>VWZP01001959.1:187016-211179 GCA_013396995.1 Dicaeum eximium
GCCCCGGGCAGCGGCGGGGCCCCGGGCGGCGCCGGCCCCAAGGCGAAGAAGACGAACGCGGGGATCCGGCGGCCGGAGAAGCCGCCTTATTCCTACATCGCCCTCATCGTCATGGCTATCCAGAGCTCTCCCTCGAAACGCCTGACCCTCAGCGAGATCTACCAGTTCTTGCAGAGCCGCTTCCCTTTCTTCCGAGGCTCCTACCAGGGCTGGAAAAACTCGGTGCGCCACAACCTCTCGCTCAACGAGTGCTTCATCAAGCTGCCCAAGGGCTTGGGACGCCCGGGCAAGGGCCACTACTGGACCATCGACCCGGCCAGCGAGTTCATGTTCGAGGAGGGCTCGTTCCGCCGCCGGCCCCGCGGGTTCCGGAGGAAATGCCAGGCGCTGAAGCCCATGTACAGCATGATGAACGGGCTCAGCTTCAACCACCTCCCCGACAGCTACGGCTTCCAGGGCTCGGCCGGCGGGCTCTCCTGCCCCCCCAACAGCCTCTCCCTCGAAGGGGGCTTGGGGATGATGAACGGGCATTTGTCCAGCAACGTGGAGGGGATGGGCCTGGCGGGACACTCCGTGCCCCACCTGCCCGCCAACGGTGGGCACACCTACATGGGCGGCTGCACCGGCTCCTCGGCCGGGGAATACCCGCACCACGACAGCTCCGTGCCCGCATCCCCGCTGCTCCCCGCCGGCGGCGTGATGGAGCCGCACTCGGTTTACTCCAGCTCGGCCTCGGCGTGGGCGCCCGGCGCCTCGGCCGCCCTCAACACCGGCGCGTCCTACATCAAGCAGCAGCCCCTGTCGCCCTGCAACCCCACGGCCAACCCGCTCTCCTCCAGCCTCTCCACGCATTCCCTCGACCAGCCCTACCTGCACCAGAACAGCCACAACACCGCCGACCTCCAAGGTAAGGCGCGGCCACGCGTGGGGAGCACCCGCGGGGGTCACAGCCGGGATCCCGCTTCCCGGGCGGTTTTAATGCTGTTCCGAGGGGAAGCTGTACCTTGCCTTCGTTCCTCGCCTCCTTTCCCGGGGGCAGCCGGGTGCCCGTCGGGGCTGAACCCGCTGTGGGGCCGGGAACGGCCGGGCCGGGGCTCCGCTCTGCCGGGCCGGTCTCTGGTCTGCCGTCCCGGGGCTCCGCTCTTCCCGGACCGGGGCTCCGCTCTTCCCGGACCGGGGCTCCGCTCTTCCCGGACCGGGGCTCCGCTCTTCCCGGCGGCGGCTTCACGTCCAGGGCCGCCCCGGGCCTAAGGCCGGTGGGCTCAGGCAGCGGGAGCCGCGGGGAGGAGAGGCCGGGAATGCCCCCTTGGGTTCTCCCACCTCCATCGGGACTTGAAGATTCCGCAGAGGGAAAAGAGAGGAATTCCCCATCGGGCGCCACCCGCGCCATCCCACCCCGTGCCATCCCGGCCCCTTCCCCGCCATCAGCTGTGTTTTTCACACTTCTCAGGGCCGTGTTTTTCAGGCCTGTCACCTCCCTCCATCTGTCGCCCACGCCGAAGCTGGCGGTCCGGACCCCCCAAATCCTCCCGCGCCCCAAAATCCCGGCTCGGTCTCGTCCCAGGAGCTGTCGGGGCTGCATTGGCCCTGAGTTTGGAGTGGAGATGGTGCTTGGCCGGGAAGAGGCCTGGGAAGGGACGAGGCCAGCGCTGGGTTTCGCTTTGTGCCCAAATTGCCCTCGGGGTGCGGTGGCCGTGGGACTGTGGTGACCGGGGGAGCCCCGCAGCCATGGGCGGGCGATGGGGCAGATTTGGGGGTCCGTACCCATCACCCCGGCCCTTGTGGGGAGCGGGACGTGCCTGACAGGAACGGCCGTAAAGCGGAGAACAAATGGGTCAAAACCACAAAGCGAAGCGGGGAAAAATCATCAGCCAGGCCGGGCCGGAGGTGCAGAGCTCGGGCAGAGCCCCAGTCCCGGGCGGGCCAGGGCAGCGCCCACCGCGGGGCAGCTCCCGGAGCCCAGCGCATCCCGGGCCTGTGGGAACGGAGCTGGGAATCCGCCCCGAGGAGCCGCCGGGCCCGTGCGCGGCCTTGCCCGAAACGCTCAGATTTATCACCAGAATGAACAGCGGGGATAAGGGCACCCCATCCCCATCGCAGCCCCGATTCCGGGGGCGCTGTTCCCTCCCGAGGTGGCGGAAGGAGCGGTAGAACAGCCCCGCTCCCGGCGGCTCTCGGCCCCGGCCTGCTCCCGGTCCCGGCCCCGCTCCGCACCCGGCGGATTTCCCGCACGGGCCTTGGCGATGGGAAAAGCAGCCGGGGCGAAAGCAAACAAATCTAAGTGTTGGAGAAAAATTAAAAACAAAAACAAACCGCTAAGCCCAACGCAAATCCCTTCTCCTCGCAGTGCCCTTGGGCCGAGGGTGGAAGCAGCGTCCCGGCTTTCTCTGCCGCACCTGCCCGCACCCGCGTGTCCCAAAACAGCCCCAAATCCGCGCTCGGACCGGGGCGGGCTGGGTCCTTGGGATTTAAAAAAAAAAAAAAAAACAAAAAAAGAAAAAAAAAAAGGCAGCGTTTTTCTCCCTCCGTCCGTCGCGTTCCCCCTCCCCTGTGAATCTCTCGGCGCTGCTGACCATCTCTCCCCCGTCCCGCAGGCATCCCGCGGTATCACTCGCAGTCTCCGAGCATGTGCGACAGAAAGGAATTCGTCTTCTCTTTCAACGCCATGGCCTCCTCGTCCATGCATTCAGCGGGCAGCGGCTCCTATTACCACCAACAAGTGACATACCAGGACATCAAGCCGTGCGTGATGTGAAAATCCGCGCTGCTGGGGCCGAGCCGGGCGCGGAGCATCCCCAGGACGCTCGGGCTGGTGCCAGGGGGGTGTCCCCGTGTCCCAGCCGCGCTTCGGGCAGCGGGACCGGACCGGAGCTCCGGGAACGAGCCGAGCATCGGCCGGGCTGCGAGCCCGCAGCGCCTTCTGCTCGGAGGAGAAAGCAAAAGCAGCAGCAGCAGCACCCCTCGTCCGGCCCCAAAGCCCCGAGTGCCAGTGCGGGGTGAGGCTTTGCCAAATGAGGGTTTGATGCTTCTTTTAAAAAAAAAAAAAAAAAAAGAAAAGTGAAATTGCGAACTCAGTTTGGGAGTTGAGCGATGCCAGCGGCTCGGTTGGGAGGAGCAGAGCCAGCTCGGGCTGAGGGGGCTGCAAAAGACCCCAAAGAACTCAAACCCCCTCGGTGCCGTCTCACTTCGAGTCCGGAAAAATACTTTTTAAAAAATTTTCTTCCTTTCTTTCACGTTTTTTTAAATTTGTTTTTTGGGGGTTTTTTTGCCGGCCAACACCCAGCGGGCAAAAATAGAAAAAATCTCTCAGAGGGATTTTTTGGAATTATTAATTTTGGGTTTGTTTTTTTTTTTTTTTTGCCTGCATAAAGACTGCAGGATCAGACCCTATGCAGAGAGAACAAGGCACTTTGGAAAGAGACAGCCATGCTCATCCTGTTATTTATTCTACATTTCTTTTTTGTTGTGTTGTTGTTGTTGTTGCTAATAATCGAGACACGAATAGTCTCAGTTGATCAGTATTAAATCGGGGAATCTCTGTTGGCAATATTTGCCTTATAGATTTGAGTTTTTTTAGTTAACCTTTGTAAATTTGCAAGCGACCGTGGTCTCTGTGTAAAGACAATCCTCCATATGTTTTTACAGAAATATATATATAATGAAGGATTATTCCCCTCCCTCCCCTCTCGATTTTTTTTTCCACCCTGACGTTGTACAGTTCGGTGACACCTATTTTAATTCTTTCTGCACTGTATAAAATTGTAATTATGTGGGTTTGTTTTTTTGGTTTTTTCGCCTTTTTTTTTTTTTCGTGTACGTTTTGTCCCTAAAGAAACAAAAAATCCCTAAATAAAACCTGTATGTTATTTGTACATGGGCTTCACGATTGTATGAGCAGCAAATAAACGAGCATGCGGTGTAATTAAGCTTAATTAATGAGGAGTCCGGCCCTGCAAACCCTCGGGCAGTAATTCCCCGTTCCCGCGCAGACTCAAAATCGACTTTTTAGGGTTTTTTTCACCTTCTGGGAGTCCTGGTTGCCAATTTCCCTGCTGGGAAATATTTCATTTGCGGATATTGAAGCGCAGAAGGAGGAAAAGCAGCGGTGCTTTTTATTTTTAGCTTTTTATTATTAGGATTATTCCATTTTTTTTTTCCAAGGCGCCGTTTGACAGCTCTTTGCCTCTCCCTCGAATTCCAGGCGTGAGGCTGCCGGGATGGAGCCCGCGGCTCCTTTTTTTTCCTTCTCCTCCACCCCGGGACTTTTCCGGCTCTTTTTATTTTTCCTCCTCTTCCATCCCGGGAATTTTACTCTTTCCATCCCTGCTGCACCTCCTCTGGCAGGAAACTTCCCGCGGGCTTTTCCCCCGGCGTGAAAAAGAAATAAAAATGCATAAAATTGAAGGAACTTTGCCCAAATAACTAGGAATTAATACAAATTAAGCAGATCAACTGCACCATCTCCGTCGTGCACGGGGCAGTGATAAATCTGCATTTAAATATCGGTATTTTCCTGGGAAATTTTGAGGGGATTGGGGCTAATTCAAGATACTCCAATATCCAGGAATTTTTTGCTTTAATTCGTGGGCCAATCTGTCTCTATCAATATTCAATATCAACGCCCCTAAAAAAGAGATGCAGGCGAATTAATCCGATTACGTGGTTGTGGATTTCTGCCTTTAGAGAGGGAAATTTAATCACTGCACACTAATTAGCCCAGCTCTGTTGGAATCAGCTTAATTAAAAGCCAAGTTTGCTGTAACAAGGGAGAAATTTGTAATATTATTGTAATTAAGAAAAGCTTTATTAGAGTTGGAGGAGGCCTTTTCAGAGTGGGGTTTTTTTATGGCTGTTTTGTGGGGGTTTTTTTGAGGAACGTTGTGGGGTTTTGGGTGTTTTTTAAAAAATTTTTGTTAATGTTTTGGGGGTTTTTAAAATCTCTGTTTGGATCTCTTTAAGACAGCAGCAACCTACCTGCAGCATTATTGGTTTTCCCCGTTTTTATGCTTTTCTGGGCTGATCTTTCCCACATCCCTGCCCATCCCTGTTGGAGGCGAGCAGGTTGTGTGTTGGACTCTAGGTACAAGCTGAAAACAGAGGGTTTTTCACTGCTGAAAGGAACATCTGTGCTGGGTGTGGCTGAGATCACGGTCCAGGGTTCGGAGTTCAGCTCCTTCCAACCCCACTGTCCCTCCCGAGGTTCGTTTCCATCCCTTTGGGTTGGTTTTGGATTTTGGGAAGGGTGGGCAGCACCTCGTGAGGCTCGGGCTCGGCTCGCAGGGGTTCCAAATCTGCTCCCCACCAAATCCTGATGTGATTCATTCTCCTCCCTCCCGTGGCTTTTCCAAACCTGGAAAAACAGAGCCGCCGCATTCCGTGGACGCCACATATTCCTCAAGCCAGTGAGCGCAGTCTAAACAGGAGCTCTCCATCCCAGAGCCCTCCAGCAGCCAGGAGAGGCCAAAACCCCCCAGCTCCTGCCCCCAGCTCTCCATCTGCAAAATCCCAAAAGGATTTTTCCCAGTAGTTTTAGTCCCAGGGGATGGCAAAGCCCAAGCTGCTTGCTCTTGATCCCGGGGGGTTTGGGTGATCCTGGGGATGTCGGAAGATCCCCGTGGGATTTGGGTGATCCTGTGGGTGCTGGATGATCTTGGTGGGGTTTGGATGATCCAGGTGGGACGTTGGAAGATCCTTCCAGGAGTGGTCGGGCTCTGAGAAGAGGTGAGGAGGGAAAAACTTGCCCAGAAATGCTAAGGAGAGGGGCGAGGCAGGGCTTGCTCAGAAATGTGGGATTTGCTGGTGGAAAGGCTCAGCTCAGCATCAGCCAGCTGCTCCCAGCTCCTCATCCCTCACATCCCCATCCTTAGGGAACACAGCTCGTTTTCTTTTAGGGTTTTGGCATTTCTACTTCAGGGAGCAGCTTCTCATCGCTGATGCCCTGTGGGATTTTCTATGGGGATGAAATCTTGGAGCGGGATGAGAAACAGGGCCTGGTGTGTCCAGCCAGGTTGTCCCCTCTGGATCAGAGGACATTGGTGTCCCCTGGCCTTGTGCAGGGATTCTGGTGGCAAAGCTCTTCCCTCTGCTCCTCCCGGGATGTTTCCCCCCATCCTTACAAGGCCACCATGGGGCTGGAGCTGTGTCTGCCACTGTCATCTGCTCGTGGCCTCGTGTCCCCAGGGGTGTTTGGGAGGGACAGCCAGCCCCACGTGGGGACAGAGCTGGAGGGAGCACGGGATGGTGCAGGGATCCCAAGGAAGGCCTGGAGGAGGGGATGTGGGGGGGACACATTTTTGGGAGGGTCCATCAGGATGATCTGCAGGTTTTTTTTGGGAGGCAGCATCAGGGTGGGGATGGTGGCGAGGGGTCTCAGGGATCCTGGGTGGCTGGAGGATCCTGGGGGGTTTGGAGGGTCCCAGGGACATTGGATGATCCTGGAGGATTGGAGCATCCTGTGGGAGAATAGGAGGGATCCTGGGGGACTGAGGGATCCTGGGGGGTTTTGGACAATCCCAGGTGGGTTTGAGGGATCCTTGGGGGTTTGGAAGATCCCGGTGGGTTTGGATGATCCTGGTGGGATTCAGATGATCCTGGTGGGATTCAGATGATCCCAGTGGGATTCGGATGATCCCATGGGTGTTGGATGGTCCCAGGGGGTGGAAGATCCCGGTGGGATTTGGATGATTCCGGTGGGATGTTGGAAGATCCTGGTAGGTTTGGATGATCCCGGGGGTGTTGGACGACCCCAGTGGGTTCGGATGACCCTGGTGAGATTTGGATGATCTTAGTGGGATTTGGATGGTCCTGGGGGCTTTGGACGATCCTGATGGGTTTGGATGGTCCTGGTGGGTTCGGATGATCCCAGTGGGTTCGGATGATCCTGGTAGGATCGGGATGATCCCAATGGGATCCGGATGATACCGGGGGGTTCGGACGATCCCGGTGGGTTCGGCTGGTCCCGGTGGGGTCGGATGATCCCGGTGGGTTCGGCTGGTCCCGGTGGGGTCGGATGATCCCGGTGGGTTCGGCTGGTCCCGGTGGGGTCGGATGATCCCGGTGGGTTCGGCTGGTCCCGGTGGGGTCGGATGATCCCGGTGGGTTCGGATAATCCCGATGGGATCCGGATGATCCTGGTGGGTTTGGCTGGTCCCGGTGGGTCTGGACGATCCCGGTGGGTTCGGATAATCCCGGTGGGATCCGGACGATCCCGGTGGGTTTGGACGGTCCCGGTGGGCTTGGATGATCCTGGTGGGATCGGGATGATCCCGATGAGATCCGGATGATACCGGTGGGTTCGGATAATCCCGATGGGATCCGGATGATCCTGGTGGGTTTGGCTGGTCCCGGTGGGTCTGGACGATCCCGGTGGGTTCGGATAATCCCGGTGGGATCCGGACGATCCCGGTGGGTTTGGACGGTCCCGGTGGGCTTGGATGATCCTGGTGGGNCGGGTGGGTTCGGCTGGTCCGGGTGGGTTCGGATGATCCCGGTGGGTTCGGATGATCTCGGTGGGTTCGGACGGTCCCGGGGGTCGGGGCGGGGGCGGTGCCGTTCCCTTGGCGGCAGCGCCACCTGGCGGCGGCGAGCAGGGACCGCCGGCCCGCGGCTTCCCCAAAATTTGGCTCCGAACCCCGCCCCCGTTAGGGCCGGTTCGGACCCTTTCCCCACCAGGTGGATCCTAAAAGCTTGGGGGTTTTTATTCCTCAATTAATTTTTTAAAAAAATCTCTTCAAAATACATTTATTTTGTTTTTATTTTGCCCTTCTGGCATCCATCCCTTTATCCCCTCTTCACACCAACTCCTTCATGGAGCACTTCTGGATCAAACCTTTTCCATGGCCAGGTGGGACAGATGGGAATACCTGGCATGGAAAAGCCTGGAGTAATCCATGGATTCAGGCACCTGACACAGGATGCTCTCAGATGGGCTTGATTATCCAGATTTGCAGAAAACCTTGGAGACTTCACCAGTGGGAGCAACACCTGGAATCTTAAATGAGTGTTTGAAATACCAAGGGATGAGTTGGGCACCAAGTTCTTAGCAGGTGTAAAGGCTGAGATCCATAAGAATCAGTAGGTGCCTGACTTCTCCCTCAAAACCAAAAAATTTGGGATCTGTGGACCTCAGGGGATCCAAACAACAGCTCCTGTCACTTTTGGAAGTGGACTTGGATTTCTGCAATGCTTTTGGGAGGCCACACCTGAACATCTGTTCCCTTTCCAACCAAAACTCCTGCCTGACACTCTGCATCTGCTGGGATGCTCCTGGGGGCTTTATCCCTGCCAAGGAATCTTTGTCACAAGGGATTATCCTCAGGGATCAAACAGGTGGATGAAAGGAGCCCCCAGAGGAGCAGGAGGTGCCCCCAGAGCCAGCAGCAGCTCTGCAGCTGGAAGCTGATGTTATTCCTAGGAATTCTCAGATTGGCTCCACGGGTGAGGAAAGGCACAGGGCTCCCTTGTTTTCTTAAGTAACTTCCCCTGTCAGAATCCAGTCAGGAATTAAAACCAGAATATTAATATCAGTGGTTGGGCTGGATGATCCCAGGGGGTCTTTTCCAATCTAAACGATCCTGTGGGTTTATTATTAATAAAAGACAACAGAAGGAATAAATCTTATTGAGCTCCTGGCTGAATATCCAAGTTCCCAATACCACAGGGTGCCCAGAGCAGCTGTGGCTGCCCCTGGATCCCTGGCAGTGCCCAAGGCCAGGTTGGATGGGGTTTGGAGCACCCTGGGATGGTGGAAGGTGTGGGATGAGGTGAGCTTTGAGGTCCCTTCCAACCCAAACCATTCCATGACTGTGATCTCAGGTTGCTCTGCTTCATCCAACTTCTGATAAATATTCCAACTCCAGTTTTCAAATGAACTGAATTTGTGCAGGGGAGCTGCAGATCCTCTGGAAAATTTCACTGAGGGAGTCACTGTGCCATCAGTAGAGATTTCCTTTCCTCACTGACACTTCTCCAGGTCACCTCAGAGACCCCCAGGATCTCTGGAATGAGCAAATTGCAATTCTAGAGGTCAGAGCACCTTGGTTTAATCATGGAAATCATGGGGACACTGGCACTGCCACTTGGCTTCAGCAGTGAGAGCACGAGCCTGAGCACAGACCTTCCTTTATTCAAAGCAGCAAGATCCAAACCCCTGGAATGGCACAGAAAGTGCAGCTCTGTGGCTCAGCTCAGCTTCGGGCTAATTACTGCAAAAATAAGCAAACACACCTGGGAAAGCAGGATGACACGGCCTGGAAAGTTTTGCAGGGACTTTGGGGTACCAGGAGTTCACTTGGAGCAGAATGTGCTGCAGGAATTGTGTGGGGGGAGTGAAGAAAAGTCACTGCAGAGCAGCAGAGGGATGGAAATGCCACAGTCCAGAGCCTGAGCAGTGCAGGTGCCTGGAAACACTCGGAAAACACCAGATCCCCCTGGAAAAATACAAGTATGGCTCTTGTCTGAACAATTACTCACTCTGAAATCTGAAGGAGTGGTAGCCATGGATATGTTAATGCTGAGAAATGTGGCAGCTTTCACCACATGAATGTTTCCCTTCTTCCCCTGCCCTTTTCTTGATCCCATTTAACTGCCCCGTGTGTTTGCTTTATTCTTCAAGGAAAGGTAAACCTGGCTTGGCTCAAAGTGTGGGATGGGTGGATGAGAACACTTTTGTGTGACTTGGAGATCCCTGGAGGTGGCACACTGGGGGGAAAATTTCTGTTTCATGTCTTGTCTCCCAGAGCAGGAGCTGGGGTTTGTCCCTGGCATGTGCTGGAAAGTTCTGGAGCAGGAGGACCAGTGGGATGAAAGGCTCCAGGTGTCCTCTGGGAGACAAAATGCCTGTTGGGAACATCAGTTCTGTCACACAGAAAAGCCCAGCAGGCTGGGGGTTGGTTGAGAGCTTGGTTGGGGTTTTTTAGAGCTTTTGCTGAGTTTTTGGCCTGTCCTGCTGTTGTTTTCCAAAAGGGGTGGGAATCACCAGAGGCCTCCAGTCTATCAGGAACCATCTCTGCCTTCCCATCTGTAAAATGTGGATGTTCCTGGGGCAAAATTCTGGGGAAAAAATTCTCTTTGGTGCTTTGTTTCCCAGAGCAGGAGCTGTGGTTTGTTCCTGGCATCTGCTGGGTTCTTTGATGGAAAGTTCTGGAGCAGGAGGACCAGTGGGATTAGAGCCACCCCAGTGCTCCTGGTATCAAAATGCCCATTGGGAACATCAGTTCTGTCACAACAGGGGTTTGGTTGGGGTTCTTGGAGAGCTTTTGGCCTGTCCTGCTGTTGTTTTCCAAAAGGGGTGGGAATCACCAGAGGCCTCCAGTCTATCAGGAACCATCTCTGCCTTCCCATCTGTAAAATGTGGATGTTCCTGGGGCAAAATTCTGGGAAAATTCTGGGAAAAAAATTCTCTTTGGTGCCTTGTCTCCCAGAGCAGGAGCTGTGGGTTCCCTGATGGAAAGTTCTGGAGCAGGAGGACCAGTGGGATTAGAGCCACCCCAATGCTCCAGATATCAAAATCCCCATTGGGAACATCAGTTCTGTCACAACAGGGGTTTGGTTGGGGTTCTTGGAGAGCTTTTGGCCTGTCCTGCTGTTGTTTTCCAAAGGGGTGGGAATCACCAGAGGCCTCCAGTCTATCAGGAACCATCTCTGCCTTCCCATCTGCAAAATGTGGATGTTCCAGGGGCCGCAGCAGAGATGGACCAGAGATAGATCCATATCCTGAACTCATTTCTCCCAGGCACTTCAGTGGGATGCCCAGCCCAGAACAATGGCAGGATACACGACCCTAAACATTTCTGCAGGGCTTTGAAAGATGAAAAGCAGAGACTTTGCTACCTATGTCAGAGGAGGGGCAGGGAAACGTTCCATGATGTTTATAGCAGCCATCACGGACATTACACATGGGAACATGGGAAATGCTGCCCTTTTCTGGGAGGGAGATAATCTTTAAGAGATGGCAACCAGGAAATCAAAGCATTTGGTACACAACAGCCTCCCAGGCAGGGGGGTTTGCCTGAGGAACATGGCCATGGCCACAGATGTTTCCTCCAGAGCCAGAAGTGCTGTGAGGGGCTGTTCCTTCGGAGGAACCAGAACGAGAGAAATCCCTGCACGCGCTTTTCCTCCCCCTCCTCACCCCTCTGGAGAAAAAACACAGCCCCAGTGCTGGATTTTTCAATGGAAACATCTCCTAAAAGCAGTTTGTTTCTCCCTTTGGAGCAGTAGAAGATGATGAAATAAAAAAAGCATACACAAAACACAGGCATGACTTGGAGACAGCGTTTAACCATCCCTTTCCTGACTTTTTAAATTGGGATAATGGGATAAAAGCTCTGTCCTTCCAGGCTGCTTGTTGGGAGGGGATCAGGGAGATGCTGGAGGGCTGGATGTGGACCTGGATGTGAGATCCTTGATGGTGAGAGATTTTTTTCTCCTTTTTTTTCCCTTCCCTGGAAACAAACAGTCTGTGACTCTTGTAACTCAGAGCCTACCCAGCAACCCAGCTTGTTTACTGTTGTCTTTGGTGGCTTGAAGCTGTGTGGCCTTGTCCCTGTTCCAGGAAATGCATGGCCATGGCTGGCTGAAGGAAAACCCTCACGCCTGTGCACTTCTGGGGGTGGCAGGGAGCCACCTCACCCTCATTGTTAGCAGACTGCCTCACTGCTCTGTGCCACACACCACGCTGGGACTGGCCTCCAAGAAATGATGGCTGCAGTTATGATATTTTATATGAGTTTCCCTGAGTGCAGATTTGCTAAGTTTTATTCCAAGGGAAACTCTCTCATTTTTATCAGGTTTCAGGGACATGGGTGTCTGGCTGCCCTGTCTCCTACATGGGGGATGTGGGTTTTTTCTTTCTCTTCTCTCTGTCAGCTAATGATGTGAAAAATCATTATCAATGGAATTTGTGAGCATCCTTACACTTTTGATATGGAGCTTGAAAAAGCAAGAAGTTAAGCTCTGTACCTGGGCAGAAATAGCCCAAATCTTTCTGAACAATGGAGGCATTTTAATAAATTATAAAAACCTTCTGATATTGGAGTCAAAGAGTGCTGATTCACCCCTGCTGGGACTCCAGCAACAATAACTGGTGATCCCTGAGACTGAGACACTGGATTCCAACAAAAACCCCCTCCAAAGTCACCCTGCTCTCCATGGTGGAGCTGGTGCAGGCTCCATTCACCCCACGCTGGTTTCCCTCTGCACTTCTGCCACAAATGAGGGTAGGGAGAAAGGGAGAGTGGCCCTGGGATGGCCACATCCCTCATGGAACTCCTTGGTGGTCACTGCTGATCCCAAACCCAGCTCCAGGGGCTCGCTCCAGAGCAGCATCTTCCCCCACTGAACCCTCAGAAAGAGGGGAGAGCAGCAACCACAGCTCAACAGCAGCATCCCAAATGTTTGTGCCATGAAAGGAGCTGGAAAGAATGTGCCTGACCACATGACAGGCGAGGACATCGGGCTGTGCAGAGAATGGAGAGCCCTCAGTTGGAATTCCTGGGAACAAAGTTGGCTCAGGAAAGCATTTCCATTGTACTGCTGAACGTTTCTTCTCATCACACAGCTCTGCTGCTGCTGCTGCTGCACCCAAGGCTGTGCTAGGACCACTGTTCTCCCTGTTAAAAGCAGAGCAGAGATCTATCAGCAGCATTTCAGACTTTGCTGCAGCGTCCAGGCACTGCTTTGCCACTGTTGAGGATTTTCTGATGAGTCTTAAGCAGTAAAACTGGGCCAGGATCCGCCTGAAATGAGGCGCATTTTGTATCTTTGTGCACAGGTCACAGCTACAGCAGGTACAGAAGGAGGAATTACGACTTGAGGAAGTGTTCTGCTCTTTAAAGGCTGTTAATTCAGTCAGAGAATATTTCAGGGTATGGATTTTATGGTTTGATTGTTGGTATCTTGCATGACCTAGGTCTGGGCCAAAGTGAAACATAAGCAGGCTTCAATTCCTCCAGATTTCTTACAAGATCAGAACCCAAGGATTCAATAAAATCTCTTGCATTCAGAGTGTTGTGGGCTTACAGAAATCTCTCCTGACTTTGCTCTAAGTGATGCCTTCCTGAGCCTGCAGAGAGCCTGGAACAATAGCCCTGAGAGAGGCAGACTGCCCCATTCACTTTTTCTACACAATCTGCTGTTTCCTTTAGGGTCAACCCACAGGAGAAAACCCACATCAGACAGCTGCAGACACCACAAGGCCATGCAGGGCTGTGCCTTGGCCACTCTTGTGTTTAATTAATTTCATTTAATCCAACTGCAGTTTGGCAGCTGGCACTGAGATGTTTTTTAGCTGGAGAAGAGTAGCACCAAGAGCTCCATCCCTGCTTCCCTGACTCTCCAAGGTAGAACTGCACTGATTTCAGAGCGGGATTTGCTGACTGAGATGGCAGCACCTGAAAGACCTTGACATTTATTAATAACCTGGATCAAAAATACAAGGATCACTGCAGCATTTCCCCAATCCATTCAAAATGCTAATAAGCTACAGCTTACAGTAATTATGTTTTCTTCCTAACTACAGTTCATAGAATCATAAAAGTTGGAAAAGAGCTCCAGGATCATCAAATCCAATCTGTGACACCCATCCCCACCTTGCCACCAGCCCAGAGCACTGAGTGCCACCTCCAGCCTTCCCTGGACACCTCCACCACCTCCCTGGGCAGCCCCTTCCAATTCCTGACCACCCTTTCCATGAAGAAATTCCTCCTGATTTCCAACCTGTTGCATACCCCTGGTTAGCATCCCCTCATAGCATGGTTTGGAGTTTAACTCTCAGTTGGGAAAGCAACAGGATATTGGGTAAATGCAGTGAAATGTGGCCTTGAAACACATGACAGAAAAAAGTGACAGGCTGGAAAGAGCCAAGATTTTGGACACTGCTCACCTGTGGGTTTCACCCAGAGCCACAACTGCAAACAGAAAAACATCCAGATGTTTGTCCAAACAAAACTGGCCCCTGGCTGCAGGCTGGGCTGACAGGAAAGCAAGCAGAGTTACCACTTCTATAGAACACATAAACAGATCTGCACTGAAACTCAAGCTGGGAAGAAAGGAAAGAAGGTGGAGGATGTGATTCCCACAAATGTGACCAGAAAAAAGGGTGGTTCCACCTGAAATGCAACAGGGGAAGTTTGAGATGCTGGAAGTTTTTGTTGGCTTTTAACTACTAAGGTCACCTGGACATCTTCAGCAGAGCAAGAAATGCCCCAGAGTCAAAAGGAACAGCAAACGATCCCATGACTCAATTTGCCATCGTTTGGAAAGGGCAGGCAGGGATGGATAATTATTTTTTTGCTTTTCTTTCCTCTGCTTTGGAAGCTGCTGATGCAGTGAGTGTGTTTGGGTAGTAACACAACCCTGACTCTCAGCCTTGAGCGCACAAGCCCTGAAATGAGACCCAGAGGGTTGTGCAGTGCCTGCCCGAGTCTGGACTCAGTGATACTGGAAATCATTTGGAGCTGTACAAAGAATGGAATGGAACTACTGATTTTTTCCAGATCCTTTGCTGACCTTACAAGAAGTTCACAGAATGACAGAATAGTTTGGATTGGAAGGGATTTGAAAGATCATCTTGTTCCAAGCCCTGTGCTGAGAGCAAGGACACTTCCACTGTGCCAGGCTGCTCCAAGCCCTGTCCAGCCTGGCCTTGGGCACTTCCAGGGATCCAGGGGCAGCCACAGCCGCTCTGTGGGGCCTGCCCACGCTCACAGGGGAGAATTTCTCCCTGATATCCCATCTAGCCCAGCCCTCTGGCAGTTTGGAGCCATTCCCCTTGTCCTGTCACTCCAGCCCTTGTCCAGTGTCCCTCTCCATCAGGAGGAGTCACTTCCACCTGGAAAGCCATACTGAGCTCACCCTAAGCCTTCCCTCCTCCAGGGGAACAATCCCAGCTCTCTGTACCTTTCCTCCCAGCAGAGCTGCTCCATCCTCTGCTCATCCTGGTGCCTCCTCTGGGCTCTGTCCAACAACTCCAGGTCCTTGCTGTGCTGGGATCCCAGGGCTGGATCAGCAGCTCCAGAGCTTTCCTTCAGCCCTTCCCTACAGAGCCACATGATAATGGTGAGGACTTTTTATTTAATACTGAATAAATGTCTGATCCTCAAGGCATAATAATCTGCTTAAAATATACTTAACAGTACTCCCTGGCTGAAAAAAAAATAAAGTTTCCAACTCTTACTTAAAAAAAAAATCCATTTAGATGCTTACTTTGACTACATGCCCAGCATCACTGGCAAAAGTGCTTCTGTTTAGAAAGGATGGCTGGGCCAAAATTCAACTTGTTTTTCAGGAATAGGAAACCCAAGGGAAAAAAAAAAAAGGTAATAAGAGCCATAACAGATAAATCATTATTGGCCATTACACTGGAAGGGAATGTTCATGTCCAGGACAGTGCCTGGGAGCACTTGCACCTGGAGAAGTTGTGTGGTGATGTCTCTGAGGATCTGAAAGAGCATCAGGGATGGTGACAAAGCATCAATCTCCAGCAAATTCCCAAAGAATTCCATGCCAGACTAAGCACCAACAAGTTCTGACCATGGTGTGCCTGCCTGTAATTTTAATTTTAATAATAATGTTATTTCACAGAGGCAAAGGAATCACATCCCATTATAAGACACAATCAGAAAAAACAGCTATTTTATAATTATCTGATCCATCAGAAAGGCAGTTTTGGGGAAAAGCAGAGAAAGCTGGGATTTGCTTTCGTCTGAAAGAAGAAATATAAGGTTTACCAAGGGCTGATTTGGCAAAAAGCTGAGAAAAGGGTTCCCATCTTTCCATTTACTAGAACTAGAACTAAGCCAGTGTTTCCACAGCCATTCTTCAAGGCACAAAAGGACAATCTCTCTCTCCCTGGCTATTTTTATAAAAAATTAATTGAAAACTTCCAAAAGGCAAAGCCCATTTTTTTAGTAAACAGAATTGTCACCCTTAGGACAGATTTTCTGCTGCTGGCTTTTATCCTCAGGTATAAAGGGGCAGGTGGAACCTTAAATGACTGACTGGAACCACCCTGCTGCAGGTGCCAAGGAGCAGGGCTTTAATCCAGGCTTAACAAAAACACCAAACAGCACCAAAACCAGAGTGTGGGTACTTTGTGGGCAACTGTTCATAGAGAAATGGCTCCTCTGTCACCTGTGGGGACAAACCTTTGCACGTCCAAGTGCAAAAGTGAGGAAAGTTTGTGCAGAAATTTGGTTTTGCTAAACCTGAGGGTTACTAAAAACCTTAAAACTTCAGGTTGTCTTCTCACAAAACAATGAAAACACCTTTTTTTGTCTGTTTATTTTTTTCTCCTCCATACTCACTTGTGACTATTGATTTCTCCTCTCCCTTTGCTCCTGTGGCCCCTGGCCAGCTCTGCTCTCAGAGCATTGCCCCCAAGGCTCAGGCCCTGCAAGGAGGACACAGCTTTTTGTGCAGTGCCTTGATCCCTGAAATGCAGGAAAGCTCTGTGCTGTGCTCCCTGCCACTCCAACCCAGCAGGAACCACCTGCAGCTCCCTCAGAGCACTCTGCAGCTGGCTCAGCCTCAGCCTGCCAGGCAAGTTCCCCACACACACCGTGCTAATTGTGTCCCATCCCTCTGATCTGGGATTGCCAGCATCACTTTCCACTGGAGCTGAGGCTGGAGCAGCTCGTGGCTGGGGATTTGCAGCCATTTTCTTGTCTGAAATTGTTGCTCTGTCGGTGTTTGCCAGGGCTGGATGTTCATCTTGGAGGGTGACATCCTTGCCAGCCTGCTTCTCCCTCCATTGAAGAGTCTTTAGGATGGGGATTTTTCCCAGCATCTCAGAGCTGACCTAAAAAGGAGGAAGATGGATATAATTATTGTAAAAGGATTTCTTGCCTTCCAGAAAAAGATGATGAGCATCAGGGCTCATTTGTGCCATAAAAAGAGAGGAACCTTATTATCCTGCTGTCACACAGAGTGCCAGAGCATTCCAAATGTTCCTAATTGCTGGTCTGATTGGGAAGTCTCTCCCTAAATACACACTGCAGGACAAAAATAAACATTAGTGACTCTTGAAGAGAGTAACACAGCGTGGATCCAGCAGGCAAATCCCAACCAAAGTCAGGACTATTCCAATGTGACATTTATTTATCCGAGTGCTTTCAGATCTGCATTCTCCCCGCTCTCCCTCTGTGTTTGCTTTGACTGAGGGCCTGTCCTGCCAGAATCCATCCAAATCCATCAGACACTTCCATTCTGCAGAGCTCCTGGTGCTCTTTCCCCCCAGAACAGGATATCCCGTGGGCTGGGTCACACAATGGTGGAAGCTGCAGCCGGAGCGTGCCTTGGAGCAGGGTTCCTATGGATGTGGGCCCAGCTGGAGGCACATCCCCTGCTTGGGGCACATCCCCTGCTTGGGGCTCGTCCCCTCTGTGCCACCCGACCTCCCACAGCACCCACAGCTCCTCAGATCCCACAGGATAGGCTGGGCTGGAGCAGGAGCAGGGAACGGAAGCGCTCGGACACTGCACACCGGGAGCCCCTTGTTCCTTCCATCCATGCCCTGCTCCCAAAGAGCTTTTCTGGAAGGGCTCTTCCTCTCAACAGCTGAACCTCATCCATGTGAGGCATGAGATGCCCCAGGCTGCACTCAGACACTGGCAGGAGATGCAGTGGTTCCCCAGCTCATGTGGTTGAGCTCTTGGCTCGCACAGCGTGCTTGGAAGGAGGAGGAATTCCTGCTTGGCTGCTGGACAAGCCCGACATCCATCAACACCAGATCCAATGCTGAAATTTAGGGAGCAAAACAGAGCCTGGGGAAGCAATGCCTGAGCTAGCAGAGACCCAGGCTAGCAGCCCAGAATGTGAGTGGGCCACCAGCCTGAGCAGGCTGGAGTGGAGCAGCAGCAGCAGCACATGGCTGCAGAGCTCCTAGCTCAGAGCTCAGCCATCCCAGAGCCTCCCAATTCCTGCTCCTGCAGTTACAGTCACAGCCCCTCTGCATCTGCACAACACAAGCCCAGCCCTCCGGGGACAGCAGCCCAGCTCTGAAGTGACTCGAGGAAAAGCCAAGCCAGGGTGGGGGCAATGGCAGGATGAGGTGACAGGAAAGTCACTCAGCAGAATTCTCTTAATGCTTCAGGGCTCATCTTCTGAAGAGCAAACAGGCAGGTTTTCTTTCAGGCTGGAACCAAATAAAAGCATGGTTTCCATAAAGGCTGTGCTAGTTCTGCTAACACAACATCAAACACCAAGGACTTGCTCCAGGAGCCTCCACACTCAGAAAGGTGCAGACCATTCTCAGATTTTACAGAGTTATTACCCTGTGGATTCTGGGGCTGATTTGTTTTTCTCAGCCAGGAATTCCAAGTGCTGTGTTTGACAGCAAACTCCCCTTCCCTGAGTGATACAACATCAAACCAAGGGCTGAAGGGTCTCACTTTGTTTGTACTGGCCAACAATTAGGAAAGTTTGTTGCCCTCTGTCAAATTTTGATGTGAAATGTAAGCTCTATGCTAATTAAACCAAACAGGAAAAACATTTTTGTGTCCTCATGCAACCAATCACTCCTGGCCCCAAAGCACAACCTCAACCTCTTCCCAAGAACAGTTCCTTTCATCCTGAAATTAAACTCAGTTACCAAGGCATGGGTTGGGTGTTTGGTTAGAAAGGGAAATGCTACCAAGGGCAAACCCTCAGGGTTTTGGAGATTAGGGAAACCAGAGATGAGCACTGAGAGGATAAACTCTGGAATTCCCAAGCTTTCAAGAACAATCCAAGGGCAGGATTTAGATCATCCAGGGACAGCACAATCTCTGAGGGACTTCCACCAGACATCTCCTCTCACTAAGTCGATTTTGGCATCACCCTGCAGCTCTTGGTGCTACTGTTTCAGGCTCCTGGCAACCTCAGGGAGATGCAGTGACAACAGCATTTATGTTTTAGGAGGAATTTCTGCACTGAAAGGGGGATTAGACATTGGGATTACTGCCCAGGGAGGTGGTAGGAGTCCTTACCCTACAGTGTCCTCAGTGACAAGACAGGGGAATGGCCTCAAAATGGAAGAGAGGAAAATTTAGTTTAGATATAGTTATAGGTGTTTAAGGAAAGACAGGACATGGCACTCAATTGTCTGGGATCAGTCACAGGTTGGACTTGATGATTTTGGAGGTTTTTTCCAACTTCAGTGATTCTGGGATTTTTGCAAGGCCTATGAACTTTAAAGTTCTGATCAAACACCACCATGAAGTGATTCTGTCATTCCCTTAAAATCCAGCCCTGTGCAGCCACAACAACTACAGACCTTTACAGCACCAAAGGCAGCTGATTTAGGACTTGTATTTTTTTTTTGTATTAGCAAAGATGTTGGTAAAAGATCAGCAAAGATTTTAATAAGATCAGCAAAGATTTTAGTAAAAAAAGATTAGCAAAGATTTTAGTAGAAACCATTAGACAAGTTCTGCCACTGTGAGCTGCCACCTTCCTGTCACAAGAGGTACAGAGGATTTACCTTAAGGGTTTTTTTCTCTGGGGTCTAGGAGAACATTTCAGCTGGGTCAAACCTTCTAAACCCTTCCCTATTTTCTCTCACTTTTATACCATGGGAAGGCAGGAACTCGATTTGGGGTTTCAATTCAACAAACAAATCCATTGGGTGTTTGGGGGTGAGAACTAAAAGGGCAAAGGGGGCAGTGGGTGGCAGGGAAGAGGAAAAAGCTTGTTCTGCTCTGTTGCAAAAAAGCAAACAAAAGAACCCTGTGGTAGCACAATGTGTTGCTAATTACAATCATGCAAAAAGTTCCTTTTGTCCTGAGAGCTGTGGAGGATTGCAAGGATTTATTTCTATGTGGAGAGAGGCCAAAGATATTTCTCCTCTCTTTCAAAGAAGCTGCACACTTCTGGGTGCTGTGCTGGCTGGTCCTCCCTAACCTTGCTTATCCCTGTCCCTACCTACTGCTTTAGGTTAACCAGAATTCCAGCCTGGGACATTCCAGCCCAAGGCTGGTTGATCCAGCTCTGTGAACATGAGCAAACCCAGCACTGGAAGCTTCCCCCATCCCTCCAAAGTCAAGGCCAAACCATTTGCTGATGTTTTGAAACTCTGGATTGAGTGTTGGGATTTAGCTTTGGTAGTGAAACCAAAGCTGAAGAAGTTTCCTATTATCCCCTTGACCACCAATTCCCAGACTAATTCCACATTTCAGCCCTCTGGGGTTGGCCAACAGAAGTGCTTGTGGGTCTGTGCCATAAACTCTGAAGTGATTTGGGTTAAAAATAACTCCACCAAAGGCGATTAATCATTTAATAATCCCTGCCATGACTGGGAGAGCCTTAGGGAAAGAGGACAGCAGGCTGGATAAATTCTTCTGGCAGACAATTACTGGGAAAGGAGCTGAGGAGGGAAATGTGGCCCCTTTCTGACAGAAACCTGAGGAACAAAGTCCTGGATGCTGAGTGCCAACACAAATCTCCCGGCACTTCACCCACAGCATCCATTGCTGTGACACCTGGTTTGATCCCAAATGTGGGGGTGGCTGGAGTCTGCCCCATCCCTGCTGGAACACCAGGCTCTGCTCACCCTCTGCTCCCACACAGCTCTGATCAGAGCCACGCTCAGTATTTGCTGTGGGGAATGAAGGATGTGTTTGTGCTCTGTCAGAGTGAGCAATGCTGAGCCCTGAGCCAGCCCAGGCCAAGGCAAACAGCACTGAGAGTGCCCTGGAAACACTGCAGTCCTGGAGAGAGGGGGATGGGATGGGATCAGTGGGATGGGATGGGATGGGATGGGATGGGATGGGATGGGATGGGATCAGTGGGATGGGATGGGATGGGATGGGATGGGATGGGATGGGATGGGATNTAATGGGATCAATGGGATTGGGATGGGAGTGGGGATGGGATGGGATCAATGGAACAGGAACGGGAACGGGGACGGGAATGGGAAGAGGGACAGGATGTGATAATGGGATGGGAATATGGGAATGGGGATGGGATAGGATTGGGATGGGATGGGATGGGATCAATGGGATGGGATCAATGGGATGGGATCAATGGGATGGGATCAATGGGATGGGATCAATGGGATGGGATGGGGTTGGACTGGATGGGGTTGGACTGGATTGGATGGGTTTGGATTGGATGGGATTGGGTTGGAGTGGATTGGATGGGATGGAAGGCTGTCCTTGTCCTTATCCTGCTATTTCATTCTGCACCCCACAGCTCCTCATCTCACTGACACAGGAACACCTGGATCTTGTAAGACCCCACCTGGAATCCCGTGCTCAGCTCTGGTGTCCCCAGCATCAGAAAAACATGGAGTGTTGGATCAAGTCCAGAGGAGTTGGTAGGAGGGCTGGGACACCTTTCCTGTGGGGACAGGCTGAGGAAGTTGGAGCTGTTCAGTCTGAAGACATCCCAGCACCTTCCAGGACCTGAATGGGCTACAAGGAAGCTGGAGAGGGACTGTTCATCAGTGACAGGGCAAGGAAAATGGCCTCAAAATGAAAAAGGGGAAAATTTAGTTTAGATATAGAGAAGGAATTGTTCCCTGTGAGGGTGGTGAGACCCTGGCACAGGAACCAAAGAAGCTGTGGCTGCCCCTGGATCCCTGGAAGTGCTCAAGGCCAGGCTGGACAGGGCTTGGAGCAGCCTGGGACAGTGGAAGGGGTGCAGTGGCTTGGAATAAGATTCTCTTTTCAAACTCCTTCCAACCCAACCCATTCCATGATTTTAAGATGGAGACTGATGCTGCTGCCCTGGTAGGCTGCACAGACCCCACTTTTCCTGCTGTGTCCTCGTTTCCAGAAACTCTGAGCAAACAGGGATCTGTGGCACAGACAAGGCCGGCACTGCAAGGCCAGCAGAGCTGAACATTTTATCATCCATTTGCACAACAAAAATGTCCAAATATGTGCACACAATCCAAGGGCATATTTCTGGGAGCTGGCAGCCCGTGGAGCCTGCTGGTGTCCCTCAGGAGAAACTTCTGCGGCCCCCGCTTGGAACCCAGGGGTGCATTCCGGGCACTCAGCTTGGCAAAGGTGTTGAGATGTGTGCCCACATGTGGAAGCATTCCCTGCCCCCAAAAACCATCCCAAAAAAAACCCACACCAAAACAAAGCCTTGGCTGCACTGACTGCAATTTCCTTCTGCTGAAGGATTTGCCAGCTTGGATGGGGGAGTTTTTTGAGCTTTCCTTTCCACACCCAAAGCTGTATGTTGGCAGAGGGTTTCCATCTCTGCCACTGGGATTCCCCCCCTCAGTTCATTTCATTTCAGGAAAACTCTTTTCCTACTGCTATAAAATTCTCAGCAAAAAGAATTATTTCAAAACCAGAAGGAAATGTTTGTTAAAATATAGTGATTTTTCCACCAACTACTCTCCTTTCTCTCTTCATGAACCCAAATATTTTAATTTATCTGCACAGTTTCGATTTAAAATAAGCACAGCACACATAACTTGGTAATTGGGACAAATATAATAGCCAGTGTCCCAGATAAAGATCACAGTTACCCATAGAAAATATTACATGAGAAAGCAAGTAGCTTCATGAATTTAGAGTTCCCAGAAACAATGGGTTGGATTTTCAAGACAGATGAAGCCAAATAATTCTCCACTGGCATCCAAGTAAAGTTTTCCAGAGTGCTCAGCTCTCAGCAGCTCTTGCTGCCCTCCAGTAACTCAAATTGATGTCCCAAAACTCTGACCTCAGAGGCAGAAAAGTCCCACAAACAGCCCCCAGCAGTGTGGGTTTAGAAGTGTTTCTGGAGTGCTTGAGAATGATTCTTTGGTACTGATGATATTGTGGCTCTTCCATTTCCTTGGAAGTCGTTGAGCAGCTCAGAACACACAAGAGCACTTCAGGAAAATGCAGCATCTCCTTCAGTATGGAAATGCAGCCATGGATTCGTTTGCTGCTCCTTCCCTCTGGAGCTGAGAGGGCATTAGTGGCAGAAATCCTTACAACAATCCTTAGCTGTAATCCCATATTTGCAAACACCTGGATTTCAAACTCCTGAACATTGTCCTGGCCTGATCCAGCCCTGCTCCCCAAGGATCAGCTGCTTTTTACAGTTGATTTCCCACCTCACACGTCTCCACAATGCAGTTAAGCTGTCACCCTCTGGTGACAAAGCCCCATGTTTAGAAGTGGATGATTTATTTACTCACTGCCTCTTGCTTCACTGAGTTTTGCTCTGAGGAACAGGAATGCACCAGCAAAGCCAGGATTTGAAGGAGAAAGGATGAAGAGAAAATGATGGAGAAGTAGCCAGGAAAATCCAAAGGACAAACACTGAAATAGCCCCTATCAAATGGTGCCTTTTTCACANGTAAGACCCCACCTGGAATCCCGTGCTCAGCTCTGGTGTCCCCAGCATCAGAAAAACATGGAGTGTTGGATCAAGTCCAGAGGAGTTGGTAGGAGGGCTGGGACACCTTTCCTGTGGGGACAGGCTGAGGAAGTTGGAGCTGTTCAGTCTGAAGACATCCCAGCACCTTCCAGGACCTGAATGGGCTACAAGGAAGCTGGAGAGGGACTGTTCATCAGTGACAGGGCAAGGAAAATGGCCTCAAAATGAAAAAGGGGAAAATTTAGTTTAGATATAGAGAAGGAATTGTTCCCTGTGAGGGTGGTGAGACCCTGGCACAGGAACCAAAGAAGCTGTGGCTGCCCCTGGATCCCTGGAAGTGCTCAAGGCCAGGCTGGACAGGGCTTGGAGCAGCCTGGGACAGTGGAAGGTGTGCAGTGGCTTGGAATAAGGTTCTCATTCAAACCCCTTCCAACCCAACCCAATCCATTCCATGATTTTAAGATGGAGACTGATGCTGCTGCCCTGGCAGGCTGCAAACACCACCAAACATCTCCAGTGCTGCAGATCCATCATCAGCCCTTCCAAACAGGTGGAAAAAAAGGTGTTTGCAAGGTTCATCTCTGCCCATGCTCACAGGGCTCTGACCCTCCCCAGCACAGCACAGACCCCACTTTTCCCGCTGTGTCCTCGTTTCCAGGAACTCTGAGCAAACAGGGATCTGTGGCACAGACAAGGCCGGCACTGCAAGGCCAGCAGAGCTGAACATTTTATCATCCATTTGCACAACAAAAATGTCCAAATATGTGCACACAATCCAAGGGCATATTTCTGGGAGCTGGCAGCCCGTGGAGCCTGCTGGTGTCCCTCAGGAGAAACTTCTGCGGCCCCCGCTTGGAACCCA
>VWZP01001959.1:211367-222223 GCA_013396995.1 Dicaeum eximium
TGCTGGGTGAGGATGTGGAGATCCTGAGTCAGTGCTGGGAAAGAGCCTGACACTGTGCTGCAGCTGGAAGTTCACACTGGAGCTGAGAGAGGCATTCTTGGAGCCTCAGAGGGAGCTGAACTCAAATTGGGGCCCAACTGGGAATACTTCTGGAGGGCTTCACTCTGTGGACATGGAGAGACATTGACATGAGTGTCCATCCTCTGTCTGGAGAGTGCCATTTCAAGGTTTCCAGCAAAGCAGAAAGATACCATATTCTTTATCTAATCTTGAAACCTTAATTCACAATAATTTCCTCCTAAAGAATGCTTTGGTGAGCCAGAGGTTTCCCACATGGCTCCCAAAACTGAGCTGTGAGGTCTCTGAATATTAACTGGAGGAGAAGGCTGTTGGATCCATTGCCCAGCTGCCCTCCCAGAGAGGTGTGAATGACAGCGCCCTCCTTATGGATGATTTCTGGGATGTGCCAGGCACCAGGTGTGGTATGACAGACCTGACCCAAGGCTGAGCGCTCTGCCATCAGGTGGGTCCACGCCTTGGCCAGGCTCCTGGGGGATGTGGTTGGGAGTTTTCACTTAAAGGCCTCCTCTGTGAGCAGACGAAAGGCTTGGAAGTGGGTGCCCATGTGGGTGTGCTCACATGGGCTGGCATTTGGGAGGGAGGAGGGAAAGTATCACATGGAACAACTGCAGTGTTGGGGGACAGGTCTGTGCTTGGGCCCATCTGGAGCAGAAGTTGTGGAAAATTATTCAAGGCTCTTCCCTAAAAAAAGTTGTGCTGATATAATGGGATTTTATTTCTGTTTGTTGTGTGGTCAAGCAGGTTGAAACCCTTGTGGGGACACGGTAAAAGCCTTGAGTTCATTTGTAAGGGTGAGGATGTCCTGAGGAATCAGGTTGAGAAAGCTGGGCCAGTTCAGCCTGGAGAAGAGGAGGTTGTGTGGAGACCCCACAGCTGCTTCCAGGGTGTGAATGGGCTACAAGGAAGCTGGAGAGGGACTGTTCATCAGTGACAGGACAAGGAGAATGGCCTCAAAATGGAAAAGGGGAAAATTGAGTTTAGATATAGAGAAGGAATTGTTCCCTGTGAGGGTGGTGAGACCCTGGCACAGGAACCAAAGAAGCTGTGGCTGCCCCTGGATCCCTGGAAGTGCTCAAGGCCAGGCTGGACAGGGCTTGGAGCAGCCTGGGACAGTGGAAGGTGTGCAGTGGCTTGGAATAAGATTCTCTTTTCAAACTCCTTCCAACCCAACCCATTCCATGATTTTAAGATGGAGACTGATGCTGCTGCCCTGGTAGGCTGCACAGACCCCACTTTTCCTGCTGTGTCCTCGTTTCCAGAAACTCTGAGCAAACAGGGATCTGTGGCACAGACAAGGCCAGCACTGCAAGGCCAGCAGAGCTGAACATTTTATCATCCATTTGCACAACAAAAATGTCCAAATATGTGCACACAATCCAAGGGCATATTTCTGGGAGCTGGCAGCCCGTGGAGCCTGCTGGTGTCCCTCAGGAGAAACTTCTGCGGCCCCCGCTTGGAACCCAGGGGTGCATTCCGGGCACTCAGCTTGGCAAAGGTGTTGAGATGTGTGCCCACATGTGGAAGCATTCCCTGCCCCCAAAAACCATCCCAAAAAAAACCCCACACCAAAACAAAGCCTTGGCTGCACTGACTGCAATTTCCTTCTGCTGAAGGATTTGCCAGCTTGGATGGGGGAGTTTTTTGAGCTTTCCTTTCCACACCCAAAGCTGTATGTTGGCAGAGGGTTTCCATCTCTGCCACTGGGATTCCCCCCCTCAGTTCATTTCATTTCAGGAAAACTCTTTTCCTACTGCTATAAAATTCTCAGCAAAAATAATTATTTCAAAACCAGAAGGAAATGTTTGTTAAAATATAGTGATTTTTCCACCAACTACTCTCCTTTCTCTCTTCATGAACCCAAATATTTTAATTTGTCTGCACAGTTTCAATTTAAAATAAGCACAGCACAAATAACTTGGTAATTGGGACAAATATAATAGCCAGTGTCCCAGATAAAGATCACAGTTACCCATAGAAAATATTACATGAGAAAGCAAGTAGCTTCATGAATTTAGAGTTCCCAGAAACAATGGGTTGGATTTTCAAGACAGATGAAGCCAAATAATTCTCCACTGGCATCCAAGTAAAGTTTTCCAGAGTGCTCAGCTCTCAGCAGCTCTTGCTGCCCTCCAGTAACTCAAATTGATGTCCCAAAACTCTGACCTCAGAGGCAGAAAAGTCCCACAAACAGCCCCCAGCAGTGTGGGTTTAGAAGTGTTTCTGGAGTGCTTGAGAATGATTCTTTGGTACTGATGATATTGTGGCTCTTCCATTTCCTTGGAAGTCTTTGAGCAGCTCAGAACACACAAGAGCACTTCAGGAAAATGCAGCATCTCCTTCAGTATGGAAATGCAGCCATGGATTCGTTTGCTGCTCCTTCCCTCTGGAGCTGAGAGGGCATTAGTGGCAGAAATCCTTACAACAATCCTTAGCTGTAATCCCATATTTGCAAACACCTGGATTTCAAACTCCTGAACATTGTCCTGGCCTGATCCAGCCCTGCTCCCCAAGGATCAGCTGCTTTTTACAGTTGATTTCCCACCTCACACGTCTCCACAATGCAGTTAAGCTGTCACCCTCTGGTGACAAAGCCCCATGTTTAGAAGTGGATGATTTATTTACTCACTGCCTCTTGCTTCACTGAGTTTTGCTCTGAGGAACAGGAATGCACCAGCAAAGCCAGGATTTGAAGGAGAAAGGATGAAGAGAAAATGATGGAGAAGTAGCCAGGAAAATCCAAAGGACAAACACTGAAATAGCCCCTATCAAATGGTGCCTTTTTCACATCCTGTTGATTAACCAGACCTCCCACCTCCAAACCCTCTGTGCAAGAGCTGAACATCCAGATACCACCACAGGCACAAGCTAAATAAATGTCACTCATTTCCCTGGGGAATAATGGGAATTTCTTCTTCACACAGACACCACACTTTGTTCTGGTCCCATCCAGATAATCAGTCTGGATGATTATCCCTGCTCTGCCTGGGCCTCTCTAATACTCCTATTTAATCCACACAGCTAGAGGTGTTAAATCAACACTCAAATATTCAAATAAAGGGTCAATCTGTGCTCAGTGAAAGCTGCAGAAAATTCAGTTTCTGCTAAAGGCACAGAAAAAGAAATAAAGAAGTGTCAGCAAGGCCATTTACTGAGAAGTCTGACACCAAGGCAGACAAACTGATCAAAAATATGTTGGCAAGATGGATGGAGCACAAGGGGCAGGCCTTCAACACAATTACATTCAATAATATCCTAAAAAAAATTACAATTCAAAAATAATTCAATGGAAAAAACGCACTAGGACAGACAGAGCTGTTATTTATTTATTTATAACCTCAAATCCTCAACCACAGGCAGGGTAAAATGCTCTCCTACCACTGGAATAAAAATAGTCCTGGCTAGAATTTGTTTGTTGTAGATACATTACCTAAAGAAATTTAACTCTTTTTGTTGGTTGGCAAATTTTAACAAACAACTCTTGATTTCTTTGGGAGTATTCCCTTAAAATTCCTCAGTTTCTGCAAGATGTGGGTGCACAGTTCCTCACTTCAGCATTCCTGCTGTGCTCACTCATGCAGGATTGTGTCTGCTCCCTAACTGGATGATTTCAGGAATGAAAATCCAATGACAAAGTTCTCCCAGCAGGAACCTCCAGCAAAACAACTCACTCAAGGCTTTCCTGAAACTATTTGGGAAGCTGAGGAAGTTTCTGACACTGGCCAGGGGGAAAAGGCCAAATCTATAATAGAAGAACCACCAATAAATAAAAATTCATGTTTAAAATCCCTATTATTCCACCTGAAAACGAGCTGCAGCCACAAATGCATCCTTGGAAAGTGGATCCACTGCAGCAAGAGGAATGTAGCAGCAGCAGGTTGTGTGTTCCTTTCACAACCAGAGCAGCACAGACTCCCACTCACCACTCCCAACCCCCTGGACACCTCCCACTACCCCAGAGGGCTCCAAGCCCACCCAGCCTGGCCTTGGGCTCTTCCAGGATGGGGCAGCAGCTCTTGGTAATCCGTGGGATACAGCAAGCTCTGATGGAGGGAAATATCTCCCCTCCTCACCATTCCCCCTCAAACCCCACTGCACACAGATGCTGCTGTTTTGTTTCACCTGACAAACATTTCTGCTCTTTTACCAAGTATTTCTAATGTTAAAATTTGTTTCTGTATAAAAGTGTGGGGTTTATCAGCAGGTTATTGGTACCAGTGAGCCACCAGCAGAAAAGATTGAAGATTTAACTTGAATTAAGATTAAACTTGCCTTGTGCCACATAATTCCCTGAGGTTTTGGTCGTTTGCAATGAGTCTGGATGGTCCTTGTTGGAGTGAGGATGTAATCCACAGTTAAATCATGATCATCCAGGAGCTCCTCTGCTATGTCAAGCACCTACAAGGCAGAGATTTGGTTAAGCAGCTAAAAACAAACTCCCTAAAGCTGTGCCCCATTCCTGATGCCTTGTCACATGAAAATCCATCAAAGACAATGGGAACAAAGATGCCAAACCAGCTTCATTCCATGTCTCCTCTTCAGACAGAGCAGGAAGTGTCCCAGAGTTCCCTCCCAGCTGGAGAGGGGACATTTGAACATCTGAGCTCACCTGGCAGTCGTGCACGATGGTGACCACAGGTGTGTCCTCCTGCACTGCACCCATGGACACCATCATTGCATATTCCATGTCTGCATAGCCTTCCCCTTTGCCAATTCTCCAGCCTAAAGCACAGAAAAGTGGGGGAAAAAAAACCAAACCAAACAGCAGAGTGGAAAGTTGTTGTTAAAGTGGTGTAATTAACTGAGCAGCCTGCAAGTTGTAACTCTGGAAAAAATCAGATCAGCATCTCTCAGAGAGTGCAACTTCCCTTGAAATCAGCACTGAAATGAAATAAAACAGCAGCTTCAATGACTCCTAAAAGATCCCAGAAGCTTCCCATTCAGAATAAACAAATTTAATGCAGTTAACACAGCAGTTTATTTAGCAATTTTATTTAGAACCTTCTATTCATGTCCAACACAGGTTAATGTGGGTAAAGAGGAGTCTGGGTCACATACAAAAACTGTGTTATTTCAGGCAAGGGATAAAGTCACTGGGAAATTTCTCAGCACCAGCAGGTTTCCAAAACACTAGAAAATGCAAAATCTGATCCCCAAATGGGTCCTGAATCAGCAGGTCTAACACATGTCCTTTCACACAGCCTGTGTGAGCAGAGCAGATCTCTGAGCAGGGAGCCTGCCTGGATTCCTTCCAAACACAAAGAACTGCTCGCCTCAAGAGTTTTCCTGAAGGCCACAACACCTCTGCTGTGTGCCCACTGCTTCCTGCTGGGATTTGGCACACACTAAAGAGCCAGGAGCACAGCTCAGCTCCAAGGATAAATCTGTCTCTGCCACGTGCTGTGCCCTTCCTGCCACTGGAGTGGCACTTGGGACCTTCCTTTCTGCTGGAATTTTTCCCTTACCTTTTTCAGAGACAGCCACTGATCCCACAACAACCAAGTCCACTTTTGCTTTCCCATCCAGCCCCACAGGCACGCTGTAGTCCCTCACACCCTGCAGGAAAAAGCAGCATTTGAGGTTTGCAGAGTGCACAGCCTTCCAAGCACCGAGGCAGAAATCCAGGATATTTTGATAAATCCAAGTAACTGCCCACGTTTCCAAGTGTCTCTTCCATGTTTAGCCAAGCTGTACATGTCTGGGAAGTTATCCCCCAGGGGATCCTAGAATAGATTCCCTACTGCAGTGACAAGAATTTTGGCACACTGCAAGGAGAGCTGAGGGAGGTGGGCACTTTTAGAAGCAAGGTTATTTATTTAGGGTCAAAACCTGATATTTTGAAACACTTTTTTGGAAATCTGCTCCTAAAAATGAGGGCAACTGACACTTTCTATTTACACATCCCTACTCTTCTAAAAAACTTGAGGAATACCAGAGCACTACAAATGCTTCAGTTAATTCTGAAATACAAAACACAAAGTTAATTTAGACACAGAGAGCTACAGCACAAAGAAATCTGAGGTTACACAACATGATACAATTATTTTTTTTCTTCCCCCTCTCTCCTTGTTCAACCCCACCCACTCCTCTTCAATATGTTCTCATCTTAACAAAAATTCTGTCCAGACTGCAGAAATTAAAAATTAGGTTTACTTGGCTTTTTAAATAGCAAAGGTTTAGAGCTATTAAAAACATATATCTTGTGATTCAATCACTCCCAATATACGGGTACAGCACACTGCAAATGCTCCTCCCACCAACTCAACTTGGTGCTAATTATAAATTAACAATATTAACATCACAACAAAGAGCCAAACATTTTCTGTGCAGAGTACAAACCCCAAGAATTCAGTAATTTGTGGCTGACTATCAGCACTAATGCCCAGCAGGCCCTTCCCAGCAGTGTGGTAAGGATTGTTTGCACACTGCTTTGTAAATACAAACTGCCAACAGCATTTTTTCATTAGTGGGCTGGGGGAAAAACCAGACACATGGTGGGAAGAGCCCAGATCAGACAGCAGGCCAAGAGAAAGGTCTTTTTCAAAAGTGCTCTTCAGCCCTGAACAGCTTAATTAGTTAATGACTGCAATAGCATTCCAACAAAGAAAGTCACTACTAATTACCAGCCATTTACAACCTCACTTGTTTATGGGGTTGCTGCAGAACTTTATTGCCTTTAGCGGGAGCTAAAGGAGGAAACAAATCCATAGAGGAACCTCTCCATGCCGTACCAGTTGGGTTTTGATGGCAAACAAAGACGGAAATAAAGCTGCAGGGCTCTCTGGCCAAGCTGCGCGGTGAGATTGGAACACGAGAGGGCAGCAAGAGACCGCGCTGCAAACCCGGTCAAATGCCTCAATTCATAGCTCTCTGCGTGCTGTTTTCTTAAAAAAAACTCGTGTTTCCCACCTGGGAACACCTAAGAGCACTAAAATATTGACCACAAAGCTCAGCAGCTCAAAACTGCAGAATATAGGAGCGTGAAGAAATATCTAACTCACCTTAAATCGTTCATGGTTTTCCCAAAAAACACTGAGAAATATCAATACTGTCCAGCTAAGACTGCATCCTCTCCTGATTTCAGTATTATCAGCAGCAGTTGTGTACACAAACCCACGAGTAACATCCCAACAGGAAGATATTTCAGGTTTTCCAGCTTCCAGCTGGTCCATGCTAAGCCCACAGGTTAATTCAGCCCTCCCTGATGCCTCATTCCCACCTGAGATGTGGCACATCTTCTCAGGATCTCCTTGCTTGCACCTGGAGGGGGAACAATCCTATTGAACAGCCCAGTCCTCAGACGTGGTGTGGGAACCAGCAAAGTCTTCCTTGCCTGGGGAGCCACGTGAAAAGGTTCATTTTACACTGAAGAAATATTTTTATTGTCACCCAGTAAAAAAAAAACAAAACAAAACTATGTGGCCAAATATTGAGTTTTTTACATTGTAGTCAGTGTTGTTGGTTGTGTAGTGCTTGTAAGATTAATTTCCTCCAATACAGGAAAATTCCATAAAAAGATTTCTTGAAGAAATAAAAGGCAATACAGACATTTGAAGATATTTCAGGACATACCTTTAAAGACAATTCCTCCTTTAAAGCTACATCTCTAAATAGCTTTTTAAGAGATAATTGCTTCAAACTGACAAAGGGCAGGGTTAGAGTGGATATTAGGGAGAAATTCCTCCCTGGGAGGATGGGCAGGCCCTGGCACAGAGCAGCTGTGGCTGCCCCTGGATCCCTGGCAGTGTCCAAGGCCAGGCTGGAGCACCCTGGGACAGTGGAAAGTCCCTGCCATAGCAGGAGGTTGGAATTGAATTATCCTTCCAACTTAAACCATTCCAAGACACCTTTTAATTTGAGGTGCAGAAATGAGCTGCAGCTCATTTCTGCACATAAAACCCCTTGAACATGCAGTGGAAGGAGAAGGTGCATCAAGCCAACCTGCTGACCTCAAAGCTGTTCAACCGGCCCTGGACATTGCTGAGAGAGAGAAGTTGCCAAAGCTCTGTCTCTACACTGACTCATGGATGGTAGCCAATGCTCTGTGGGCTTGGCTGGAAACATGGAAAGAGATAATTGGCAGCATAGAGGAAAACCTTCCTATCTCAAACTACGCCACTGGTGTTGCTGAGGCACTGCCAGGCTCTGCCGTGCCCTCCCAGCTCCCTCACCTGCAGAGCTGCCAGCCGGGCCCCTTCCAGGGGTTTGTCAGGATCCACCTTCACCTCCCGGGCTCTGCCGAACACATCCAGCTCCCCCAGAGAGCGGCAGGCCTGCAGAGAGCCCTGCCACAGGGCAGGAAGGAGCCAAGAGGAGAATACTGCACTTACTTCCAGCGTTAGGAAGCGGGCGTTCCTCTGGGGAGCATCGGGGTTGATTTTTACAGTGCGGGCAGCCCGGACCTGCTGCAAGCGCAGGAGCCTGGTGGCAGCAGGGGAGGAGCCCTGTTTGCACAAAGGAGCAGCGGTCACCAGCACCTCGCAGCAGAGACAATTCACAGCCTTCCACCCTCTGCAGAGGCTGGTTTTTAATCGAGGGGCTGTTAATTTACTGTTAACCCCTGGAAGTGTCCAAGGCCAGGAGAGGGACCTGGGACAAGGGATGGAGGGACTGGACACAGGGAATGGCTCCCACTGCCAGAGAGTGGATTTAAATGGGATTTTGGGAAGGAATTGTTCCTGTGAGGGTGGGCAGGCCTGGCACAGGTGCCCAGAGCAGCTGTGGCTGCCCCTGGATCGTCCAAGGCCAGGCTGGGCAGGGCTTGGAGCGGAGACAATGGGAGGAGTCCCTGCTGAATGAGCTTTAAATCCCCTTCCAATTCAAACCATCGTGCCTCGATAATTAACATGGTGGTTCTGTTTTCTTTCCTTTGAGAGCTGAGAGGCGCTGGCCGGGGAAACTGGGGGGGACTGGGGTGAACTGGGGGCCCCTCCCGGGCTGTGCCGCAGAGCGGGCAGGGCCCGAGGCGGGGCAGGGAAGGAGCAGCAGCAGGAGGAGGAGGAGGCGGCCCGGCCGTACCTTGAAGTTGGGGATGCGGCCGCGCACGGGCCGCGGGAACTCGGCCAGGCCCGAGGCCTCCAGGTGCCGCCACACCTCCTCCCGGATGGCCCACTTGGAGCGGGCGGTGCTCGGGGCCGCCATCGCCGTGACGTCACCGCCACCCCTCCCGCTCTCCCACTCGCCCCACCCCTCGCTCTCTCACGGCCATGACGTCACCACCACGCCCTCCCACTCAGATAGTGACGTAACTGCCGCTAAACCACGCCCCATAGCGGTGTCGCGCCTTGGCCACGCCCCCTCCTGCGCGCGCGCGCGGCTACGGCGGCGCTGAGGGCTCAAAACGCCTCGAAGGCAAAGTTGGCGGGAGCAGCGCGAGGGAAGGCCGCTGAGGGCCCCGGTTATTTCTGGAATGAAACATAAAAAAGGCTGTGCTGGCGCATTAATGTGAGATTTCCGCCCGCATTATACAAATACCACGGGCTTTCCATCCCGTCTAAAAACCCACTCCGTTTTTTTGTAAAACAATCCCTCACATTAATTAGCTTTTCCATTTAAAATTGGCTGGTGGTGAGTAAAACAATACCCAGCCTCTACGTGGGTTCCCTAATCTGCCAGCTTCCTCCAGGTTGGCTTCCTGCCCGCCTTTAATTGGCTAATAAAGGATTTGTTTGCAGGGTTTATTATTTATAGAATTAGCGTGTTGTGCTGAAGGAGAGGGAGGGCTGAAGTTGAGACCCCGCCATTGCTGAGGGGAGAGGGACGGAGGGGTCATGGGAACAAGGAAACAAAGTTTATTAATTAAACAAGCTTTATTTCCAGGAGTGCTGGGGAAGGAGGGGAAACATCTGCAGAGTTTGAGTTGGTGCGGATCCTCGGTCACAGTTATGGATAAAGTTGAAGTTTTCTGTTCCCTTACCTGTTTGTATCCCTACCTACTTTTATTAAACACCTGTTCATGTCCCAGTTAATGTCCTCACTTTTATCGTTTCAGATGCCCATGTTGAGGTTCTCCCTTGTTTTGTTCTTTAGTATTTTGTCCCCTGTGCCCCTTGTCCCTCCCTAATTCCATCGGGTGGTTCTGCTGCTGCTCCCTATTAATTTAAACTAATCTGGTGGAAGTTGGTGTCTCCTGCCTTGCTGGATTTTTTCCCCACCCCTGAGGATTGATTTTGGGTGGGTTCGAGGTTGGCTCGTTGTTTTAGGGTGGCTTCTATTCACAGGTGGCTGTAGGATTTTAACATGTAAATATTGGCAATCCCTTCTGGGGACTGGGGAAGTCGGGGAGCAGCAGCAGCAGAATCACCCGACACTGTCACCGATGTCCTCACCCAGCCCACCCCAATTACCACTAATTAACCCATTAGCAATCAAGCAGAGCTGAGATCCTTGCAGACCACCTACATCTCCCTCGGGCTACGCTCAGTTCCTTCCCAGGATTTCCTTCCAGAAAAGAGGGCCCGAACTGTTTTCTACAAATCAGGGGAGTTGGCCTTTAAAAAAAAGAGGGGTTTGCTGGTAGGTGGTATCTTTTCCTGCTGGTTCAATTATTGGTTTGTCTCCACAGGGCTGAAATTTGCTCTAAATTCCTTTTGCAGGGTCTTTTCTGTCCCTGCAGCCTGGAGCAGCTCCTGCAGATGCCACAGGAAAATTTCTTTTCTTTGGGAAGCAGACAAGGCTACCACATCTTTATAAATTAAATCAATCTTTGGATGTCCCTTCCCATCCCATCCCATCCCATCCCATCCCATCCCATCCCATCCCATCCCATCCCATCTCTT
>VWZP01001959.1:231819-301694 GCA_013396995.1 Dicaeum eximium
GTTTAGGGAAAGAGCGACGGTACCAAGATCATCAAGCAGAACCCCCCTGTGCCGCTTCCCCGGCCCCCCCGCAGCCGTCGGAGCCTCTCGGAGGCTGAGCCCGTGCGGATAACGCAGCTCAAGAGCTCCAGCGGTGCCGCCGGCAGGAAAGGGATGACAGGGATAACACGCAGCGCATGAGCTGGGAAGAGGGAACGGAGGGAAAAGCCGCATCCCCGCCTCCAAGGATTCCCCACCGCCAAGAGGGGAAAACAAGGGAGGAAGCAAGAATTTTCCTGGGGGAGGGAGCTCAGGGAGAGGAGCGGGAGCCCGTGTGACTGTCTCCTGCCGTACACGCGAGTATTTATTGTTTTACTAATCCGTGCCTGGAGTGTCTCAAGGAGCGGGGGACTCCCCGAGGTGGGGAGAGGAGGAGGGTGAGGGGGACAGACCCTCGGATGCGCCGGGCGGCTCCGAGCGGCCGCGCTCCGCTCCATCCCTCCCGGCGAGGATGCTCCGGGGGCGGGGAGGCTGCCCGAGCGTGCTGGTCCCCAGGTGTCGAGAGGTGGGGAACCCCCAAATCCCCCCTTAACCTCTCTTTTAATTTATTTGGGGTTTATTGCGCTTTTGGCGCGGCGGGCGGGCGCTGCAGCTCCTGGGGGCCGGCGGGAGGGATGCGGAATTAGGGGCGAGGGCGGTGTTGGAGGGGTGAATTCCCCCCCAGCGTGGGCCCGGCCAGTGAGAGGGGGGACCCCCACACCCCCGCCGAGAAGCCGCCTCCCCGCGCACCCCGGCTGCGTCTCCCAGGCTCTCCCGGCGGTTTGCAGCTTTCAGGACCCATCCGGAGCTCCGCAGCATCGCGCTGGGTTTTACCCCGGGCATGAAAATCCTTCTCCCCACAGGGGAACTTGCAGAGAAATCCAGGGATGGGGAGGTGGAGGCGTCGCCAGGGCCGGGTGGTGATGGGGGACACCCCGAGCTCGATTTTTACCTCTTCCCCTGCCAGGTAAAAATCCCAGCAGGCTCGTGAGAGCTGCGCTGTTGGGATATTTCACTTTGAAGGAGAAAGGATCCCTCTCAGGCCTCTTCTTCCCTCCCTCGGAAAAAAGATGCTGCTCAGAACAGGGGGGGGACTGGGGACACAGGCGACACCTCCAACTGCGTCGGAATCCCTCGGGGCCTCGGATTAAAGCTGTTACGTCAGGAAATTAAAAAAAAAAAATCCGACAACAGAAAACACAGCCCCAAACCTGGACGTTTATACAGAAAAAGAGCATCACAAATTCCTAATGTAAGCACCGGCCAGCTGTGTGCACTTGTAAAGTTGTTATAATCCCCCTCCTTGTTATAAACAGGAAAGTACATAATATAAAGCAACAGGCCCGCGTTCACAAATACTGACCCTCCTCCCCGGGCCTGCCAAATTCCCCTTTTGCCGCAGTCTGCCCCGGCGCAGCTCTGCCTGCTCGGCCCGGGAGCGGGGCTGGGCCGGGGGTCCCCCTTCGCCCGTCCCGGGGTCTCCTTGGGGTGGAAATCCGGGTCCTTGCACCGGGAGGAGCGAGGGACCTCTCCACACCTGAGCCCCCCTTCCCTTTTCCTTCCTCTCCATCGCAGCTCTGCCTCCTTCCCTCATCCACCGCTTTATTTTCCTTTCTTTAATTTTTTTTTTAAATTTCTGTGTTGTTCAATGCCGCAGTTTTGCTGCGGGGATCCCTGCCCGCTGCTCCCCAGCTCCAGCAGTGTACATCCTGCTCTGCTGTGTGTGCTTACAGCGTCAAAGGGTGGACGTGATATTTCAAACATCAGATCACTGCGTTTATATATTGGGTGCCCGGAAATTTTTCCAAATAAACACAGCTTGATTCGACTTGGGTGGGCAGACTTATCAACAGACTAATTCTATAAACAAATGAAGGAATAACCCGGAGACCATTGGCTGGTACCAGCGAGACACGTGGAGAGAGCTCAGAGTTTTGTAGCAATGAAATTTTAATTAATGTGGGTGGGCTGAGAACACAAACGACTGTTTATCAGAGACAATTTATTTTCCAGCGCTAAGTCAACATATAATAGCAAACTTACAACAATTATTTAACTTTTTTTTTTTCCCTCCTTTTTTTTTTTTGAGGCATAGAAAAGCTTTCTAATTTTTCTAAAAATTTCCTTCTCCATTTTGGCATTAGGGAAGAGTCTGTGGTCTAAGCCCCAGAAACCACTTGGTGTCTTTNGCTCCCGGTGGACTCGTCCCACGTTCCTACCCTGCCCCGTCCCTTCGCTCGGCTCCGAGGGGGAAGACGCGGAGCTGCGAGCCCGCCGGCGATGAGCCACCTCTACGGCAGCCCCCTCTCCTCGCTGGGCAGCCCGTCCATGCTTTACCTGCCCGCCGCGCTCGGCTTCGCCCCCGGGGGGGCCGTGTCCCGGCAGGACCCCCCGCAGAAACCCCCCTACAGCTACATCGCCCTCATCGCCATGGCCATCAAGGAGGCTCCGGAGCAGAAGGTGACCCTGAGCGGCATCTACCAGTTCATCATGGACCGCTTCCCCTTCTACCACGACAACAAGCAGGGCTGGCAGAACAGCATCCGCCNCCGCAGCTTCAGCATCGAGAGCATCCTGGCGCAGGGGCTGCGGCCGCCGCCCCCCGGGGCAGCCCCGAAGGTGGCCCGGGAGAGCCCCGCCGCTTGCCTCGGCGGCTCGCNCGCTGGACCCGCGCTGCCTGGACATGTTCGAGAACGGCAACTACCGCCGCAGGAAGAGGAAGCCCAAAGCCGCGGCCCCTCCGGACGCCAAGGCTGGCGAGCAGCCGGCGCCGCCGGCTCGCCCCGTCGAGCCCAAGCGGGCCANGGCTTTATCACATCGGCATCCCCTTCCTCTCCTGCTTCCCTCTGCACTTCTCCGAGGCGGTGTTTAATTTCCAGTAATTAACGCCCCACAATTAACGCCCCCCTTCCCCCGGTCCTCAGCGCTGCTGCGGGGGGCGCGATGGGAGGGAGAGATCGGACTCAGACCTCACCATGCGGGTAAAGACCTGAAAAAAAAACCACCCCAAAGTGATGTTTTAAAGGTGACTCAGGATTTCAGGGCATTCTCAAGGCGCGCCTCGCTGCGGACTCTCTTTAGCGGGTGCCTGCCAGCCCCTGCCAGAGCGACTGTGGAAGGTAAAGCGGCTTTGTGTTCCCGTGGGTGGTGTAGATTCAGGCAGCACCGCGGGAATGCCCACGCCGGCCCCAAACCCCGTGGGGTTTGCTCTGCACCTTTAGTCTTTGCATCCCTCAGGTTCCTCAGACCAGGTTTCCCTCGAGCCCTTCAGGTCTTTGATTTTTTTTTTTTATTATTTTTTTTTTTTCCTTTGAAAACCAAGCCGCATCCCCGGGGGAGGAGGCTGAGTTTCGTTTTGCCATCAATACCCACAGGTATTAACAATGCCCGTAATTTTGCCATGAATACCCATAATAATTCCTAATATTCCCCGCTGGCCCAGTCCTCCCAGTGGGTAACTGGAGCAGAACTCATGGCAGACCAAGCAATCCAGGCTCATCCTGAATATTCCTGCTCGATCCAGCGTGGTGTGGAACTGGTTTCCTGCCCAGCACTGGTGCTTTGGAGTATTCCTGCAGAATTTCTGCTCACGGATGTGGCCGAAAAGAGAGGGATGGATGATCAAACCGAGATTTATCTGCTTTCCATCTCTTACTGGGATCAGTTGCTTCTGACCAAAAAAGACTGAGGCAGGGTTGTGGAGGCTGGGACAAATACCAGGGGTAAAAAAAAAAAACAAAAACAAAAACATCAGCTATGTTTCTGAAGTTTTCTTTTTCTGTAAAGAAGGAAGAATCCTGACACATTGCAAGAAATCAGGAATATTTTGTATTTTTGTTTGCCATAAATAGAGGCTTTTTGTATATTAGTGGATAAATGCCCTTTTGGGGAAAAAAAATTATATTCTCAATTTTCATTATGAAACCAAACCTATATCCAATAAAGGTATTTTTGTTCAGGAACGTGGCTGGTATGATGTGAAACACCCCTTGGCTTGTGCTGGAGGATGGAGGAGTGGGGCCTGCTGCAAATATCCTGCTGCTGACATGATGGGCCACAAAAAGATGGGAGAGGCTACAAACAGATTCCTGGGAAATTACCTGTTCCTTGAATCTGATGAAACCTTTCCCAAAATGAATGTTCCTCCTTCTCTTCCTTCCCCTTCTTTCATCCCAGCCTGTCTCAAAATCAAAGCTTGCTCTTAAATGAGCACCTGGGTATTGGAAATGTGGGGTTTTCAGGTGAGTTTTGATTCAGTTTTGCAGAGGAAGGTTGGCATCAATTCCTTGATGTCTGGACCAGGGTTGCTCATTCCAGCCCAAGGCAAAGAGCTCTCACGTGGGGAAGGACAGAAAATCTCCAAAATGTGAGGATTGTTATTTAGCTTCCCCCAAAAAGGGATACCCATGGGCAGATCCCTGCATAGGCTGAGCTGCAGCTTCTCAATGAGAAAAAAAGAGAATAAAAAGAGAAATTTTATTTTTTTTAAATCAGATTTGCAAAACAGACTTTGCTTTAATAAAATCCCTCATTTGCTTCCTATTTCTGACAGCTGCTGTTTGAATATCTGTTGAGTCCATTGTTGAAAGTTCTGGCCCTGGATTAAGAAATGAAGAAACACTTGCAAAAGGCTGTGAAGGTGTCACTGCTCAGTCCCCACCATAATTCCCAGGGCTGGGTGGGGGCTCAGAGGGTTAAAGCTCCCTGTGTGCCACCCCTGGCCCTGCAGTGCCACTCCTGTGTTGCATTAGGGACAGGTACCAGGTACAGAAGGAGGTTCTGTTCCAGGCTGGGCACTGACATCTCCCACTGGAAGCTGCAGGGGGAGGAAAAGGAGCCCAGCAGAGACCTCAGATCCTCTCTGCACCCCCACTTTGTGATTTGGGCTCAGGGTGGGCTGGGAGGTTGATGCTGCCCCCCAGGATTTGTTTGCTGACCTCCATCAAGCCCTTCCCACAGGATCCTGCATCCCCAGTGTCCCCATAGCCCGGCCCGTTGCAGGGTTTTACCCCCCAAAATTGGATATTTGTGCTCTCAGTCACCACTTTGAACCTGTGTCTTCAGCCCCTCTGTTTCCTTTTGGCCTCCCAGCTGTCACCCCCAGTTTTGTCACCTCTCAGCTCCTATTCCAGCCCCCAAAATACCTTTTAGGACCTGCAAACAGGGCTTTTATTCCTTTCCTACTCACACATGTGGGACCTCTCCCTGTCCCAGCCCTTTCTGCACAAAAGCAGTTTTTCAGTGGTCAAAAAAAGTGAGTCTCAGTTTAATACATGATGTATATTTTTATCACAGACACTTTTTTTTTGAAACCCAGCTTTTTCTACGCAATGGGGATTTGTTTCTTTGCAACGTTTTGCTTTGACATTTGATCTTATTTCTCTTTTGGTGGAGTGGAGTGGGACCAAGTACAGCTGCAGCGTTTAAAAGCCGCATTGAGCTTGATTTTGGTTTCGCTTGAGGGAGTGAAATTAGTAAACTTAACATGCTCTGCACAAAAGTGACACCAACTCCAATGAGCTCAGGACCCGGTGAGCACTTCTGAGGGGCAATTTGGAATTAATTGGGATCAGAGCAGTGCTGTAACAAGGGATGAATACCAAGAAAAAGGGTCTTATTGCCAGCGGGCTGGATGAGTAACCACACACGGCTTTTGCACGTCATCTGTTTATAGAGAGGGGAGAAGTCATGGTACAATAAAAACATACAGTAAAAACATAAAATAAAAACACACAATAAAAACAACAGCAGAGCAATGAGTGTGCAGTCACTTCACCAGTTCCTGCCTTTTGGATGGGGCTGAGCATCCTTTAATCCTCTCCATATCCATGTGAGTTTTGGGGCTAGGGAAACATCAGGGACCTGACAAGCTGCAAGGAATCGGTGCCAGTGGTTTCACACCTGCTTCACAAGCCAAAAAAGCAGCTGCCAAGCACAGAACTGCCACCCAGCATTTCACTCATCCCTGCAATCTTCCTCCTCCTGGCTTTCCCAACCTCTCAGGCCTGGCTATAAACACCAGTCTGGAATACTGGGGGGAAGTGGAAATAGGCCGGGATGCAGAATAAACAGCACACTGCCTGTGTGGGCGATGGAGATGCCTTCCCCTTCCTCTGCAGAGGAGTGACCTCTCCCAGCCCAGCAAGGTTTCCCATCTCCGAGCTCTGCAGCCAGTTTTAACCCCTAGGAGCAGGGGAGATCACAGAGTGGGAGAGGCTCACAGAGGAGTTGTTTGGTTCCCAGAGCGGCTTTGCTCCAAACGCGAGTTTCCTACGAGGGGAACTGAAAACTGGGCACGTTAAAATAATTCCGGAGTTTAATTTCTCATAAATGGGGCTTCCAGTCTTTAAACAGGCTCAGTGTGTGTTCTCCTAAAGTTGGTCCCATAGCACAAATAAAATATAATCAAGTATTTCTGCATGAGCAGAAGCTGCTTTCAGGATTTGCCACTCAAGGTGTGGCTGTCCATGCCTGATTCCAAGGTGACATAAATCTGAGGGGTTTGTAGCCTCTTCTCCTTCCCCCAGCCCATTTTAAAAGTTAATTCTCTCTCCATTCTTTACCACAGAAAACACATAAAGGAGGGACCATCCCTTTCCACACCAAAACCTACTGGTTTCCTGCTGACTGCTCCTAAGCCTGGTGTGAGGAGCAGCCAATTCCCGAAGCAAAAAAGGGAAGAAGGATCTGCTTCCTCACTTGATTCATGGCCCCACACACCCAGAGGAGAGATCTCCTGGGAGACAGCGTTTGGGATATTAAACAGATCACATATTTGATTTGAAGTGAAAGACCAAGAAGACAAGATCACAGAATGAGAGAAGTTACAGATGGAAAAGGTCTATGAGGTTATGCAATCCATCAGTCTGGATGTTGCATAATTGCTCCCCACAGTATATTTTTAGTGCTTTATCCAGACAAATCATTAAGTGCTTTAAAATGGGCCAGATTCCTCAAACGCAGTGCGTGCTAAGTCACAGCTGATTTCACTGAGCCTCGCAGCTCCAGGGTCTAACAAGACACCAAAAGGAAGTTTTGTGTGGTCAGAGAGAACAGAACGGGCCCTTCCAGAAATAATCCAGGCCTGCTTCGCTATCCCTCATAGAAATCTCTCCTAAATTGACTGAATTAGGCCTCTAAAATCTCATTTTCGGATTATAGCGAATAATACATTATTACTTATTCAGATGTTCTCTGAGGCCAAAGTCAAACATTGCTCATGTTCATGCGAACACGATTTGTTTTAAGCCAGCTTCAAAGCCGGCTCAGCAAAGCGTAAAGAATGTTTATTTAAAATATCGTCGCTAAATTTAGCATGAGCTCGGTTAGGCTAGATCTTAGCGCCATTTTTAGAGAGCACATTGCGAGTCAGGAATGCATGGAGAAATAAATAAACTTTCCCACATTTTTGGAAATGGAGGGAGAATTTGCGAGCTCTTTGTCGCACGGGTGATTTCCGTGGGCTGGAGAGCTTCGTGGAGGATTCAAATGCAAATTTCCCACTGAACAGACAGTTGGAAACGCACAATGCCGATCATTTTCACTGCAGTTTCATTTCAAATAATGCTCCCTCAAGGAGGAAACAAAAGCTGTCAGCTTTTTTTTTCTTTAATATAGAAATTACGCAGAGCACCAACATGTTTCAATATTTACCCAAGCTCTTTGAGAAGCAGCGAGAGCAGATGGAGCTGGGCTTGGCCACGAGCCACATCCAGGGGGAATCTCAGGTTTGGATTAAGTCTTGTGACCTTTCCTGGTAATTCTGATATTGGATTTTACACCCACCTCTTGCACGTGGGTTCAAACATCCCCCAGTTGGATCCTGGGCTGGGAAATGCCAGCTGGCCTCTGGGTTGGATATTTAGACAGAAAATTTTTTATGATTTTCCTTTTCACCTTCCTAAACTTCCACAGCTTAAAGAGGCTCATCTGGGTCACAAGTGACATTGTCTGAGAGACCTGAGCAAAACCCATGATGGGAAGATGAGCAGCCACGTGATAAACAGTTAAATTCTCTTTTATCAGGTGACTTTTCATCATCTCCTCCATCCCTCCCACCTTTCGGTTGCTGTGAGTGGAATGTTTCTGCTCCTGAGGTGGGAGGATTCCAGCTGTGCCCCTCATGGGGCTCCAGGGCACAAGGGATGTGTCCAAGTACCCCCATTGCCTTTGGTGGGATTGGGATCAGCTCCTCTCCGAGCACACAGGTGGAATAAGAGGGCATGGAACAAAACACAGGGTTGGTTTATTCTCCTCCCAGAGTCAGAGCTCCACCCCTTCTGCTGGTTTTGGCAGCTTCCAGCACCTGCATCCCGTGACTCAGCTTTCCACACCAGTGCCAAATCCCACCTGCAGCCCCATCCTCCCAGCCACCTCCCGTCTCCCAGAGCTCTCCAGATGAGGCTCTGCAATCCACTGGCCCAACCCAGTAATTCCCAAATCCACGGTGAGCTGGCCACCCTAACCCTTCTCTACCTATCTCCAATTGCTTACTGAGTTTCTGTTTTTGTTAGAGGACCAATATGTAATAATAGTTGTTACAATAATTGTATTTCTGTTTTTACATCTGTAAAGATTAAGTTAAACAGTATGAAGCCCATTAAACTATTTCATGTCATGCTGCCATAAATTTCCTCCATTCCCATTGCTACTATTATTCCAGAGTAAACTCTGAGATCAAGCTGCTGCCACAGAGAGTTATTTATAGGAGCTCATTCATCAATAAAAACTTCAAAAGAAATCTGTTACTCTTCTATTGGGAAGCCAAAGAAAACTAACATAAAGACAACCCCGTTAAGAAACAAAGCTAAGGAGACCACAAGACATTTAGTTAAGAAAAACCCTGATTTCTAACAAATGCCATGCAAGGAGGGGAAGAGGAAAAAAAAAAAGGAAAAGATTGTTGGCAGCATGAATCCTTTTAAGTTGTTTCCCTCTCATTGGATGGTTAAAATAAACTGTTAAACAGTTGTATTTGGCCTGGCTCAGCCCCCTCATTAGGCTCCATGTGATGGATTTGGGATCTCACAGTGTGTAAGGAGCTCTTCATCCCTTGCAAAAGCTGGTGCTGTCCTGCCACGTGTCCCAGCTGCTGCTACACCCATCCACCAGCCCAGCAGAAACCCAAGGAGAAGTGATGACTGGGCACCAGAAAGCATCCACCTCCCTAAAGGTAAACAGATAAAATAGGAAAAGTTGTGTTTTATCGTCTCTACTTTCTCTCATGTCTTCTTGTGCCTTTCTCTGTACGCCTGAGCTGTGCAGGGTTGGATCTGGTGGTCATGGTAGTCCTGCAGAAAATAAAATGTAGGAGAGCTCCAGTGCTGCCCTTCCCTGTTCCTCCTGAAAAACAATCTGGGAACAGGTCAGGGGAGGGGATTCTGCTCCCTGCTCTGCTCCTGTGAGACCCCACCTGCAATCCTGTTCTGGTGCCCCAAGATAAGAACATGGAGCTGCTGGAAAAAGCCCAGATGAGGCCACAAAGTTGATAAGGGGACTAAAGCACCTCTTCTATGAAGACAGGCTGAGAAAGTTGGGACTGCTCAGCTTGGAGAAGAGAAAATTGTGTGGAGATCTCACAGCACCTCTCAGTATCTGAAAAGGCTATGAGGAAGCTGGAGTGGTATTCTTCATCAGGAACTGGAGTGACAGGACAAGGGGGAATGGCTTCACAATGGAAAAGAATAGGCTTGGATTGGATACTAGGAAGAAATTCTTCTTTGTGAGGCCCTGGCACAGGTGCCCAGAGAAGCTGTGGCTGCCCCTGGATCCCTGGCAGTGTCCAAGGCCAGGTTGGACAGGGCTTGGAGCAGCCTGGGACAGTGGGAGGTGTCCCTGCCATGGCAGGGGTGGGACAAGATGATTTTTAAGTTCCCTTCCCCCCAAACAATTCCATGATCCTGTGATCTCTCTCCTTTTGGTTCCTATCTCATTAACAGCTCTATAGGAGTGTGACCCCCCCCAAAGGAGCAGGCACTCAGGATCAGCCACATCATGGGAACAAGAGCCTCAAACTGTGGTTTTTTGAGCTCAACAGAAACACTGCCTCATTTCCACCACAGGGATCTGAGTCCTGAGGGCAGCAAGGACCTGCAGCTCCTGGCAGGAACTGAGGGACATTTCACAATCACATCCCCAGACACGAAAGCTCAGAGGTGAGGATTCTGTTTTCCCAGGGATCTCTTTCCATCCTTACTCATGCAAAGCTGGGCAGGGCACTTTGCACAGATTCACCTCCATCAACACTCAGCACACAACAGCTCAATTCCTGCCCTGAGCTGGCCATCAGAATGATCTCCAGAATCCAGAAACAAAACACCTTCAGAGGGCTGAAACTCCCAACCACCTGAGGCTCAAGCTTTGGTGAAATCTCCCCTTGGTTATACGTGGAGGAGCTGGATAAAATCTGTGCTTTAGGGAATTAGGGGAGGTGGAATTTCACTTTCAGCAAATGCAACCTTTGCCTAAATGTCCCCTCTACACCCACCCAAAAGGCTGCTTTTATTTTCCTTACAAGCTGTTCTTGGCAGTGCAGGTGGGGCATCCCTGGTTTCCTTGTGCTGAGGATTCTCAGCAGGAACTCCCAAATCCCAGTGATGTGACTCAAAAGCAGCCCCAGTACTTCTTCCCAAAACTGAGGTAAAAGGTAAAGAAATCTGTCAAAACTCAAATTAAGGACTGAATAAATCTCTTTGCCCACAACATCTGAAAGAATTACCCTCAACTTTGCCCATCTTTGCTTTGCTCCAAATTGAGGCTCATGTAGCCAGTTTGAAACTGATGTAATTATGGTTGTTCAGAATGAGTGGCAGAGCCAAGTAAGTCACGGTGACTCAACCGTGCCAAGAGAAAAGTTTTTATACATTGCTACAGCTCAGATTTGGAACTGCTCTAAACACTAAACACAAAGATATTAATAAACACGCAATGTCTCTCTGTGCAAACCAGATTTTTTTTCCCATTTAACTGTATTTACTGTTAAATAGAATTGGTTTGTTATGAAAAGGGCAAAGAGAAGCCCTCAGTTGTTGTGTCTGGTTTCAGATGAGACGCTACATAATTTCTGAGTAACAATAACAGCAATTGTGACCCACTTCTCATGGAGTATTTTTCACTGATTTCTCCTAAAGTGCTTTGCAGGGAAGGTCAGTAGAAAGACCCATTGTAAACACGGGGAAATCTCCTGATTATTTGTTTTGGATGGTTAGAGAGGAAATTGCATAGGCTTTCATGGAAAAAAAAATCCTCTATTATTATCCTCTGTCCTAAAAAGGTGGTGGTGGGGGAAAGCCTGGTGACTCTGATCTAAATTATCCTAAAGCAAATTTCTGGCAAACCAAATGAAGCCAGACGACTCTGGATTTAATGAGAGTAAATAGTAGCAGACGAAGTTAAAGCTTGAACCAGGGCACTCAGCTGCTGCTCTGCACAGCTTTGCTGCCTGTCTTGAAGCCTTTGATTGCCCAGTTTTATTTTCTTAGCTAATTTCAGAGATATTTTACTTCACTTGAGCATCAACAGGTCAACTGTTGGCAAAAGCAAGTGGCAGAAAGCTGTGGGTGTAGTTTACAGACAATTAGGAAAAGAATTGTGTTTAGAGTGTGAAATGCAATCACGTAGCCAAACTTGCCTGATAAGGCTTGAGGCTGAGCAGAGCCAGCCCAAGAGCAGACTGAGATGTGATTCAGCCCTTTGAAGTTTCCTGATCTAATTCTCATTGTACCCACACATGATTTCCCCTGCTGGGGAAAACAAAAAAATCCCATCCCAAATCCAAAAACCCCAGGTGCTCTCCTGTCTCTCCAGAGGGCTCTTGGCTGTGGAAGCTCCTTCTGGTGGGACTCCCTTGGAGCCAGGGGCAGCAGGAGGGGGTGTTTGGAGGGGCTTTTGTCTCTCAGGGCTCAGCCAAGCTTCACTGAGTGTTTAATTTGCAGCACTCAGGCTTTGCCTGGGCAGGCACCTACCAAGCTTTGTTGGCTTGGCCTCCCAACCTTGCTGTCTCTGCCTTGCTCTTGTCAAGTCTTCCATCAAGACAGGACTCGTCATACTCCACCCTGGTGGCTCAGCAGAGACCTTTTGGCCTTTCCTTCAGTTTCCAAAGGTGGGGGCAGGTTGTGAGAAAAGCTGGATGAAGGGAGGCTTCTGTTCCCACTCCTGCTCCTCAGCAGGGCCAGCTGGTGTAGGGCAGTCTCTCGGGGTTTCCAAGGACTCAGAAGTGGTGGACAAGTGGTCACTGCTTGTAGATTGCTGCCTGTCCATCCAAATATTATGAGGAATTAGAGACTCCAGGGCCTTTTCCAGTCATTTGTTAAGATTTCTTGGTTAGCATCTCCAAATGAGACCCACTCCCCTCTGCTCTTACCCCTGTTTGCTTTAAAAGGGATCTTCTTTTCTTCCATTAAAAAAATAAATCGGGGGGGGGGGGGGGGGGAAATACAGTTCAAATGTCTAAGGAGTGAAGTTTCTCCTTGAGAACGTTAAAACTACAGGGGAAACATGAAGAATCAACTTTGACACACATGACAAATATTGAAAGGGAGCTGAAGCTGAAAGGCAACTCCTTGAAGACTTTGGATCATTAAGAAAGTACATGAATGAGTTGGAATTCTTGAAAGAAAACCTATCCCAGGCTTACTCCCTTGGCTGAGAGCCAGGGGCTCTGCATTTGCCTCCCAAACTCTTATTGCAGTTATGATGTCTGAGGGAAAATCCATCTCCTCTGATTTCCTAAGGTTGGGCAGGATCAGTGAGCTGACGAGCCGGGGGTTCCTGTGCGCTCGTTTTGGGGGCTCGGAGCAGCACTGGGAGCCCATAAATCCTGGCTGCCTTTGGGTCAGAGCAGCAGCTCTGCTGTGGCCCAAAGGGTGACCACCAGAGAGCTGGGCTGGGCTGTGCAGAGCTTTCCCAGGCTCTGGGTCTCCCTGGATCGCTTTGTGTCCACTGGAAAGTGCTGGGATGCAATCCCAAGGTCATGGCTGCAGAGTCCCGTGTGGAGTCTGCAGTCCTGGGGCTGTGGCACAGAGATGGGAATGTGGAGTTTTCCACAGTGAAGGTTGTCTCTCCAGGAGATTCCTTCTGTTCTTAAGGAATGTTGTGGGATTGAAGGTGAATCACCCACCTTCTGTCCAGAACAGCTACACCCTCAGCTAAGGAAGGAACCTTTGGGTTCTGGGAGCAGAACATCTCTCCTGGGTGGCCTGAGCAGAGCCTGGCCTCTCTGCACAGCTCTCCCTGGCTTAGGCAGGTGTGGGAGCTGAGCCCTGAGTGGTGTCCAATCCACAGCATGACCTCATGGACCACGGAAGCTCCACGCGTAAAATATCCAAGCCCAGGCTCCTTCCTGTGCCTCCACACAGCTCTCACACCAAGTCCAGCGTCCCTGCCTCACACAACACCACCCCAACAGCACCGAGCTGACCCAGCTGCCCAGCAGAGAGCTCCACACCCAGCTGAGCCCACACTCAGCTCTGCACGGGGAAGGGAGGCTGTGTAGGGGTGGTTTGGGGTGGTTTGGGGTGGGAGAGGCAGGAGAGAGGCAGAGGGAGATGGGGCTGAGCGTTCCCATGGTGGCTGCAGCAGAGTCATCTCCCAGCGCTGGGCTGTGTCCTTTCTGCCATCCACATTTTACAACCAATTCCCAACTAGTTTTACAACCAATTCCCAACTCGTTTTACAACCAATTCCCAGCTAGCTCCCTAGGAGCGGTCTGGATGGGAACTGTCCCAGGCTGGCGAGATAACGCCGCGAGCGAGCCGCAATCTGCGAGCTCCGAATTTCACAGCTGTGGTGAGACAGCCTTTAAAATCTCCGAGACAGAACTGGCCCTGTGCAGAGCAGAAATTGTAAGTTTTGGCCCTGCCTCTAACCTTTGGAGAGCTGCCCAGCTTCTGACAGTCTGTGATGATGTCTCTGTGGAGGAAATCCTACGCTGAAGAAAAGCATGTTGCTTTCTCCCAAAGTTATATTCTTCCTTTCATTCGGCCACCATAAAGGACACTTTGTCATCTTGGCAGATCCTAAATATTCCCTCCTAATTTTATGGGAGGCAGATACAGGGACAAAAAATTAAGGATTATTCAGGAGTGTTATTTATGGCTAAGGATATAGGGGATTTGAATGGAAATAACAATTAAACTCAAGAAAAAATTCACACTACAGGTCACTGCAATCCCAACTTTTCCCCTCATGAACTCAAGCCGAGGAGGTTTTCTTCCCCTTTGTGATTTAGGCTTTGCTAAACTTCTCTGAAAATAGTTCATATATCACAGAGAGGAATTTCCATAGGGAACATAAATACATCTGTGGAAAGAAGGGAAATTTTTTCTTTGTCCCTGGGAATGGATGAGAAAGAAAGACAGTTGATGCCAGATATTAATGATGAGTGGAGGAAACCATCCAAAAAAAAAAAAAAAAAACCCCAACAAAAAAAACCCCAAAAAAACCAACCCAAAACTAAAGGACATGAAACAACTACCCCAAAGTCACAGACCTATAAAAGTCTACTACGGAACAATGACTTTTCCACTAATACAGGCTTAGATTCAAGAAAATGTTTAAACACAGGCTTAAGCTAGTCCCAGTTTGGAACAGCTCTTAAGTTAAACGGGGCAATTTCAGCTCTGTGGACGTGTTTTTCAGCTCTGGGGATCCCAGCTGGCATTAAACATGCCCACAGTTAAATCCAAGCTTAAGGACTCTTGGGTGGGGAGGTTTTTTTGTTCTAGTGGGACACAATTTTTCATTTCTTTGGTCCCGCAGGAGTATGTATTAAATTCATAGCTCAGGCTACAGTGCTGAGGGCATTTTGAGCTTACGGATTTTGATCACAAGGAAGTTGGATCAATTTAAAGGAAATACAGACCACAATATTCAAATACTTGTGGTTGATACACTGAGATCTAAACACGGATCCTTTTTGTGTGTGGATATAGGGACACATCCACACCCGTGCTCCACAGGCTGCTCACATCCAGAGGGTGACAGCCACGGAGAGACATTAACAGCTGATCTTTTCCAGCAAGCACCTCTGCAAAACAGAGCTTTTGTGATCCCTTCGTGGACAGGAGCGACTGGAGCCTCCCAGAGGAGCAGAGAGACATTCCTGCCCTCCTGAGGAGGGTGGGAAGCAGAGGCACAGCCACGACAGCCCTGCACAGGCAAGCCCAGGCAGCCCCGAGCCCCGGTTCCGCACAGACAGTGCCACGTGCGCCCCGCACCTTCCTCACCGCTGCTGGGCTCTGCTGCCACCCACCCAGTGCCTTTGCCATGGGAATTCAATCCTTTGCAGCCCACTTGCCAAGGGCAACCGGTGTTTGTCACCTCTGAGAGCCACCGTGCACCTTCTGCCACGTTTCACACGCGCCCTCGCGCGTCCCTGTCCTCCTGCCATGGCCGGGAAGTGCTGCTGGTGTTCAATGTCCATCCAACTTCAGATTTTAGCACTTCACTGCCTCACAGTGAAGGCACACTTCATGCCTTCATGGACATGCACATGGTTTCCCTGTCAGAGCCTGCACGATGGGAATCCCACAGCCCCTGGTGCAGGCTCAGAGATCTCTAAGCTGATTGTTCCACCCTGCTTGTGACTGCAGCTCTGACTGCAGAGGAGAGTGAGGGTACTCCAGCTACTAAATGAGCTGCTCCGGGTAGTAAATCCATTAAAGCAGCACTGTTGCTATGCCATGAGGTAGCAGCCAAGGGAATCTGATTTCTTTTCTGTTGTGCTGCTTTCTCAAAGCATTTATCATCTTTAATAACCTTTCCCATTTAGGAATGGAGGAGGAGAGGTGGGCACCGACCCTCCAGGCTCCTCTGCCCCAAGCTTTGAGCACTCAGAAGCAGCACAGCGAACAGAATAAAGAGATTTTACTCCTTTAGGTAATGCAGTGTATGTGAGAAGAGAGGCATCAGCCCTGGATGTGAGGTCAGGGAGGCAGGAGAAGGCCTTGCACAAGACCCTGCACAAGACCCCTCTGGGGACGAGCTCTGGCTACGTGTGAGCCACGGGGACGTGGCTTGTGCGTGCTGCAACGCGGCCCAAGAATTCCGAAGCAAAACACGGCGGCCTTCCCCGAGCGCTGGGATTTGACATAGCTGGGTGAGCAGTTTAATTGAGTTATTAACACGTCTCCACGCTGACATCAGGAGAGTTAAAGGCTGTGTAAATAGGCTGGGACAAACAGCACTGCCAAGGTGCTGCGGGCAGGTGGGAACGCCTCTCCCCACTCCCTCTGGGATCCTGTGGGAAATAGTAAAGGTAAGAAGGTTTCTAGAAAGTTGTAAAAGTAGGTCTCAGAAATAGAAAGAACAGAAAGCTTAGAGCTAAGCTGCAACTGCAAAGTATGAAAGTAGGAAAGTTACAATAGAACAGCAAGCAAGGACATGAAACAATAGCTTGAGTCTTAGCTTGGCTAAGATAGAGCTTAATACTGCAGGAAAAGATGCTTAGCAAGACAGGAGGAGGTTTTAACATCTACTCTAACTCTAACCCCTAACTGGGAATGCCTCTCCCCAGTCTCTCTGGGAGCCCCATGATTTGCTGCTGTCTTTCCATCCCTGAGGTCCAAGAGGGAGCTGGTGGAAGGCAGGAGGCAAAATCTCAGCTCATTTCTGAGCTGAAGACAGGATTTATATGGTCCACACCAGCCTCACGTGGCCCTATTCTTCTTCAGAGCATCCTGGGAGCTGCATTGATGTATCCTAAAATGGTGTGGAGACTTCATTCCTACCCCAGCCTTCTATGCTTTCATCCCAGGAGGTGAGATGGGCTTCACAAACATGACCAGTCCTGATGCTGCTGCTTCCACTGGGGTTCTTTCTCATCACTGCTGGGTTTCTCCTCCTCCTCTGGGATTCTTCCTCCTCACTCATGGCAGAAGCAAAGGACTTCTTTTTTTTGGAAAGGGCTTTTGGGCCACTCTCTGTCCATGTGCATGGCGCTGTCCTGAGGCAGAAGTTCCTCCAACACCTTTGCTCTGAGCCAGAGCCAACATTTGGGTGAAGCTCCGTGGCTGTCACTGCTCAAAGCTGTCCCTCGTGTCCCGAGGGAGGAGAGGATTAGCAGGGCACTTCAAAGCCTTGCGTAATTGCACTTTCACTCAACTCGCACGGCTTTGTTTTGCTTGATTTCCAACAGAAATGTCAGGCGAGCCTCCAGGGACAGGCGAAGGATCCCTCTTATGGTGACAGCGGGTAGAACAGAGCCCGCCCGGCCTGTCCCCGCACAGCACCGCCGGGCCGGGGCTCTGCTGTGCCTCTGGCAGCGAGGGCAAATAAATCAGCTCGGGATTCAGCCCCTTTGGCCTTTTGAACCCGCAGCAGGGAGCTCTCAGCTCTGTGCTGGAGCTCCTCTCTCTCTTCAAGGGTGACAGCCAGGCCTCCTGCACCCCCTTCCCCTCCAGCCACCCCACAGGGGCTGCCGGGCCGGGCCGGGCTTCTCCTCAAGGCCTTCTCCTCAAGGCCTTCTCCTCAAAGCCTTCTCCTGCCTCCCTGACCTCACAGCCATGCCTGATGCCTCTCTTCCACACACACTGCATTACCTAAAGGAGGGAAATCTCTTTATTCTGTTCATTATGCTGCTTCTGAGCGCTCAAAGCTTGGGGCAGAGGAGCCTGGAGGGTCGGTGCCCACCTCTCCTCCTCCATTCCTAAATGGGAAAGGTTATTAAAGATGATAAATGCTTTGAGAAAGCAGCACAAGAGAGAAGAAATCAGATTCCCTTGGCTGCTACCTCATGGCATAGCAACAGTGCTGCTTTAATGGATTTACTTACCTGGAGCAGCTCATTTAGTAGCTGGAGTACCCTCACTCTCTGCAGCCAGAGCTGCAGTCACAAGCAGGGTGGAACAATCAGCTCAGAGATCCCTGCACCAGGGGCTGTGGGATTCACATTGTTCCCTGTCTGACAGGGAAACCAAATCATCCACCTTTGGGAGAAAGTTTTTGGTTTTTCTTCAAAAGGTGCAGGTTGTGCAGAAAACGGCAGTGGGGGATTTCACTCAGGCACAATTGATGATATTTAAGTTAATCTTGTCTTAAACTTTCCCTGTTTTTTCCCTTCTTTTTCACTAACTCTGACTAGGAATCATCCTCTACCTTCCTCAATTTCTGACAGTTCATCCGCTGACCAAATCCTGACTCTGGGGATGTCCTCTTCTCTTTGATTTAATCAATCTTTTTTCTCGCAAGTGGGTTTTGAAGAGAGAATGAGCCATTCACTTAGAAAAATGAAACTGGTGCATCACAGAAGATAAATATTGGGAACTGGTTAATCTGGTTTGAAAATATGCTCTGATTTTCTTCTCCCCCTGTTCCTGGTGAAGAGTGAACTGTTGTCTCTGACGCTGCTCTGGGCTCTTCTCATCTTGGTTGGGACTTAGAAGTGAAGAAATTGAAAAGAAAAAAAAAAACAAAAACCCAAAAGAAAAACAAGGGAGTGTTTTGAATGTTGGATGCTTTTGGTGAGATGCCAGTCAGGGTGAAGGAAGGTGATTAAGGGTTTGCCTGGCTCATCCCCAGACATTTTGTTCCTCCTAAATCAGCTTTGCCTCTCCTGAGTGTCAGGTGAACTCAGAGCTTGTCTGTCTTTAGAAACGCCACAAAAACTTCTCATCTGACAAAGATGGAGTAAAATTCCATCTAACTGGGATAAAATTCACAGGATTGAGTCACCGTCAGCTCTTGCCATTTTGACTCATTAAGAAATGGAAATTTGAGGGTTTTTGTAATATTAAAGGCTCTTTTTCTGCCTGGAGATCTCTGGGGATCCCAAACCAGGGGTCAGCTTGTGGCATTTAAAAGTGGGCTTGCAAGTTAAATTTAGCCATCAAGGTGGAACCTGCTGCCACAAGGATTCAAGAAGTTCAGTACAAGAACATCTTTTTTTATGGTTTCCACCTTTTATTTTCTCCTTCATTTCCCTTTCTTCTCTCTTCCCTGTTTTCTCAACCATGCTGCTAATAAATTGGATTATCACTTGCTCTAGACCCTTTCATCCTTCAGAGAGCTGCGCTGGAAGCTGAAATGCTGCCCCAGTTGGAGGGTTGTGATCTTTTTTAAGGCAAAGGGAGGGGGAAATAATTTGATCCTCATTCTTTAGAAAACCCTTGTTTGAAGAAGTCATGGAGTTGTACGGTGTATTCCAATTTTCTCCCCTTTACGTGGGAACAGCAGCGTTACCCTCAGAGTCAGGAAAAGATTTCTTCACATTTCCAATTCTGACCAAATGGGGAAAGAAAATAAAAGCCCTTCCCCCTTGCTTGTCTGGCTGACTCTATTTCACAGCATTTGGGATGGGCCAAGCAGATGACAGAAAAACATCACCCTGCAGGTGCTGTCACACCACAGCCACTCTTGGTTCTGGCTGCTTTCCTTCCCCACTTCCCAGGCTCCCAAAATGTGTTGGAGCTGCTTCCCAGGGGGCTTGGGGCAGGAAAACTCATCAGTGCCCAGCCCAGCCCTGCAGAGAGGGAGCTCATCACCACGTTTTCTCACCAAACAGATGCTCGGGTCAATAAACAAACACACAAATCTGCTCATTTGCCGGGGTTTTGGGGAGCAGAGCTCCCACAAAAAGCAGAATTCGCCGGCTGTGCAGCTCTGTCATGGAGAGGGGATACTCGGCTCCCATCTGATAAGAGATGAGAGGCTGTCCAAAAACAACACTGCCAGCCCCATGATCTCATCCACCCAACGAGGAACAGTGCAAAGAAGTGAAAAATCAATGTGAAAAGAGAGAGGTATCCAGGAGACAGGGGGAATAAACCCTTGGGAGCACCGGAGTCACCGACAGCAAGAACAAACCAGGAAAAACAAAGCCGGGCTTTATGTGAGCTCTGCTCCTGCCTCCCCTCCTAGCAGTGGGAATCAGGATGATGGCAGGAAGGCTGAAAGGTCAGGGTGGAACCGTTTTGGAGCTGAAATTTTCGCTTTGTAAGAACCTGTTGACACATTTCAGAGCAAATTGTGCCGCACAGAGGTGACGCTCACGTGGCAGCATCACCTGCAGGAGAGAGCAGGGGCTGGGAAATGCCAGGTCCCAGGGCAGGATGGATGGGGAATGCCCTGGATAATGAGGAGAGCCAGCAACTCTCTTCTCCCCACATGGAAAGTTTCTTTTTAAACCCAAAATTTAACAGAACAGACAAAAAAAAAAGAGGAGCGTTTTCACATTTGGAAACCTCAAAGCTGCTTCTTGTCACAGCAGTGACAAAGTGCCAGGTTTATTGTTGGAGTGGAAGGTGAAGGATAAGGAGATTAAAAGATCCAACCACAGCCACAGTTGGTAGCAGAGTTCAGAAAGTTAAAAACTTTTGTTAATAGAGTGACAAAATCATTCCTGTTCTTGTGATTTTCGTCTCGAAGGGGAGTTGTGAGAAAACCCAGCAAATATTACAGAAACAAAATTCCTGAGACCTGTAAGTACCTTATTATCCCACATCTGCTCCCTGTAAAATCTCCATTCGGCATCAGTTTTGTGCCATTCCTCCTCGGTTTAGGAAATACTGACAATAACCGAGCACATGTAAATAGAGAATAAATGAGGATTTTTATCCATTATGTATTTTTAATGTTTACATTGGTCTCAGAAGCTTTGTGGGTTGTAACTCCTGGTGCCTACCCAACAAGAAGGGAATATTCAGCCAGCAGCAGTGGATTATATTTGCATCTTCAGCAGAGATGTTTATGAGGTTTGTTTAAAAGATTGTTGTGCCACAGAAGGGAACAGAAAATCGACACGCTTATAAGGCCTTTTGAACACAAGACAGAAAACAGCAGGAGAAAAAGGGTAGAAAGTTTATACAGAAATTACTTCTGAGAATCTGACACTGGAAAAACGAGAAACACATTTCCTTGGAGCGAGGATTTGGATTTGCAGGGATGCAGTGAGAGTGCACCAATTCTAACAAGTGGGGAAGAAAATGATGCATTTCCTGAAAAGAGAATGAAAACAAATGATTTTAAACAATTAAAATATAAAAAATTATATTAAAAATTATAAAGTATCAAAGCATTATAAAATTATTATTTTATAAAATTATAAAATGATAGAAAATTATGTAAAATGTAATTATATAAATGATATAAAATTATTTAAAAATTNCTGCAGTGAGTGTTGCCTAAAAGCAACCAGGAAAATAAGACATAGGTGGGAATTCCTGGAGGAGCTGGGGATGGGGAGGAAAGTCCAGCTGAGTCCCATCAGCCTGTCCTGCTCCTCCTGTCAGGGGCTGCTGCTTGATGTGTCTTATCTTGTGCATCAGCCGCGCCGAGCCGGGCCGTGCTCTTAATGAGCTGATAAATGAGACCCGGAGAGCTGCGGCGCGGGGAGAATATTGTCCCTGCAGAGACCCCATTTTTCAAAGGGAACAAATGGCCCCTGGAGCTGCTGCTGACCGGGCTAACGGATGGGCTGTCTGAAGGGTTTTTTTAGGGGCGTGTGGGGGAAAGGCGCGTTTCACACGAGCTCTGGTGGCAGCGGCGGGTCCTGTGAGGCACCGCAGGGTGACCACGGGCTGACCCCTTGGCCCGGCTCATTCCCGTGCCTCGGCCTGGGATGAGCGCCTGGGGATGTGCCCCGCCGCTGCTGCTGGTTTTGGAAATCCTGCTGTGGAATCATCACGGGATGGTTCAGTTGGGGAGGATCTGAAAGTTCATCTCATCCCACCCCTGCCATGGGCAGGGACACCTTCCACTGTCCCCGGCTGCTCCAAGCCCCATCAGCAGAATCCAAGAGGTTCTGCTAATTGTGTCGGCCTGGATATTATTGCATGGAAATCCCTTCAGGATAACTGCAGCTTTTGTTGTATCCATTGCATCATCTTCCTCATGTTGTTCAAACCCAGTGCTATGATAATTTGTGGATTGGAAGGAAATTAAGTGTGTCCATAAAGCTGTGCCTCTCCAGTAGGGACTGCACTGTCTTAGAATCATAGAATGGTTTGGGTTGGAAGGAACTTAAAGCTCATCCAGTGCCACCCCTGCCATGGCAGGGACACCTCCCAATGTCCCAGGCTGCTCCAAGCCCTGTCCAGCCTGGCCTTGGGCACTTCCAGGGATCCAGGGGCAGCCACAGCTGCTCTGGGCACCATGTGCCTCCCAACCCTCACAGGGAAGAATTTCTTCCAGACATTTGAGTTAAATTTCCCCTCTCTCATTTTGAATTTCATTGGTGTTCTTGCACAGAAAAATCCCCTTGTTAATCTTGAGCCCCTTGATTCTGAGCTCATGGATGCAGGAAATTCTCTCACACTGCCCTAAAATATTGGAGCTGTCTCTGTGGCTAATCACATAGTGGGAAATATTTCCTTGAAAATATTGTGAAGCAGGTGATAGAGGAAATAGAGCCAAAACCCATTTTGTTAGATGGGATATTGAGAAGAAATTCTTCCCTGTGAGGACAGTAGTGCCCTGGCACAGGTGTCCAACAAAGCTGTGGCTGCCCCTGGATCCCTGGAAGTGCCCAAGGCCAGGCTGGACAGGGCTTGGAGCAGCCTGGGACAGTGGGAGGTGTCCCTGCCATGGCAGGGGTGGCACTGGATGAGCTTTAAGGTCCCAACCCAAACCATTCTATGATTCTAAGACAGTGCAGTCCCTACTGGAGAGGCACAGCTTTATGGACACATTTAATTTCCTTCCAATCCACAAAATTATTATAGCACTGGGTTTGAACAACATGAGGAAGATGATGCAATGGACACAACAAAAATTACAGTTATCCTGAAGGGATTTCCATGTAATAATATTCAGGCTGACACAATCAACAGAATCTCTGAACTGTTCAAGTTTCAGCCAACACGGGCAATTAAGAAATCTTACCATGAAATGTAACTTAACTCCTTATTAGCACTTGGATCCCTATCAGGAACACTGAAAAAAAAAAAACCTACAAAAAAAAATATCCAACAGCATTTTTCAAATTAGCAGCCTTGAGGGCAATATAATCTAAGTTCAGCCAGAGCCAATTGAGTAGGAATAGTTAATTTAGTTGTAGGAAATTTAAGAATCCCTCATCTCCTCATCAGCAGTAACTTGCTTGTTAAAGGAAGACAAATGAAAAGGTTAATCAGCAAAGATTCACACTGGGGGATTGCTTGGAATGAATCCCTCCTCCTCGGCAGCCCTGCCGAGGTCATGTGTGAATAACTGGCTCCAGGCTGCAGAAATGGCATTTCAAGCTCTGCCTGGCACCCAGGATTTGTCACCTCTGGGCAGGGTGGCTCCAGGATCGTGACCAACACTCTCCGTGCTGGCGGTGGCCTGGAAATGGTTTTTATTGCTCTCTTTTTATCCAGCTCTTGGCTGGGGCTGATGAATGTGCCCTGTGTTGGATCTGACCTTGGTCCCCGAGTGGCTTTTGCCTGGGATGTTGTGCACTCCTGGGAGCTACATGGCCAGGTAAACAAATCATAGGACTTCTAAAATCTTGCTAATTTTTCTTTTCTGCTTCCCCCCCGCCCCTTTTTTTTTTTTTTAACAGGAGAACCAGCTCTGGCTGGTTCTGTGGACCAGAGATTTAAAAATAGCTGGGTTCCTTCCTGTCTGAGGTAGAGAGAAAGATATAAGCCTGATTTATTGGCTGTCCAGTAGACTTTATATTCAATTTCCTCTTGTCACATTCCTATCAAGTAACTGCAGGAGTGTAGCAGAGACAGGGTGAGCCTTTACAGAATAAATACATTCATTTACATGATGAATACCCATATTCACGTGGATAAAAGTCCCTCTTCAAATGCTCCAACAAATAAATACCAGCCAAACATTGTTAGCAGCAAGTCGGGGGAGGAAAGCACTCTCACGTAATTTAATGCAGTATTTAAATTCAGATGTTGAATTCACTTTCTCACATCATTGAATTCAGTATTTAAATTCAGGTATGGAATTCACTTTGGTAGGATGTGCGTGTGGGATGCACTGAAATGACTGTCCCGCCATACCCAATGGAATGAGGGATAAATCCTGATTTCTGTAACACAACCCCACCTTTCCTTTCCTCCTTTCTTCCTTGTTGCGCCTGTGGTGGCTGATGTGGAATCGTTAGGGTTGGGAAAGACCTCTAAAATCCCCAAATCCAATCCTCAGCTCAGCACCACCACTAAATTGTGTCCTCAAAGTCAATATCCATGTGTTTTTTGGACATTTCCAGGGATGGTGACTCCACCACTTCTCTGGGCATCCCACGTGTCCTGGGGGAGGAAAACCTCCCAGTGGGGTTTGGTTTGGGAGCAAACAGCACTGGCTGAGCCAGACTTGCTCAGAAACAAGGCTGGGAAAGGGAAAAGAGAAGTAAATAAATGTTTAAAAAGTTAAATCAGTGAGATTTAAAGCTTCTCTGCAAGCTCACATCCCAGCCTTGGCCAAGGCTTGCACAACTTCTGCTGGTTGAACACATTGTGGATTTTCCTTGTGGGATGTTTCCACAGAGAAGAAATCTTGGTTTGATGTTCAGAAGCTCCAAGAGTTTCTGCTTGGGCCATCAAGAGAGCCCCATTTTACATTTCCAGGGGTTCCAGTAGCTGCCTGAAGCTCCCATAAACCTCACACTGCACATGCAAACAGCTCTTACTTTTCACTTTCATCATGTGTTAAAAATTGTTCTTCTTTTCAGAGAAAAGCTTGGCCTTTTGAGAGGTTTATGAACTCACACGTATTTATGGAACTGGGACAGGGAACTGACACGAAATGTTCTCAGGATGATGGATGCAATCCTGTCTCCAGGGAAAAAAATTAGGAACCCAACCAAGGAAAAACACTCTGGAAAACTTCACATCAAACAAGGAAACGAAGAGTGAGAAGAAATGAAACACATTTGAGATTATGAAAAGGGGGTTAGTTAATGTCTGAGTTTAGTCTGATGCCCTGGTGATGGCCATCAGTGCAATCAGTGTGGGGACTGATCCCACTCAGGAATTACTCAGGAATAATTCCAGCACCAGGATAAAGGCCAGCACAAGGATCACTGCAATGGCCAGTCTTGGGTATTGAAATGCATCCAGCTTGATTTGCTCCAGCAAATTCAGAAATCCTTTCCCTGCCTTGTATGAAACATAAACAAAGCCTTCACTTCGATTGCATATTCTCCTGTACAAGAATGTTATTTTAATTTCCCCCAAGAGCTAAAAAAAGAACCTTTTTTTCCCCTATTTTTATTTGATATACATAATGTAGGCTGGCAGTATTAGTGTAAGTGTTTTCTATTCATGGTTTTCTGAAACTTTCTGTTAGAAGTCTTTGAAATCAAACACCCTTCTTTTTATCATATATTACTTCCTCCCTGGGAACTATTCCCTCTCTGTGCAGCGATCCCATTAGGCTTTTAACTTTCAGATGTTAAAAAAAAAAAAAAATCCTACCCCAAAACCTGTGATAAAAATGTATTGATGTTTGAACACCATCCAGCACAGGCAACTTCAAAAAACAACACACAGATTTTGTGAATGGAAAATGGGAATTTGATTTGCTGGGAGGGAGAAAAGCTTTTCCATAGGCAGTTATGATGTTTAATGGGCCATCTATTGATTTTGGGCTTGCTTGGTACAGCTGATGTTTGCAACAGCATTTAAAACAAAACTTCCAAAGAATGGGCCATGATTTTATGGAAAACCACAAGTGACACAAGTGACTCGTAGGCTTGGCCGTGTCTGCAGAGTTGTTTATTCTTGCAGCTCTCACAGAGCCCAGGGTGGCTGTGGTTCTCCTTGAGGTGGTATCAAGCAGGAAAAACTAGATTTGAAAGTTATTGGACACGTTTAAGAGCTTGAAATTCTGAGCTGAAATGGATTTTTTTGGGTGTTCAAAATGATCCTTTGGATCAAATTTTATGGCAGATTTGTTTTCAGCCTCACTCAGGTCTGTTCTTTCGCTATTGGGTATTTCAGTGGACTTGGAATATCTTCTTCAAGTAGTTTTTCATATTTATGAGACAGAGTTATTTAATAATAGAAATGTTGTAAAGTTAAAGCCACGGCTCTGAAATCAGCCACTCCTCACCCAGACTCTGGTGCATCCTGAAGGGCCTGGGCAAGTGTTTGGGATGTAAAAGAAACTTCTGAGGCAACAGAGATGAAAAGGAGGAAAAGCAGAGGACTTCAGGTGTGCAGACTGAATTATCTCATCAATGTCAATTATTGGAGCAGGCAGGGTTAGGGATGGAAGGGATTTACACCTCTGGAATGAGGGGAGCAGAGGACACACCTCATCCTGGGCTGGCTCTTCATTCCCAGGCTGTGTAAATGCCAAATTTCTGGCAGTGCTGATGAGCCCAAGGTGTGAGAGCCATCTCCCCCTTCTCATTGCACCTTTAACTCACCTGATTTATTCCCAAGTTGCCTTTCCTCCTGCTGGAGCTCAGTATTTCCCACAGGAACCACTCCAGGACAGCAGATCAAATGTCTGTGGGACCACTCCAGATTCCCCTCCTTGGCCAGGTCAGTCCTGGGATGCTCTTTCAGTTCCTTGACTGGAAACTCACCCAAACTCTGCCTGGAGCAGCACACAGAACCCTGTTAATTTAACACATCCCTTTCATGCACACCTGCCCCCAAAACTCATGCAAACACAGTGATACTTTAGAGAAAAACCAAGTTCAGGAACCTCCGAAGTGATTTCATTAAAATCAAACAAACTGCTGGTGCTTGACATAATTAAGGGTGTTTGATTTGGCTCTGCAGCAATGAAAAAAAGAAAAGTGGTTGCAGCTTTTGTCCCAACAAATATGAAGCATCATTTATCCTCCACCAGCTCGGTACCAATCCTCTTCTGTTCAAATCTTTCAAACATTTCTTCTTTTTCCCTTTTCCTGGCCCTGTAGAGCCAAAAGAAATGTTTGACAGGTATTAATTTTGAAAACAAATGGTAGATTTTCAGCTCAGCTGCTGACAAGAAGGCAGGGAAAGAGCAAATTGCAGCTTGTTTTAATTGCAAACTGGGAATTTTATAAACAAAATCCACGCACGTATCATTTATAATCATGATCCGGGCCAGAGCAATAATTATGATAAATCCTTTTTCAACCCTACTAAGAAGTCTTTTGTGAAGTAGTAGGGAATTAATTCACATTCTGGACAATGGCTCAATAAAATGCTTTCCAGCTTCTCTGACATATGGAATTCCACAAGGGCTGCAATCAGATGTTCCCCAAATCACACTTTTTCCTTGCTTAACTCCTTGACAGTTTAACATAAACAAGCACTGGATTCATTAAGCTGCAATTTTTAAGCCTTCTAATTAGCTGAAACAGCTGAAGTTTGACTCTTCAAACACATGTTAAAGGCTTAATTTTCAAGACATAAACCACTGGGAGATCTGCAGTTTATTAACATTTGAGGTGTTCAGCAGAGAATCTTCCCTCATGTCCTTTTTCAGGGTTCTGCAAAATGTAGAATTACAATATTTTAACATAAGGCAATTAACAAAAAGACCTCATTTTTATTATGAAAGGCATTATTGCTTTGATTTGGAAACAGAATTTTTGACTCTGAGGTCCCTGATTATTTTGTCCAGTCTTATCAGACCATTTTCATTGCTCCATTAAATGTCCAGTGGCTCCCGAAACAGCACTTAACTAAACTCAGCTTTATTTAAGATTATTTAAGTATTTAAGAGGGAAGGAATTGTAACAGGCAATTTTCTGCTCCATGAAGTTCCTGCCACATTCAAGACAGTCCATTCAATATTTTGGATGCAGCCTTGATCCAGGAGAAGGGAGTTTTAACCCATTAAAATATTTTAATCTTTGCCATGGATTGGGAAATGTGCTTCTGGAGGCACCTAAGTTTTAATCCTTCAGTCTTAAATATTAAAAACCTCGCTTTAAACGGAGAGAGGGAAGGTTTAGATTGAATATTGGGAAGGAATTGTTCCCTGTGAGGGTGAGGAGGCACAGGGTGCCCAGAGCAGCTGTGGCTGCCCCTGGATCCCTGGAAATGCCCAAGGCCAGGCTGGACACTGGGGCTTGGAGCAGTCTGGGATAATGGAAGGTTTTTGGGTTGGAACTGGATGATCTTTAAGGTCCTTTCCCACCAAAAGCATTCCATGATTCTGTGCTTTACTGTATTACACAGGAATTGGGAAGGTCTGGAGACTGAAGATGCAACATCAGCAATGTGTGATCCTTGCCTGCAGTCAGGTGAGGCCTGAAATACCCAGAACAATGCAGAGATTTGGTCACTCCAAAGGTGCTTTTAAATCCTACCCTTTGGAATGGGATCCAGCTAGAAGTGGGGGAATAAGAAGAGCTAAAAGGGCTTTCTCCCCTCCACCAGCTCTGATACAGTTTCTTACTTACCTAAAGCATATTCTTATTTATAACTATAGAAACAAGTTGATGATTTTTCTGTTCAATGTCTGTGTACCTTGCTTTCACATCAATCCAGGCTTCTTCTAAGGCTGCACATCAAACCCTCAGTGAAGATTTCTGTCTTTCTGATTCTCACATTTTAATTCTTAAATTAAAACAAACACAGCAAAAGCACCACTTTAAATAGGGGCAGACAGGAATCCCTGTGGCTCGAGGCCCTCTTGGCCACGGCACCGTGGCAAAGACACGGATCAGAGCTGGTGGAGGGGACAAAGCCCTTTTAGCTCTCCTTATCCCCCCACTTAGGGATGGATCCCATTCCAAACAAGCCTGCCATGACCTCTGCCACTCCAGGAGACAGGGAATTGTGTGCTGGGGCTCGGATGATGATCCTGGATGCTGAGCTGTGCCCTCTCCTTCCAGATGAGACAATAAATCTGACCCGGGCACCAGGTGCTCTGTCCTGCTGGGGGGTTCACGTGTGAAATGTGGAGAGAGGAGGAAATGACAGGAAGCAAAGCACCATCAGCACAACTTTCATGTGGGTTTTGTTCCCAGGAAACCACTTCCTCTGTTTGTATGGGCTGCAAGGGGATGGGACTGCACAGGGACTCTTGCTCTCAGCTCATTTAGCCAAGCCAGAAAAGCCATGGCACCCAACTAAAATCAAAGGATGCTTTTTTTTTTTTTTTTTTAAATTGTCCTATGTTTATCTGGATTCTGCTGTCATGGAGCTTTTGTTGTATGGGAATTTTTCTCCTCATCTTTTTTCCTTTCTTTCCCTCTTAATTTTTTTTCCCTACCCAAACTGATTACAGTGAAATAAATTTTTGATTTTCCTCCTCATCTTCTTTCCTTTCTTTCCCTCTTTTTTTTTCCCCTACCCAAACTGATTACAGTGAAATAAATTTTTGAGCGTTGCTTTCAACTAGAGTGAAAAACCCCTCTAAACTCTTGTAAATGGGGACCACCACACGGATTTACACCAGGGAGGAGCACAGCAATGCACAGTTTGACTGACATTTGGATAAGTGACATTCCTTAGTGCTCCTTCATCTCATCCCTCTCTTACCCACTGAGGGTGAGGGTTTTTCCAAAGGGAAAAAGCCCAGTAGGTTTCTGGAAAACTCTGGCACATTCTCCTGTACTCAGGTAAAAATGCACCTACATTAATATATATTAGTAGTTAGTAATGGTTGGAAGGCTGCTTTTATTTTAATTTTAAATAGAAATATGTATCTAGTGGGAGGAGATGAAGAGAGGGTATGCAGTCCCAGCACTGTTTGATTTCCACAACACCGTGGAAATGCTCAACTCTTTCCTGAGCTTGTTTTTCCCCTTCCCAACCAGCTCTCTGTGCCTCCAAGGGGTTGGAAAACAGAACATAAAATCTGAATTATCACCATTTCAGCTTCTGCAGTAACGCTGAATGCAAAACTCCTGTCACAAAACTCCTGACACAAAAATCTCTTTAACAAACACGAACCACCATGATGCTCCTGAGGAAAAAACTGACTGTCACCACCACACTGATGACACAAAGACCACAGAAGCCAAAGGAAAAAAAGAACCCTGTTATTTTCTTTATTTTCTATATGTAGGCAATGACACAGCAAAAAGTCTAAGCATGGCTTAACTGTAAGCCTGGGAGGGGTTTTATTGAAATGAAAAAAATGTCAATTTATTGTTAAACTTTTGCATCTGCATTACTAAGTCAGCACTTCAGTGCCATTATTGTACAATGGAGGGGGGAAATGAAGGTATGAATTAATTAGTATTAATGAGTTTTCCATGATAGGGAAAAAAGCTTTGTCATTCCAGAATATCAGCCATGGAAAATGTATGGGCAGCAAGGGTTGAAGTGGATTCTCTGAATATAATCTCTCTATAAATCTCACCTCATTAAAAAGAAAGAAGTGAAAGTAGTTTGAATTCAGTAGTGAATTATTAATTGTCATAAAAATCCTTCAGTGCAGGGGAAGGTTCCTGTTGCTTCTGAAAGAAAAGATCAAGTCTTTGATGGTTGATCCTTCCAGCAGCCATGGTTTGGTTCTCATCACCCCTACAAACAATGCACTTTTAAACCAGTAAAATTCCTTGTTTGTCCCACATACAGAGGGTTGTGAAGGCTTGGGGTTGTCCCCATCTCCAGCACATCTGTGATAAGGGCACCTTCAAGGGAATTTCTGGATCTCCTGGTCTTGAGGGGTGAAAATTGGAGTGGGTTCATGGGGAATAGAGCAGGTGGGCTGCTGTTCCCTCAGCCAGAAACTGGAGAAGGCTGTGGGAAGAACATAATAATAATAACAATAATAATAATAAGGTAGTCATTTTATGAGTCTATAACCAGTGAATTTGCAAAAAAAAAAAAAAAAAAGAAAGGGGGAACAATTTGTAAAGGTGGTCGGGGTAAAGCCTCGTTTTAGCTGATAACACCCCTAATTACATCCAGAAGGTGAAGAGGAGAAATAATCCTTAAATACAGCTCATAAATGAGAAGCAGAGGGAAAAGTGTCCCTGAAGCTCAGTGTCCTGGGATCCATCTGGAAAAGCAGAGTGTGGCACTGGCCCTCTGGCAGGATGTGGCTCTGTCCGAGGGCTGGGAATTCTGCCTTTCCCTGCTGAGCCAGCAGCCAGCCCCCGGGCTGGTGGTGTGCCCTCAGCACAAAAACCTCCTGGAGTGGGAAAGGGAATGGCAATTCTCTCACCTGCCAGCTTGCAAAAAGCAAAACCCAAGCCAAGCTGCATCCCGGGGCCAAAGCTCAGCAGGGTTAGTCACCAGCAGCCAGAGCATCCCAAAATAAACATCCCCATGGTTTTTGTTCCTCAGTTGGGTGATTGCGCCCCTGGAGCTGGAATAACCTTCCTGGAGCGTCTCAGGACTCAGTTTGGAGTTAGAAGCAAGGCCTTAAGTCAATGAACAGCTGGAAAAATCCGTGCTGGGAAAGACAGGGGAATGTTGTGAGAGGGATGGGAAGATCAGGGCCTAAGGGTGCATCTCAGGGCAGCACTGAGAGCTCAGGCTATCTCCACTTAGCCACGGAAATGCAGGTGGTGAACATAATTTTGGTGTTCAGGATTAAAATGGATGTTGTTTATACAGCTACAGGCCTGATCCAAACCCACTGAAGCTGACAAAGCCACAGCTGCCACCAAATCCATCTGTAATTATTTTCTGAAGGGAAGTCCCCAACACAACCTCCAGGTACAATCCAAGCTCTGGGTGTTGGAGCTGCATCTGCTTCAAATTATGGATGGGCATTTTTCTTTTCTTGTGTGTGAGTTCAAACAAACATCATAAGGGCTTTGGCACTGAAGCAAAATAGTGAGAAAGGACTAAAAAAATGTGAGGAAGGTGAAAATCAGTAATTAGGCTGAAAAGCAAAATCAATCATTCCCTTCCTACTGAACTTCTTAGTGGCTGAATCTCTGATTTCTGAAAGGAAAGTGAAACCACCAGTCCAAAACTCGAGGACAATTAAAAAGGGACAGCAGCTTCAAATCGTGAAGCATTCTGGGGACACAGTGACTTCTTTGGCTCCCACAGAGACCCTGCAAAGCCCTCAGAGTGTCCCAGAACGTTTTCCCTCCATTAGGAGCCCATATCCCTTACTGGAGCGCTTTGTGAAACCGCGAGTAAAATGTAATGAGTTCAGCATTTTCATATCATTCTCCTTTTCTGAGCTGATATTTGAGATAAAAGACAAAGCCTGCCTTGGTTTCAGTTCAGAGGATGTACTGTGCTATGGCTTCACTTTGCTGAAATCCTGATCAAAGCAGAGCTGTGAAATCTTACTATCCCATTGCTAACTGCACTGTTGACTTTATGCATACTTCCAAAATCCCTGCTTCCCCTTAGACCTTTTGACCACCTTATTAAAAGGAAAATAAAAGGCCAGATATTTGCTTTTGGTACTGTTCAGTACTTTCTTGCTAGCAACAGCCTTGCTAGCGAGGTGAAACACAATTTTCCTGTTCTATAATTAAAAGAAGAAACCTTTTCCATGGCTCCTCCAAGGCTGCTCTGCTCTGAAACATGGGTGGGATCGTTTTTTCTACTGGGAAGGATGCAGTTCATTAACCTTGGAGACACTCCCTTCATCAAAGAGAGGAGCAAAACCACTCCTGAGCTTTCCCTCTCAGATTCTCTGATTATATTAATCCCAAAAGATCTGAACTTCATTTTCTTCCCATCTGGGACGAAAATCCAGCAGGGAGAAGTTCAGGGTGCCCAAATGTTTCCGTAAATGTCTCAAATAACTTCATGCACTTCAGCTTGGCAGCTGTGTAACCAAGAGCAGCATGGGGCTCAAACCCTCCCTGTCCCTGGCCTCTCCTGGGACAGGGACCATTCTGGGGGGGCTGGAGGCTACTGGGACACCTCACCCATCACCAGGTGCATGGAGATACTTCCTGTCACATTTTTCCCAACAGTTTTCTCCCTCCAGAATTTAGATTTTGCAGAAAGAAGGGAAGGAGATGTTGGTGCGATGGCAGTCAGAGCTGTGGCTGGCTGTCACTGTTCTCCAGGCCAGTGTCCCAGCAGGGAAGGCACCAGCTGGACCAGAGGTGGTTTGAGGTGACACTGAAACGATCCTGCTGCTCCTGGGACGGTTTCACGCCGTGGCTGTGGGGATTGCAGACCTCCAGCAAACCATAATTTTCATTTCAGCCAATGAAACACCCCGGGGACAGCCTTGTGGGCAGGGGGGGATGATGTGTCAGGAGCTGGATGTCAATGCCAGGAAGAGTCCGTGGATGTTGGGTGGGCTCTAACACCACAGGTGGGGACACCCCCAGCCAGAGCAGGGCATTAGTGGGCACACGTGTGCAGGGGTGACTGGGGAGCTGACACCGTGCTCAGCTTGTTTCTGTGGCCTCTGAACATCAGCCTTGAAGTCAGTCTTCTTTTCTGGAGGAAAAAATAGTAGTTCTGACATTCCAAGAAATCCCAGAGGGAAAAATACCGAAAATTAAATGGGTTGGTCCGCGTCCAACTCGCTTACTCAGGGGAGATAAATGATTTCGTATGCTAATGACCATTCCCTCAAATCTCTGACATTTTCTTACAATGTACTTAAGTACAGTTTGTTTTGCTTTCTGTCTCCACAACAATTACAAAGATTTATATTTTATTGCTCCGGTTGTGTTTGCCAGGACCACACTTCCTTTCCTTTTTAAAGGCGCAGGGATATTGTCTGGGACAGCGCAGAACGGCGCTTTCCGAACAGCTAAAATGAAAATAAACAAGGCTGAACTTATCTGGTGGAAGAGGGCAGACACTTTCACTAGGCACAGCAAAGCCAATAAAGGCTTCTGGCTCTTTTCTCCTCGACAGATCAGTACACACAGACTCAGCAGCAGTTCATAAGCAAGACAACTCTGTCACCTTTTGTGATAACTCCAAATTAATTCCTCCTTCCAATGTGATTATGAAAGGCTCAAACCTGCCACCTTCCCTGGCGCTTCTGGTGCTGAGGGCTAATTCCCTCTGCCTACTGTTTGGCAAAGGGGGTGCCTGGGGAGGAGAGACGCCTGTGTTGGTTCAAGTTGGTGGGAGAACAAAGTGCCTCTGTGTCCAGGGGCACGGAGCACAAACGAGGATTGTTTCTGGTGACACCTTTCCTTGCCTCCTCCACCCATCTCCCAGCACTGAGTGTGACACACAGTCCATTGAGGAGAACTCACAGGACGAGGAGGACTTTTGTCCCTGACTCTGCCAGCCAGGATGCTGCTGCTAAATGAGCAATGCTGAGTTAAGGCTGCAGGGAACCGAGCTGAGGTCACGGCTGGGGCTGGAAACCAGAAAACCCTGGGCTGCAGTGGCACTTTGCCCACAGCTGAGAAGCCTTTTCTGTCACCCTGTGTGTGCCACGCTGAGCTGCTCAGCCCCACGAGAGGTGCTGAGCCCCACGATGCTGCTGGGCCACCCCACTGCCTGTCACCAGCCCATCCTTTGCTCTCATTATTAAATGTTGCTCTGAGGGCACCATCCCCTTCCAGAGCTGCTGGCGTGGCAGACACACGGTGGCCAAGGATGTCCTGACTCACTGGCCAGGACTGGCTGCCCAAGCCCTGGGAAGTGACCACGGGAGCTTTGCTGGTCCTCTCCAACCCAGCCCTCTTGAGGGGTGGTCGTGTGTGGGAATCGTGGCTGCAGCCAAAAACGGGCTGCAAACGGTGACCTCACAGCAGCTCCTGTTTGTACAGACACAGGGAGAATCCACGGATTGTGGCTTTCCTGGGAATCGTTTGCAGTCTGTGAGTAATGTGGACCACAAGACGAGAAAAAACCAAAAAGGGAGTCTTAAAAAGGAAAGGAGAAAAGACAGAGGAGTCAGTGTTTTCTACTCTGTGCTCTGGACATCTTGAGCAACAGCATTCCCAAAAGTCTCTGTTCAAATGGGCTGTACCAGTTTGGAAATGGAGAGCCTGGTGAAAGATGATGGTGAAAAATCCCTCTCTTTCAGGATCATCACCATTTGCATGGATTCCAGCAGAAAAATGCAAAGTGGTGGTGACTGCAGTGTGATAAACATTTGTGCTGTCATTTAAACAGTTTAAAGAACTGCACGAGCACTGGCATTAGTTGGAAAATTTCCACAGCCAAATGCAGCTCTTCCTAACTTCCTAACTACCCCCTCAAAATCAAAAATTACTTTGGCTAAGAAATGTGCATTTCATGTCCCCTGTTATAGAACCTTTATTATCATGTTCTCTATGGATTGTAGTGATGGACTCAGAAATTCAGGTTTTAATTCCTGTCCTTAAACTTCCTGTATGACCTTGGGAAAGTCTTCTTGTGCTTCTGTTTATTGCTCAGTACTTTGGGGAAAGGAAATAAGAACATGTATCCCTCTTTTGTGGGATGTAAAACACAGCTTATTGCCAAAATTTGAGCGAGAAAAAAATGCCAATCACTTCCACAGCTGATGAAAGAGCAGAGGGACGCCATGAAACATGTTCAAAACTTTAATAGTTCCCAGTGGTTCTGAAGATATTTTGGGTTTCTCACCACTAGTCAGCCTTCCTCTGCCATTTGCTCCTGGTGTCTTCCAGCAATTCCTTGTGCAGTGCTCATCGCAGCAGTCTTCATCTGGTGCCAGCTGAAATATGCAGCCATAATAAAGATATTTTATTTCAAAGCTTCCCTCTCTGCTCACGGCCAGAACGTCTGAGTATCTTCCACCGTGTTTCTGCTAACAACAATGATAATAATAATAATAAAAAAGGCAATCAGCAGAAGAGTTCTCAGCTTGTGCTTGGTCTTCTCAGTGCTCGTTTGAGCTGGTTTTGGGAGGAGAGAGGATTTTGCCGATTGGATTCTTCAATCCAAGGTGTGTTGTGGGCAGAGCCCACCTGCCCGTGGAATAGACACGGGTTTGGCTCCAGCCCCTCTGGCAGGACCTCAGTGCCCATCCCTGTGATGTGGCTGTGCCTTCCTGTCCCCATCCTCCCCCGGGTGGGAGCGTGGCCAGGCCACCAGCACAGGCAGCATCTCCATTTAGCAGAACAATAAAGTCTGAGCTCCTATTCCCGAAGGGAAAACGTAAATTGTGAGACCTTGCCTAAAAATATGGATTATGAAAGTGCATCCATTTCTATTGTCTCGGCGAAACATTGTGCTAAGTGAGCCTAATCAGACACACATTATTTGTCTCTGTGGATGGAATTCTCTGGCCTGTGCTCCCCAGGTCACAGCAGATGATCTAATGGTCCCTTTGGCCCTAAAATTCCCTGAAACAATGAAACATGGGTTTCATTAATGGAGATAGACTTTAGGAAGAATGAAATATGAGCTACACATATCCTAATAATACAGCTTTCAGATTTCCTGCGGAATTTGCCCATCTCTTTGCCAGACTGAAGCTTGTGGAGTGAGGCAAGGCCCTGATCTCTCTCCCTTGGGAACAAAGTCCTAACCCAGCTTTGTCTATTGAAAAGCAGATGTCTGCATGCTCTTGAAGGATGTTTGACCATCCAAAACCAAGTCTCTGGAGAACTTTAATCTCCTTTTCTCTCCTTTCAGTCATGGATTGTATAACTCCTGCTGTCCATTATATGCATTGTGTTAAATCCCAGAACAAAGTGCTGCTCCTGGGGCTTTAGTTCCTCCATTCTCTATGATGATCTGCTCTGATATCAAGACAAGGACAAGAGAAGGCTTTGGGGTAACCTAATTGTGGGATATTCTCTTGGGAGTCGGACTTGATGATCCTTTTGTGTGTCCCTTTCAACTCAGAATATTCTGTGATTCTGTAATTGTAGCATTCTTGTACCTGAAGAGAGCCTACAAAAAAGATGGAGAGGAATGTTTCACAAGGAGCTGGAGTGACAGGACAGGGGAATGGCTTCACACTGGCAGAGAGTAGGCTTAGATTGGATATTAGGATGAAACCCTTCCCCTGTGAAGGTGGTGAGACCCTGGCACAGGATGTTCAGAGCAGCTGTGGCTGCCCCTGGAACTCTGGAAGTGTCCAAGGCCAGGCTGGACAGGGCTTGGAGCAACCTGGGACAGTGAAAAGTGTCCCTGCCCATGGCAGGGGGTGAGAACCAGATAATCCTTCGGATCCCTTCCAACCCAGGCAATGTGATGTGAATGATCCCAGGATGATTCTGGGGTCAGGTGACTCCTGGAATCACAATACCTTTGGATCTACTTGCAGGTGATGAGGAGCTGCTGGCTGTCCCAATATCCATAACCCTGCAGAGCCACACCCTGTGCTCCTCTCCTGGTTCATCCCTGCGTAGGCCAGGACTAGAGGAGGCAGTCACAGCCTGGCACACACGAGGTTAAGCACAAAGACATTCAGCAGTCAATGCCACCAGCAAAAGATGGCACCAGGGGACATTGCAGCTGTCACCTCAGAGCAGCCACATCTGCAGGTGCCAGGCTTCTTCATCCAGCTCCAACCCTCTCTGACCTCCTTGCTGAATGCCTGTGGATGTGCACAACCACTGTGGAGGGGTCCCAGACTCAGGAGTCATCTGATTTGTGTGAAAGACCAAGAACAAAACAAAAAAGCTGCAGAAGGATCGAATTGCAGAAGGCAGCCACCCTGCCCGGCCCGGGCAGGCTGTGATTACAGACAATACCTTCCGGATTTCCAAGAGGGAACTGATATATCCTTCCCAGGGCAGGCCCAGGACAGCTGTCATGCTTTGTGGCTGCCCTGGGTATGCAATGATGTCATTTCAGAGAAGGAATCAAAGATTGGCTTCAGTTTGAGGAGGTTTAGTTGTTTTGGTGTTTTTTAAACTTTGCTTTAATTTCCTTTTTTTTTTTTTTTTTTTGCCTTAAAATTTCACCCAGAGATGTTTCCAAACCCAAGAGCCTTCCCTCCCTGCTTGCTCTTCCCCTGCTGTCCCGTGCTGGCGCCAGGCACTGGATCCTTACTGGGAAATGGGAAGGTCACACGGTTTTACTGTCAGCCACAGAGACCTCTTTGGCCACGGCGTGAATCACTCTGGAGAGAGGCTCATTTTCTGCACCACCTCCCGAAATGTCACAGAAAAATAAACCCCACTGTGTGACTGTAATGAGGCATATTCCGGGCCTGTTTATTTTGTAGGCAAAAAGCCACTACCAGCAAGCAGACTTAGCTATAGGTTCCAAAAAAATCTCCTTTACCGAGGATATTGTGTGTGGAGGAGAACTGCCAAGTTCTCCAGGCAGGAATGTCTGTTTTCCAAGGAACAGGCTCTTCTGGCACATCCTGAGCCATCCAGAGTTAGATGGGCAACCAAGTGAGTGATACAGAGACCCAGCGCCAGCAAGGGGAATGTCAGCACTGCCAGGGGGAAAATCAGATATAACACCAGTCTGGAACATCTGTCCACTCCCAAAATTCATGAATCTTCTCCTGAAGAAGGAATCACCCCAGTCTTGGCCTGGTGCCCATATCCATCCTGGCTTGTCACTCAGCCGAGCCAGTCCATCAACACCGGGAGTTTCCAACTCTGAGGACGGGCTGCAGGAAGCCAAAATCTGTCACCTCTTTCCTCTCCTCATTAGATCCTGCCTTTCACAGGGTGCTGGAATTTATCACAGACAGATAAATCCCCTCAGACCCCCAAATATGGGAATTCTAACACAAGGGCCTACCTGTGGACCTGATGTTTTCCCACTCCCAGTAAAACTTTATGAGGTGGGAAGTGCAATAATTAAGGAAAAGTTTTATAAAAAGCACCAACTAACTTTTTTAAAGGGCTCCTGGGTGCAAGTCTGTCATCCTCATTGGGGTTTGCAGAGCCTCAGCAGCAGGGTTTTCATACTGGGAAGAGCTTTTGGGGACAGCAGGGCTGCTGTGAGAGGAAGGATTTCCTATCTCAGGATTTTCCCCCAACCTGTGGGGCTGGAAGACTTTGATGAGCACATTTCTGTAATTCAGGGCCCAGCTTGTTAAAGTTTAGCCACCTGCAGCTTTCAAACTGGAATATGCAAAAACGTGAACCCCCTTGAGAAGTTTTATTTAAGTTTCGTAGGAACTCACGAGGCTGAGAAGGTTTGTTTAGGTGGATTCAGCTTCACCAGCTGATGAAGAATTTGACCCCAAATGACACGATGTAATCACACCAAGTTTGAACAAAGCATCTAGACCAGAGTCATATTTCTGGCAGTGGAAATGTATAGGAAAAATACACTTAAAAATCTATAAATAGAGTGAAAATGTGTAAGTCTACCTCTAAACTCTCTCACAGCCTCCAAAACTATTCCTTGCAGTAGGTGATTATGTGCATTTGTGAACTTTAACCTTCTGTTGGCCTGATCTTGGCAGAGCTGAGGTTCTTTGTTCTCCACGACTCCAGCATTCCCATGCTGTCCCTCTGGCTATCGGGAGCAGGGATCTCCTCTGGGGTCTCTCCCCTCTCCATGAGATCATTGACACATTTGCACTTCTGTTCCCAGATTACTTCAACACGGGCCTACCTTAATCAGCCGAGTGTCGATTCCCACACTTGGGAATGACAATTGCAGTGGTAATTTTAAAGGTATTTTTCATCCGCGAGGAGCCAAGACCTTTTTAAAGCAGCGACACCGAGGGAATATTTGTTTTAAAAATTTGATCAGGAGGGGATGGCTATTTGTACACTTTATGTTTCCTTTCAACTTCAGCTCCGTTTTTTGCCCTTGCAGGCAGAGTTTTCTGTGTAAGCAGTTGCTGTGTGACTCCTTTTCCTCTTCCCTGGGCACCTTATAGACCAAGAAGCCACAATTGGGAATGCATTCAGAGACCATTAGTACAGGAAGTCGGGTCAAATCCAAAGAAACCATGAAGCAGTAAGTTGGAAAACACGGGATGAATGGCCTTTTCATACCGCCGCTTTCAGGTGGAGTTTGTTTTTGGATTAAAGGAGTTTATTCAGGTATTCACAAATATCCCGGCTCTCTGAACTGGCTGGAATGTGGAAACCTCCAAGTCATAATCAATTGCCGTAAAAGGGATTGGCATGTTCTAACTAGGGAATAGAGGGATGAAAGAGTCATAATTAGGTGACACGCCTTCAAAACGGGATGAAAGGCCCAAAACATCCTCAAAGACGCGAGCAAATATGAAAATCTCAAATCACCTCTTTCTTCATTGGCAGTCGCCACGCTCCAAAAATGTTGGTTTCAGATGTTTTGCGTGTGCCGAAATCCCACATCATTTTTTTTCCCCCCACTTTGCCTGCTTGGCTGGGGAGTTAAAAAATAAGAGGCCCAACACGAGTGAAATGTGACAGAGCCTTGTTCTGTTCCCTCACAGGGGCTGCAGGAACTGGGATCGCTGTGTCCTGGGTAATATAAAAATGCTCAGAGGGGAAGTTTGGATGGTCGAGGTGTGATGCCATGGAAAATACTGTCTTTGGCAAGGCCGTGCTCAGAGATACATCCACAGTTTTTCCTTCTGGGCACACGAAAGAGAGAAGCTGCTGACCTGAGTTCAACGAAATCAGGATTAGAAATCAAAGCAGAAAGAAACTGGAGTGATGATCACCACAGGCATCAAATATGGACGGAAAACATCCTCAGGAGAGGAGAAAATGCAGCTTTTTTTTTTTTCTCCCTGCTAAGAGAAGTGTGGGGACTGTGTCCTTTCCTCCCACCTGAACTTCCAGGAATGGCACCTTTTATTGACCTTGATCTGGCTCAACAAAGACCTCAACATTTCCAGCACAAACCACCTTTGGCTGTTCTCAGGACTAACCCAGGTCACATTTGCCAAGCACTCTGGAGATGCAATTTGCAACAGAGGTGTTAATAATTGTCTCTGCAAAGCAGCTGAAAACGTGGACTTAGAGCCCACTTTCATGGCTGGGAACTAAGCACTAAGTCAGGTATTTCTGCACTGTTAGGCTCAGCTTATTTCAAGCCTCATCTGCTTTGTGCTGCTGTCAGTTGAGGACTATTGTTTCCCAGCTTGCTGTTAAAAGAAATGGAAGGTTGTTGGGAATTGGCAAGGTCTCTGGAAATAAGTGAAACCTTCTCTCCTTCTCATCCTCAGCACATAAACACCCCTTATAAACAGCAAATATACCAGAGGAAAATCCACATTTTATACATCCTGAAGCACTTGAGGGCTCTGCATTTAAAGAAGCAGTCAGTATGGCTTCAGACATCCTTCAAAGCAAAACCTACTCCCATTCCTGTTACATAGTGGCAAATATTTGGCACTTACTAATAGTGCCTAAATTATCTTTTTCTTCCTCCCACACGGCGCACACCTCGTTCTTCCAAACCTCACAGAGTGTCCTTTTCCCCTCCCACAGGTGCACAGACATGGAGAGACCGCAGGATTCAAGCACAGCCTTGGAATCTGCCTTGAATCTGCACTGCTGCTGGCAGGAAAGGAATATTTGAAAGGATATTATTGCTGAATTTATTACAACAGGGTAGGATGTGCGCGTTTTTATGCAGGGTTTTTGCTCTGACCAAGATGCTGACCCAAATTCCATTTTGGTTCTCGTATCAACAATTGTTGGGTGCAGCCAGCCAACATTTTTTGATGGAGCAATTTTCTACCTGCGCTGGAATGCTGTCTAAATTATATATGAAATGCAGGAATTTGGGATAAATTTACAACTCCCCAAAAGGTGGGATATCGGATTTTGGCTTTCCCACTTCTTTTTAATAATGGCAAAGTCATTTTAATTTAGTGCCACAGAGACATTTAATTTTGATTTGCTTCCTTTGACTCATTTGGGTCAAGCAGTCCATTATATTTAATAGCATATTATTTTTACATTATGTTACACGTTCCCGGGGCCAACACTGGCACGCAGGGTGGAAACTTGTCCCTTCCACTTCTCTGCATCCTTTGGTGGTTTCCATTAGCTCCACACTGCTGAAAGCAGCTCTGCTGCTTCCTTTGCTTGGGCTTTTGAAAGGATTTCTCTTGGAGATGCTCTGCTGCACTTTTCCAAGGCTCGGCTGTGGGTGGTTGTGTCCAGCTTGGCAGAAGTCGAGTGCTGGTTCCTGAGCTGGGTGTTTAAATCTCCACAAAGATGCTCCATGTTCTCCCTCCTGGATTCACAGCTGCAGCTGAGCTGACCATGGACCCTTTGGAAAGATTTCTCCCCCCACTCTGGCTCGAATGCTCTCCTGGTGCAAGGCCCTGCTTCCAGCTCCTGCAGTGGGTCAGATTTATCTGGCAGCTCCTTCCAGCTTTACCAGCAGACTGCAGTGCTGTGTTGTCCAGCATGAGTGCCCTCAAAATACTCAGATATCCAGAAAAAAGCTGGAAGAGGAAGAAATCTCAAATCTCTTTGCTGGTGATGAAATCTTTCCATACTCTGCCCTGACCTCCCTGCAGTCTTTTCCTCTTTTTTTTTTTTTCTCTTGGAAAGCATCTCCTTTTCTGCCTAAGCTCTCAGTGCCTCGCCAGCTCTCAGAGCCCCAGATTTTAACTGCTGAGAGAATGGCTGTGTTGAAAAGTCTGAGCTTTATCCTGAGGCTGCCCCTCTCTGGATTTCAGGAGTTGCTAAGTTTAGGAAGTGCCACGCTCAGCCCTTCTAGCCCTGCTGTCACCTCCTCCTCGGGTCACTCGGCCAATCCTGCTCTGAGGTGCCTGGTGGCATTTCCTGCTGCTCAGGAAACTCTTCTTATTCATGAAGCTCCCTGCCTCTCCCAGGAGCTCCAGTTTTGGGAGCTGGTGCTGCATTCTGGGGGATTTTCATTCTATAACGTTCTATAAATGGTCAGGTTGTACAAAGGACTTATTCAAGATAAAAAAAAAATTTAAAAAAAATCTGTGCTTAAATAGCAGCTTAGGTTGGATTAGGGAATACGTGATGAAAAACAAAGACGTGCATTTTGTCTGAAATGGAAATAAAAATAAATTCATGCCCTGGCTGGCTGTGTGTTGAGATCACTTAAATGCTGCTGGGTTTTGCACACTGATGGTGGCTGTGTGAGTCCTTAAAAGCAGAAGTTGGGACCCTGCTCTTTTTTGAGAGGAGTTGGCAAAAAAAGACAATTTACTCACTTCAAGAAAGAGACAAACAGAAAACAAAATAAAACAAAAAAGGGCGGATCATTTTCCATCTGCTCGTGGTGCCACAGAGGAATTTGCAAGGGTTAAAAAACCCCTGGTGGCTCAGAACCCTGGAGATTTTGGAAACCACTGGAACTGTTCTGGAGACAGCTCTGTGTAAGGATAATATGTGCTGCCCTGAATCCCTCAGTGCTCCTCATGGTTCCTATGGGCTCTGGAAAATCCATGAGGCTGTCATCCGTGGGGCTGTCACTCGAGCACCTCATTTCTCTGCAGCAAAAATCCCTTTGAGAACAGAAATCCAGTCTGTTAAGTTGCTATTCCTAGAGGGTTTCTTGAGCTTTGTGGAATTCGTAAAAGACCCTTTCTGACAGCCCTTCCAACGTCATTCTTTGAGAGCATGTTTTACTGAGCAACATTGCTATTATTAAATGAATTTATGTCATAAATGTGGCAAACACTACTCGAAGAGGATATTTCAAGCCCACTGAAATACTTCATGGTAAAAGAACAGACCTGAGTGGAAGTCCCTTCTAACAGGGTCCTTCTCCTTCCCCAGGTGTCTCCAAGCCCCATCCAGCCTGGCCTTGGACACTTCCAGGGATTGAGGAGCAGCCACAGCTGCTCTGTGCCAGGGCCTCCCCACCCTCACAGTGCTTGGGGTGCAAAGTTTGCAGAATTATGGGCATCTCAGACACCTTAAAAAAATCTGGCTGTGCAGGTGGAGGGTGGAAGGAGGAGGCAGTTGGGCTGAGGCAGCTTTACCCCCCTGCTCAACACCAGCAAATGGTGCATGGGCTCCTTGCGTGGTGGGAGCAGTGTCCTCCCTTGCTCCAGACGTGGAATGTGCAGCCCAGTTGGAGCAAATGGGTGTATAAACACAGCAGGAGACATCTGTAATGTGAAAATGGGGGAGTTAGGTACCTACAGGGCCATTGTGCATTCAATGCACTGTGCTGGCTGAATAATTGCACACATTGATATGGGGAACCAGCTACGCAGGCAGGGGTTTGCTTTTAATGCAGACCAACGGCTTCCTGTTTTGGAAATCTTGCCTCTTCAGTGCACAAATGCATAGTTTTGTATGTGCATAATTTGTGGCTGTAATTTTAGAGGCTCATTAAATAACTTGGCTGTGGAAATCAAATTGCCTTTCATCAAAATCCAGCAAGAGCTGGACCGGTTCTGTCCGTCACAGCAGCCCTTCTGGTCTTCGTTACATGGCTGAAAAGCACAAATGCAAATGTGGCTGTGGATCTGTAGCACTGGAGGGAGGGAAAGGGAGCTTGGAAGAGGGAATGGTGCTGGCAGCAGGTTTCCAAGAGCAGGCTGGTCCTCTGAGGAGAAATGAGAGCTGCTCTGTTTTGCTGCCCGGGCAAGAAAGCAAAGGGAAGTCCTGAGTGACGGGTTGGATGGGGCTGCCCAGGACCCTGTGACACGTCCAGGGGCCCCGTGGTGCCCTGCGCTGCTCAGGGGACCTTCTGCCATCTCTGCCCAGCAAAGCCAGGCTTGGCACCTGAGCACCAAAACCCTGCAGGTACCATCAACCCAGCCCTGGCACCTGGGCACCAAAACCCTGCAGGTATCATCAACCCAACACTGGCACCTGAGCCCCAAACCCTGCAGGTACCATCGACCCAGCCCTGGCACCTGAGCCCCAAACCCTGCAGGTACCATCAACCCAACACTTCCATTTCTGGCCACCCCAAGCAGCTGCAGTGGAATTTTCTGGCAGGAGGTCCCAGGCTTGGATGCCATTCCTGGGGTTGCTCCCTTCGTGTTGGAGAACGTTGTGAAGTAACTCATCAGCTCATAAAGTGCAGATTTATTATCAGTGTTATGGGGTAGGAATGAGAATGAGAAGCAAGTGCAGGTGAAGATGGGGAGAGGCAGAATATCTTTGATGTTTTACAGCATTGTTCAAAGTCAAGCGGAGATTTCTTTTATAATTTTGTTTTAGTCTTTATATAGAAATATTATCCCATTGCTCCTTTTTAGTGGGATTGACACTGAAATGAAGGCAACTATGACACAAGAAGGGAAATTTCTCTGCTGCAGCAGTGCTCCTTGGTTTGTGTCCTGTGCTCTTGCAGCTAATCAAAAACTCAGGCATTTTCTAGGGCTTCATCTTCATTCCGCACAGCAGCAGCACAGCCTTCTTCCCTCTCCCACCCTCCCTTCTGCAATGATATTTATTTGCAGGAAAGTGGATTGGAAAGAAGGAAAAACAAGATGCAATTTCAAAAGGCCCAATGTCTAGAAGAGAAGTTTCGAAAAGGGAGACCAATAAAGAGATAAGACAGATGCTGTTTCCTGGGGAAGGGGAGACGGCTCTTTGGCAGCTGATGAAGAAGAGGTGGGATTCCCCCTTCCTCTGATCCCTTCCATTTGGGGTTTCAGGTGTCTCCTTCAGAAAGCCAGAGGTCACGCAGGGGACAGCGCTCTCGCCAGAAGGGCCGTGGGGCTGCCGAGGTGTCAGCGATTCAAAGACCTCTGACAGAGAGAAGAATGCAGCAGAGGTGTGACTGCAGCGTCACCCCGGAGCCACCGCGGCTCTGATCCACTTCAAAGGCACCAGCGGCGGCTCCCGGAGCAGGAGCCAAACAGGGAGGTTGAAAGCTTGGTTATGAGACCTCGTGTTCCCCCCTGGACCTGTGGAAACGGGCAGGAGGGACCCTGGCACCGCAAGGTGGGTGCAGACCCACGCCTGGTGGGGACTCCACCACGGTGAGCGAGTCCTCGCGTCCTGCAGCCCTCTGATGGCCTCAGCTGCAATGTTTCATCAGGGAAACGTGGAGTTATTCTGTTCAGATAGATGATATCAGCGGGACAAGGCATCCTGTGAGCTCCTTCCTATCCTGGATATCCCTGGACAGCCCCCCTTGCTGCATTTCACCCTTTCACGTGGGGCTGGTGCAGCTGGAGCAGCCTTGGCAGGTGGGACATCTTGGTGGCTTTATAAAGGAGCTTTCCCAGGGGACCAGTCCCTGATGGAGGAAAAGCATCCCTTCAAACCATCACCACTGGTGATGTCCCGCTGATATCATCCTTCTGAACAGAAAAACTTCACCTTTCCCTGGTGAAACATTGCAGCTGAGGCCATCAGAGAGCTGCAGGACATGAGGACTTGGTCATTGTGGTGAAGTCACCAGCTTTCAAACCAGAGGAGCAATAACTCCTGTTAGCACATACCCAAACTCTTAATTCCTTCCTGTTTTGGTGGTTTTTCTTTCCCCTCTGTTTTTTTGTGGGGTTTTTTTTTGTGTTTTGTGTGTGCCAAGTACATCCCTCAGCATCTCCACGCTAGCCCCTGGACTTTTCCAAACAGCAAAGGAAGCAGAAATGGCTCCAAGCTTTTATCTGTGCTTTCAAAAGAATGCAAATCAGGAAACTCAACCTCAAAAGCTCAGGCTGGAAAGAGCATCCTCCCCTCTGCAAAACATTTCACCTTTAATATATTCGAACCAGCCTATGAGAGCATTTCTCCTGCCAAGACAACTTTTCCTCATTAACTGTTGTGCTCCAGGAACCTCTTGGCTTATTCTGAACTTTTCAGCAGTGAAGCAGAACACAAATGTCCAGCTCACATAGATGAGAAATTAAATCACATTTCAATACCTTGGCAGATGCTAAGTGCTGATAAGGAGGCAAATCCCCTGAAGGAAAAAGCACTGTATGAAGCACTGTACCAGAGATTTTTGAAAGCAACCTGCAAAGGGAAAATCCTCCTGAGGATTGAGTTTACACCTGTCCCTGCCATCCCAGGGCTCCCATGGAATTGTGGTGCCATATTAATGCTGACCAGCATGGATTTTAACTCACACTGGTGCTCGTGGCTGTAAAGTGGGGATGTGATTGACAGCCAAAGAGATGTTCAGCTGTGGAAACTAAATCTAGATGTGATTGCTGATCGTGGTCCCAGATCCACCTGAGATTGTACCTGGGTTTCTCATCAGCTCCTGTTCACCTGGGCTAAGAAAATGGACAGGAAACTCTTCTATCCTCCTAATAATGATTTATTCCCATTGACACTCAGATATTGGATGATGTCCACTCTATTGTAGCATGAAGGGCGAGTCATGGGGGGAAAGGGACTGAAAAAACCAGTCCTTAAAACCTGATTTCTAACTCTGAGACACTTCCATGAGCTGCCTACATATCCATGCAGGTTTCTAGTAGATGTCTTTATGCTGGTGTACAAACACAGCTCTGACCAGCCAGTCCTACAGATTTTGAGCAAAGCATCTCCGCACCTCAATTTTCCCCTGTGTGAAAATGGGGCAAGAAACAGAAATCCTTGAGGGGCAGGTGCCATGGGAATGCCTTTGCTGAAGGGCTGGGTTTGTGCCCACGGCTGAAGTGTCCATGCTGTGGAGGAGGGAGGCTTTAAACCGGGGCAGGGCAGGGCAGGAAGCTGTGGGAAGCCTGAGTTTAATCTGCTCCGTGTGTGAGTCAGAGCCCTAAATCTTCACATCTTCCGAGGCTTTTGCACTGCTGCCACGTTGGCTATGAGCAGCCAAATCTCTGCTTTGCCCAGCTCCATTTGTGTCAAGGCCAGTTTGGGGCTTTTTCACATGTACTAATGGGATAAAAGTGGTTGGGGTTGCTCCGTTTTTCCCAGAGAGGTTCAAGGGCTGCCTCAATCTCTGTTTCCATCTAGACAGCTCTTGTTGAGGAAAAAAACAAAGAGAGAGTTTGTTTAAAGTGGAGTAACACGTAAACAAAGTCTGTGGAAGTAAAGGAATCAAAATGCCAGCAGCCAGCGAGAAGCCTTTGCCTTCGCCTCCTTTCTTAATCTGATTTTGCAACTGCAAAAATGTGGTGGAAATGGGAACCTGGCAAGGAGCACAGGCTGAGTCCCTCAGATAGGGAGCTGAGAATGTCTGCCATGATTAGGGCTCTATAAATCTCAGCGTGTCCCTCCTAATTACTCCAACAGGAAAACATTTAATTGTGCAGCCAGGATACCCTGCCTGACACAGGGACACTGAGCACTAACCCTAACCTGGCTGTCTGGCTTGGTTTCTGGACTAGTTAAATATAGATCAGCCAGACAGATCTGTCTGACCAAGGTTTGAACCTGTACCAGTGCTGGCTTGCAGCTGGGCTTTACACCCTTTCTTCCTGACCACATGCAATTTGTTAATTTGCTGTTGTTTACTTCACCAACTTTTGCCACGTTCAGGCCTGGGTGTGATTTATTTCTGAGGGGTGTTGCTGAGTTCATGCCACTCTTTTCTTCTGCAGATTTGTCCTGCCTAGATACAGCTTTTTAAGGGAATATTAGGTGGACATAAGTCCATGTAAGGAGCAAAAAAGCCTCTTTTCAGCCTTGATTGTGGCCCTGATCCCAATTAAACATTGTCAGGGACTGGACATGGCACTCAGTTGACAAACTGGTCATCAAAGCTTGGGCTTGGTGATCTTAGAGTTCTTTTCCAACCTGAAGGACTTTGATTCTGTGGTCACACTGAGAATCCCAGTTTGCCCCTGCTGCATTTTAAGGACTTTCCATGGGCAAAGAAGCATCGTGGCAGCCCTGGGTGCTGAGCCCTCGGTGCCACCTTGTTTCCCCTAAATCTCCCTGTCCTGGGCTGCAGTGCTGGCTCAGGTATCATAGAGTTATAAAATTATTAAGGTTGGAAAAAGATCTCCAAGTTCATTAAGTCCAAATTTCACCAAACAGTCTGGGAGCTCAGCTCTTCCTGGGTGTTTTATGGCTCTGTGTTAAAAGTTTCCCACTGACCTGAATCCCAGCCCTGCAAACCCTCCTTCCCATGAGGATCTCACCTCAGTTTTCTCCTCAGATGGATGTTAAAAGTGATTTCCTCTGAAATATATCTGCCTGCAGCTGTATAGAAATTAATTTAACTACAGGAAATCTGTACTGATACCTGACTGGTCAGCTTTTGGATATTTTTTTTTAACATGTTTCATATTGCTCATATTCCCTGATTTATAGGGACATCCTGATGGATATGGTGTAGAAGGGACATAGCCCAAATTATTGAGATGACATATATGAAATAATTTATTTAACTGTGATTAGTGGCAAGAGAGGGAGAATTGCAGAAGGAATCTCTGCCAGTTCAGTGCCTTGTGCATCCTCTCCTTCCCTCCTCTCCCTCCCCACATCCCCACACATTTTCCTTACCCACAGCCTGTGCCAGCAGAGGCTACAACCATCACTTGTATTTGATCCTATGGGCAACTTCCTGAAATTGTTGCTACTTTTTTAAATTAACAAAGCAAACAGTGAAAATCAGAGGGTTTGGCAGGGGATGGAGAAACCACATCTCTCCCTCCTCTTAGCTACATGTCATAACAAAACCCTGGGCCAGAGAATTAAGGAATTTTCTAAAAATGTCCCCATGATAGTTGCCAGGGTATCTGTCTGTCTGAGCATACACACGAGCATATCTGCAAGAATTGTTTAATGCTTTATTTTAAAATAAACTGGCTCCTTTCTTTATAATCTGAAGCATCATCAATGGATGTTAAGGAAAACAAGCTTGGTTTTCCTTGGGAGATTGGAAACTGCTGTAAATGTTCACAGAGATAAAAAAGAAGGGGTCTTATCCCTTTGGAGTGTGTTTTGAGGGACACCTGGGGGAGTTTAACAGGCTGCAGGTGCTCATGCAAAGGGTTAAAATATTAAAATATTAAATATTACAACATGAAGATATTATTATCAGCCACCCTCTGAGCCACACTCACCTGTGGGGCACTGCAAGCAGGGCTGGCTGTGCTGCCAAGAAAAGGGTTTAACCCAACTCAGGGCAGCTCAAGACCAGCAGAGAAAGCTCGTGAAATGAACTATTTCACTTTTCCAAGTGCTGCAATTATTTACTTTTATTTTACTTCAGCCTTTCTACAGATGCACTGATGTTTCCATCAGTGGGATGGCTCCCCTCACTTCAGCAGGTTTCTCCACCATCCTTAACCCCACAGAAAATCCTGTTATGTATCAGACACATTATCTTAAAAGAAATTCACTTCAAATTCTTGAACAGTGTGAGAAAACTGGAGGATTAATGATACAAAAAAAAAAGCACATTATACCATGTAATTCACAGCACTGCAATGAAATCTCCCTAAATATCATCCTCTAGAGCGAGCTCAGTGTGTCGTAACACGGCTGCCTCTCCAACAGCCAGCTAATATCATCTCTTAGGAATTTATTATGAGTGCTCTATGCCCTGTAACTTTTTTATGTCAGGTTGTTAATCGCAGCAAGCAGGATGTGTTGAACGCACGTTTGGGTAGGAAAGATTAATTCCACCCTGGTGTTTGCCCCTCAAAGCTTTTTTGGGGAAAAGGAATATCCTTATCCAGTGCCATCAGTGCTGCTGGTTTAGTGCATCCAAAGGGATGCAGGAAATAAGATGATTTTTAAAGAAGTGTTTTGCAGCTGGGAGGTGTCACAAAGTTGTTTTTGGGACCAGCCACGCACAGCCCCCACGCTGTGTTTTTCAGTGCCCAGCACACATTTCCCTCTGATCCATCTTTCCGTCTGTCTGCTCGGTTTAATTGCTCCGCCGTGGCTTTTAGACTGTTTCTCACTGTATTATTTTAATGATCCTTTGACTGAGTCAGGCTGGAAGAATCCCATAAACTTCAGTGACACTGGGGGTGATGTGGATGGGCACAGATCAGCCTGCAGCCTCGCTCACAATCCTTCCCTGGACTCCCAGGGGAAGACAAACAGTTTCAAGATTTGACATAAAAAAGTTTGGCCGTGGCTTGAGCTGAGCCCTACAAAGAAGCACCACAGATGGGTCTCCATGGTCCAGCTGATAGAAGGTCTCCAACAGCTTTTCTAGCTTGAGCATGACCATTTTTGCTTGAAAAGCATAAAACATCTCTGGCAGCACTGGTGCCAGGCAGCTCTGTGAGCACTGGAGGTGGCAGTGACCATGGAGGGAAGCACAGCCAGCTCCAACATGTTTTCCATCAGTTTTTCTGTCCAGACAGGGACATGCATGTTACAGAAATTCACTGAGCTGACCCAGAAATCAAAGCACTTTTGGCAAGGGAGGGAAAGAAAGAAAAGCAGTTTCACCTGCTGCTGTCTTCAGGCAAAAGCTGCTGACAGAGCAGCATGTGTCACAGGCAGGTAAGGGCACAGCTGGAGCTGAGGGACAGGTTTTTTTGGGATGCTCCTGGCCAGCTGTGGGGTTGCATCAGCTCTCTGAGCATTAATGCAATATCTGGGTGACTCCAGAGGTGCATTCCTTGCAGCAGCATCGTGTCAGCTGCACCAGCTGTGGTGCCCCACACGGCTTCACTGCACAGATTTATCTGTGGCTTGGGACAAGCAACTCTGCCACCTCCGGTTCTGATTGATTGTTCCTCCAGATAACTGTGCTGCTGGGAAGTGTGGAGCCTCTGGGATGAGCGCTGGCTTTGTGCAGGTGATGGGGCAGGAGGGACCTTGGCTGGTGCTGGTGGTGCCAGGAGATGTGGGAGAAGGGGTGGCAGCCCCTGTGGGAGCGGGGCTCTGTCTGGATGTCACAAAAAGAGGAGACACTGCAACTGTGCCCTGTGGCTCCAGCTTGTGCCAGGCTCAGCCTGGCTCGTTTTTTTGGGCAGGACCATCAGATGAGCTGAGATGTGGAGGGTGACACCAGCTTTGGGATTTCTGCTGGGCTTTCAGCGCTGGGTTCGTGCAGACAGATCCCTGCACTTGTGGCACGTAACTCTGGGCACACAGACTCCTGCTGGGCTGACGGAATCACTGAGGTTGCAGAAGAGCTCTGAGATCGTCAAGTCCAACCTTTGAATGATCACACCCTGTCAGCTGGCCCAGAGCACATCCAGGGCCACATCCAGTGGTTTCTTCAGCACTTGCAAGGATGGTGACTCCACCACATCCCTGGGCAGCCCTTCCTGTGCTTGACATTTTACTGGATTAGGCAGAGTTTGGGGAGGGGTTTTGTGGCACCTGGTTTGGGGCTGAGGCACCCCAATATCTGCAGAGATGTTGATCAAGGATTAAAACCATCCTGGTGGGGTTTAGTGCTCATTCCAGTCAAACCTGAGGAAGGGAGAAGAGGGTCCAAGGATGCTGCACACCCTGCTGGAAGTGTGCCAGCTCCAGTGGGGTTGATGGGCCTGGTTTATTCTGACACACTTGAAATCTGAATCATGGGTGTTGTTTATGCATTGGTATTAGCAGCAATTTTGCTTTTTTTTTTTTTTTCACTCCTTAAACTCATCCTAAAGAACAGAAAGATATACGTAACACATTTTCAAATGTTCTTTCCTAGTGAATTACTTGGCCTGACATTGGAAATGAATTATTTTCCATTGTACCAGTGACCCCTGTTGTGTGTTCTATTAACACCACATGTTAAACTTTTATATTTTTAGTAAACCATGACCTTGTACATTCTCTGTCATTTCCCACTGGCATAAGTACAACACATGTGGTATGAAAGTTAACGGTTTTCATTTGTATACAGAGCTTTTCTATCTCAGGCTTGTATGAAAACACACAGGTCATGGTAATCAGGGCATCCCAGGATTTCACCAGCTACAAACAGTCACAACAAAGTGGATGTGTTTTCCAAAAAAACATATTTTTGGCATCCTGCTTTCTTCTGTGTTGTGCAAATCCAGATGAAAATGGGATCTTGAAAGGCTGTGTTAAATTTTTTGATCGTGCTAATCCAAACAACTGTCTCCAACACATGCACGAGCAGGAGGAAGTCTATAAAATGTCAGGTTTGGTCTAAATATCTGCAGAACAAATGTGGCTCAGGAACATGACCAAGTGTGCAGGACTCTTTAGATAAAAGATGATGTCACAGAGGTTTGGTATTTTATTTCATCAAATGGTAACATTGCCCTAGACATCTAAAAAATTATGGATGATTTATGGATAGAGCCCAGGCTATGGAAGAAGAATAATTCCTTCCAGTTGCCCAAATATTTCTTTTTATTTTTTTCCCCCCTCTTTTTCTTTTTATCTTTTTTTGCAGCCTGGGCTTTTTAGATGTGAGGTCTAGGTGCACTGGAGCGTGCTCTCAGCTCGTGCCTGCTCACACAGAGAAATGTGCCCACATGTGGAACACTGACCTGTGTGGTTGTTTGGGTTTTTCCCCAAAATCCATCCTGTCCTGTAGGCATTTCCAGCACTGATTCCTTTCTTTTCCTGGGCTGATCCACAGGGGTTCCTGGAGACTTAGGGCTGCCAATAAGGACTCACATCTTGGCACAGCTGCCCAGGGCAGTGCTGGAGGGATTTAAAAGCCACGTGGATGTGGCACTTGGGGACATGGGTTAGTGGTGGCCCTGGAAGTGCTGGGTTAAGAGTTGGACTTGATGATCTAAGAGGGCTTTTACAGCCTTAAGGATTTTGTGATTTTGTGTTAAAAAAGAAGGGCGAAGTTTGAAGTCAGGTTGAGGTTTCCTCAGCTGCTTTGCTGGACTCAAGGTCAAGACATGGAGCATCCTCCAGCAAGGAGAACTTTGCAGGTTTCCAGATCACACAGCAGCAGTGAATGAAATGGGGAAAAAAAAGAGTGAAAATGTGCAATTTCATGGAATCACAGGATGATTTGGCTGGGAAGAGATCCTAAAGATTATCCAGTTCCACCCCCTGCCATGGCAGGGACACCTTCCACTGCCCAGGCTGCTCCAAGCCCTGTCCAGCCTGGCTTTGGACACTTCCAGGGATCCAGGAGCAGCCACAGCTTCTCTGCACACCCTGTGCCTCACTTCCTGCCCTATTCACCTGTCCCACCATTGCTCCCCTTTCCCTGCTGAACCTCGGTGATTTCTCCACCTGGAAATCTCCTGTCTCTCATCAGGAGCTCAAACACCTTCCCAGCTGATTGTGGCAGTGCAGTCACGCTTGGAGCTGTGCTTTTCCAGGGTTTCCACGCTTGGAGCTGTGCTTTTCCAGGGTTTCCACGCTTGGAGCTGTGCTTTTCCAGGGTTTCCACGCTTGGAGCTGTGCTTTTCCAGGGTTTCCATGCTTGGAGCTGTGCTTTTCCAGGGTTTCCATGCTTGGAGCTGTGCTTTTCCAGGGTTCCACCTGCTCTTTGCTTCCCTCACTTTCCCACCCATCCCCTGCAGGCTGGCACCACCCCTCAGCACTGGGAATGCTCTGGGTCACTGCTGGGGACAGGGACAGCTGTCCCCTCCTTCCCAGGGCTCCAAGATGCTGCCTCAGACTTCCAGGCTGGCATTTTAGGACATGACATAATCCTGGTTGTGATGTAACACCGCGTCTGCCAGGACAAACTTCCAGTGTTTGGCTCGGGACCAGCCAGGCTCAGATGCCATTTATGACAAATAACTATTGTCTCAACAATCCCATAAAGATTTCTTTTTGTCTCCTCCTGGTGCCGTGGCCATCGTGGCATGATCGGGGTGTTTCTAACAAAAAAAAAAAGCACATTCCCTGGTAGTAAGACCTTAAAACAAGTTGTGTTTGCACTCATCCTTTGTGGTAAAGACTTTTTTCCTTTGATTTGCCCTTTAGGATTTTATCCAGAGTGGGGTTTAATGTTGTCCACTCAAGTCAGAAAACAAGAATGGAGAGGTGGGGGACAAATATATGGGGAAAAATCATGATTGCTCAAAGGGTTGCCCAGTTTTGGAGTGTTTGCTCTCCAAATCTTTTGCTGGGTTTATATTTATGCTTCAGATTTGCCAAGAAAATAACTCCTGAGTTTTTTGTATTCCTGATTTCCTTGCAGCCTTAGAAAGTCCTGGAACAGGAGAACTTCATGCACCCATGGCGATAACCAATAAAGCAGATTTTTTCAGAGATCCCAGTTATAAATAAATATGATATCTATTAAATATATTATCTATATTTATGGAATATATGTGTAGGGGACTCACCCCTCCAAGGTGCATATTTGTGTTTGTAGGGGGAATGATAAAATTTTTAATTTCCAAATACGTACTGCAGGTTGCCTGTGCTTGAAAATTGAATTTTTTTGGGAAAAAAAAAAGGAAAAAAGAAAAGAAAAAAATCGAGCCATTGGTGACAAAACAAAAGACATGGGGTGAAATGATAGGAAAGAACTGTTTATTAAAAAACCAGTTTATCAGAGGGAGCTGGTCTGTGGGACTACAAAAATCCCTGCCAGCTGAAGTGTTGCCTGTACCTATAGCAGGTGTAGCAGGGCTGGATATTCAGATTTAGAAGTGCTCTGTGCTTGAGGATCTCTGGGAAAAGCAGAGGATGTGGAGATCTCTTTGCTGGGTCTGCTGCAGCCTTTCTCAAAGTAATGCTGGAAGCAAATCCAGCCCTTCCCTGCACAAACCCCAAAGTGCATCCATCGGCCGTTTCACCCTGGGCACTGGTGGCAATGCCAGGGCAGCACCTAGAGCTCGTTAGAGCAGCTCACTGAGAGTTCTCAATCAAAGGTCTGCTCGTTTGGGGCTTTTCCCACCCTGGGGGTGGCAGATCCCTGCCCGGAGGATCCCTGGAGGGCTCTCTCCAAGGGCAGCCCCCTGCCTCGAGTGACACAAACCACAGCAGGGCTTGATGGATACCAGAGCAGCCAGTCAGGCAGACACTGGCTGGCTTTTCCACTGGAGCTCTCCCCCTGCTATTATTTATATTCCATTTCACTTGCTCACATGTAACTTAAAACCAGCCCAAAGCCAGCAGCCCCATCCAACCACGGGCCAATTAGGCTGGACTAGCCCTCTCTCCTTTGCTTTCTCCCTTTCTCCCTCTCTCTCCCATCGTTTCTGCAGGCAGGAATAAGGCTGGCTATTGTTAGGCGTTCCCAGTGGTGGCCCAGCAAAGCTGGGTGCCAGTTCAGTGGCTGAATATGGGCCCTGTTTATTTTTTCAGAGTGGCAATTTTCAAGGGGTTGTGGAAGAGTTGTTAAAATTAGCGTCAAGAATTTCAGCCGCAGAAAAGGTCCTTTCACCTTATTCTTCAAAAAGCTTGTTGTTTCCCAGAGCAGCCGCCCCTTCCAGCCCGCCTGGAAGCCTCAATTTCCATCTGGGAATAAAAATCACCGTCTTCAGACCCCAAAATGAGGCTTGCACAGGTTTTGGTGGGATCAGGCTCATTTCTGTGGGTGTGAGTGGCACCTGCCAGGAGGGAGAGCATCAAAATCCATCGCTTGGAAAGGCTGAGCAAACCCAGCCGAGCTGGAGAGGGATTGGAGGGAACGGTGCTGCTCCAGGAGGATGCCAGGAGGATACAAATCTCCACCTCAGCATCAAAAGAAATAAACATCCCCTTCAGGACTGATGGCTCTTGACATCCCAGGGCCTGGGCAGCGTCAGCAGGGAGGAAGGTGATGCTTTCTGACAGCTCGGTGTGACATCTGGCCAGATCCCCTTCCCAGGAGTGGAAAGAAACAGGGATTCCCTACATATTTGGCAGCAGTAAAATGGGATTCTTCATGACTGCTCCAAGTCCTAGAGCCTCCCTGTCCTGCAGGATCTGTACCAGGCTGGGAGTGAGTCCATGCTGTGGGCAGAGGGTTTTGAGTGGGACTCTTGGCTCTGTTTTGGAAAGTGAATGGCAGATAAGGAGTCTGGAGACGCGAGGATTAGTTCTGTTCTCCAAAGCTGCTCATTTCAATTCAGGCCAAGGTCTCTTGAGTCAGCAAAACTCAGCGGGAGTGCTCACAAAAATAGGGTTTCTTTTGAAAATTCACATGCTTCCTGTTTGTGCAAGCGCCATGAGAACTGCCTTTCCCATGGCACGTCTGGGCTGCAACCAGGAAATAGACGGGAATTTGGAAACAAGGAATAATCGGTAAAAAAAAAAAGAAAGAAAAAAAGAGGGAAAGATAATCATATTTCTTTTTCCATCCCAGGCTGAAAGAAAGCTTTGTGTAGTTTGGTATCCTGTTAGTCAACTGTCCTTAACCAGGTTTGGAGTGGGTGATCCATGCTGGATTCAGTGATCCATGTGGGTCCCTTCCAGCTCAGGATATTCCATATCCTGGGGTGCTTCAATCCAACACAGACTGGAGCAAGCAGTGCTGGAAACTGTGGTGTGTTCAAACATAATCCTGAGCTGTGTGACTGTCCATGGGCTTGGAAATCATGGGGGAAAATCCTGCTGGGAGAGGGCATTCAAACTGAGATCCTGGAGGGAAAATCCTGCTGTGAGAGAGGATTCAAACCTGGAGATCCTGGAGGGAAAATCCTGCTGGGACAAGGGATTCAAACTGAGATCCTGGAGGGAAAATCGTGCTGTGAGAGGGATTTCAAACTGAGATCATCATGGAAACATGGGAACATTCAGATTGGAAAAGAACTCCAAGATCATTGACTTCAATCTTTGGCTGATCCTCACCTTGCCAGCCAAGTCATAGAAAATCATGGAATTAGAAAAAAGTTTAAAAATATGACTTTGTAAATAAAATTAGATATTTAAGAGAAATAGAATTATGAAAGATGTATTGTAGTAAGATTTATGAAGGGTAATTTTAGATTATTAGTCTTTAAGGTATTTATAGTATAGTGTGATAAAAATTGATAAGTTAAGAAATGTTTATAATATATTGTAATTAAGAAACAGTCAATTTTTGATTGCAATGGTGTGAATGATAATATTTGTATTGTTTTATTTTGTATATGAGATTAAAAATAGAATAAAAGTTTTTCAAACTTTTTTCTACTTCCATTTCTCTCTCAACAATATCAATCTAATTCCATAACATTTCTAAATTAACATTCCTTCCCTCAAAATTTACATACAAATACATACTATATAAACCTTCTATCAAACTTTAAAAATTCTCTGCAAATCCATTTCCCACAGGGCACGGTGTCACCTGTGTCTCCTGCTTCACCCCGAGCCCCCTCTCAGCCCATCCCTCTCTGCCTTTCCCCTGGGGGAGGAATAATTTATCTCCCCAAAGGTCTGGCAGGGTGCAGGGCTCCCTCTGGGAATGCTGGGCTGGGATGCTGATGGATGCCCCAGCTATCCCAGGGCCTGGGGAGGCACAACTGCACCCAGAGACAAATTGTGTGCTGCTGATGGGAGCTGGCTCAGAGCCACTGCTGCTGCTCCTGAGCCTGCCCAGAAAACTCTGCCCGTGCTCCAGAGCAGCTCTCCTGCGCTCAGTCCTGGCTGGCTGTGAAAACACAGGTGTCTGCTAAGGAGGGCAGGAGCCTCCCTTGGAATGGAAAATGTAAACCCCTTCCCTCTGAATTATTGTAGTTTTGAAATTAAGGGGCTCTCAGGCAAAGATGTGGGGGTAGGAATAACTGTTCTTTATTAGAGAGGAAAATAAAAATAAAAATAAAAATAAAAATAAAAATAAAAATAAAAATAAAAATAAAAATAAAAATAAAAATAAAAATAAAAATAAAAATAAAAATAAAAATAAAAATAAAAATAAAAATAAAATAAAAATAAAAATAAAAATAAATAAAGTGAAAAATAAAAAAAAAACCCAAATGCAGTAATACAAGCCAACCCTGCCAGAGTGAGAGCAGGAGCTGTCCCCTGTGCTCAGGGTGTTGGTGGCAGTGCCATCCCATGGTGTCACTCCTCCTGCAGTGACAGATGTGGCTCTGCTGCAGCTCTGATCCTGTACAAGGGGGGAGTTTTCCTCTGAAGCTCCAGGGCTGCTGGAGCTGGGCCTGCTCTTCCTCTGGGAATGCAGAGGAGAAGAAAGCTGCTCCTCTGGGAATGCAGTGGGAAAAGGCTGCTCCTCTGGGAATGCAGTGGGAAAAGGCTGCTCCTCTGGGAATGCAGTGGGAAAAGGCTGCTCCTCTGGGAATGCAGTGGGAAAAGGCTGCTCCTCTGGGAATGCAGTGGGAAAAGGCTGCTCCTCTGGGAATGCAGTGGGAAAAGGCTGCTCCTCTGGGAATGCAGTGGGAAAAGGCTGCTCCTCTGGGAATGCAGTGGGAAAAGGCTGCTCCTCTGGGAATGCAGTGGGAAAAGGCTGCTCCTCTGGGAATGCAGTGGGAAAAGGCTGCTCCTCTGGGAATGCAGTGGGAAAAGGCTGCTCCTCTGGGAATGCAGTGGGAAAAGGCTGCTCCTCTGGGAATGCAGTGGGAAAAGGCTGCTCCTCTGGGAATGCAGTGGGAAAAGGCTGCTCCTCTGGGAATGCAGTGGGAAAAGGCTGCTCCTCTGGGAATGCAGTGGGAAAAGGCTGCTCCTCTGGGAATGCAGTGGGAAAAGGCTGCTCCTCTGGGAATGCAGTGGGAAAAGGCTGCTCCTCTGGGAATGCAGTGGGAAAAGGCTGCTCCTCTGGGAATGCAGTGGGAAAAGGCTGCTCCTCTGGGAATGCAGTGGGAAAAGGCTGATCCCTGGGAATGCAGAGGGAAAAGGCTGCTCCTCTGGGAATGCAGTAGGGAAAGGCTGCCTGTGCTGCTCCAATCCTCAGATTCTATCCAGGCAGGAATGCTTGGCTCCTCCCCCTGGGCGGGGCATCTCCCAATGGGATGATGGAATTTTATCAGCCATGCAGGGACACTCAGATAATGAATAATTAATGGCCATTAACAGCAGATATCTCCTGGAGGGAGGATTGGTGTGGAAGAGATAAAGAAAAGTGCCCAAAGAACAGCAGATCCTGCCCCAGCTGTGACAGATGGCAATGGAACACACCCCCAGCCAGGACAAATCCCTTCTGGGCTGAGCTGGGTTTATTTCATCTCTTCCTGGGATGTCCCAAGCCAAGCAGAACCTGCTCATGTGACAATTCCTGCTGGGATCCCTCCTGGGACACCTCTGGGGCCTCTGGATGCGCACAGAGATTGTTGGCTCCTCTGGAGCAGCAGCTGGTGGCCAGATGTTGTGTCCCACAGTGCTTCCAGAGCTCTGGGGACAGTTTAATCCTCTGCCACAGGCATTTCTAGGACTTGTCCCCATCTTTCATGTCAGCTCTGCTCGTCTTTCCCTTTCCCATCTCCCTCTATCCCAGCCTGACCTGGTCTCAGTGATCCACCCACATGGCAGTCGCTTGATTTGGCTCACACAGCTCTGACAACAAAGTTCTGCCTCTCCAACAGCAAAATTCGGGCTCAGTGAGCTGCAGCTGCTGAATCTGTCTGTGCACGAGGGTTCTTGGGGCTTTTCCCTTGTTTGTATCCAAAATTCACCGTGAAAAAAATATTTTTGAGCTCTGTAATCCCCCTGGCACTGACATTTGTCCCTCTGCTTCCAGCAAAATACCCCATTCCCATCTTGATCTCAAGCCTGTGGAAAACCTTCCATCCAAGGGCTCTCTGGGGTTGGAAATCTCTAAAATGGGAATGAACTTTTCAAGGCTGTCTGCTTCATCAGGATTCAATCCTGCTCCCATTTGGGTCCCAGGGGGAGCTGGATTAGAGGGATATAATCACAGATGTAATCACAGATATAATCACAGATGTAATCACCGAGTCCTCCTGCAGGCAGTGGTTTCACAGGAGTGCCTTTGGTAAAGACCAGCAGAGTCCAAAAAAATAAAGCTCACCCTAGAGAAATGAACAGATGTGATGGACATAAAGTTATTTTTCCTTCCTTGCACACCAGTTGTGGTGTTATGTGGGCACCACACTTGGAGAAAACTACGGAGATGTGAATCCAAGATGAACCACGACAACAGATTTGAGGAAGGTTTGGAGAACTTGGCCTTCAGGAGAGGTCAGAACTTTGGATGGCCCAGTCCAGGACAGGGATTTTAACCTGCCCAGTGAACCTGGAGCCTTTCGGCTCCCAAACCTTCATTTTTCTCACTTACCTTGCAAGGAAATCTGCAGTACAGCCCAGATGCCCTCAAATCTTTGGATTCCAGGTTTCAGGAAAGCAGAGAACTGGGATGTGGAGCTGCAGAGAGCTCTGAGTGAGAAGGAAGAAGTGCCAGGGTCTGCTTGGAAAGGGGAGATATTTTTGCCCTCTAAAAACAGCTCAGTGTTGAAAGCCTCCCCTCAGCCAGAATGATCCCATAAAGCCTTTTGATTTAAAAATGATTTAAAAATGCAGACATTTATTAATAAATGGGCTCCCAAAACAGCAGCTCCTTTGCCACATTGCCTAAACCAATGGGAGCAAATGATAAAACTGGATTACAGAGTCAAATATCACACAATTAACCAAAAGCAGGAGCTGGATGTCTGCAAATCATTTTGGTCTGCTTCAGATGAAACCTTCCTGAACCTTTGCTGCCTCAGGTTATTTTTGAGCCCTTTCCTGCTCATCTCTCCTTTTTGTCAAGGCATCATTCAGGACCCACCAAAGGCATTGGGAGATTTTCTCCTTGAATGCAATCTTAAATAGGAGGTGCCTTGGGTTTCAATGTAAAAAGATCAAAAAAAAAAAAAAAAAAAAGAATTATGAACAAGCACTACAAGACCCCATTAGCTATTTGGTGACTCAAAGTACCAGATTCTAGGGATTTAAAAAGAAAAACCCAATCCCTCCAGCCACTTCAATAATGTGAAATGTGGAGCTGTTAGAAATTCACTGAGGAATCTTTCTATGTGCTGCCATCAGGTGTTTGGTTCTCTGTGTCAGAAACCAGCTCCAAGGGTTTTTCCTTGGGAATAACGAGGGCTGGGGAGGAAACATTCCTCTTTTAACCAAACCTGAGCATAATTTAACCCCTCAGGAATCCCCTCACTGCCACAGCTCCACAAAAGGGTGACACAGGAACAAGACATTTTTATCTGCAAGTCCATGAAAGCCTTTTAGGGGGGAATATTTTACAGAGCATAAATAAACCAGTGAGTTGTTCTTTCTTGCAGTGCCAGGAGAGCCTAAAGGAGGGAAACTTCACAGTGCTTCTGTGGTATTTTATTTTAATCATATTATATGACAGATTATTATGATACATATTTTATAGGTATTTATAATATTATATGATAGTTCTGAAAGCAGGAAGAAGTGAACACACTGCTGAATAATTGTTATTTCTTAGGTGTTTACAGAAATAATCCTCTTTCACCATTTTCTCTCTTCCTAAATACTGTGGGAGCAATCCTTGAACTTTTTCCTCAGATGGTGGAATTCCCACTGGAGGGGCTGGGAGGCTTGAAAGGTTCAAGCCTCTGTTTTTACAAGGCAACAAATGGTGGGAGATTAAAAAAAAAGAAGCAGAAAAAGAGAGGCAAAAGGGAAAAAAAGGAGAAACCTTTTCAGCCTCTGCTCTCTTTAAAGGCAGTCATATGGGATTTGCTTTCCTTCTCATCTTCCTGTTCCCCCTTGCAAAGCTGGGGCTAAGTTCAGAGGGAGGAATTTGGGACTTGGGGGCATTGGTGACCACAGCCCGACCCAGCCCGGGAACGGGGCTGCCAAACTCATGGAATTGCTGAGAATTCACCCCAAATATCCACCCAGGAGCAAAGCCCAGCTGGCTGAGGGCTGGGCAGTGTCGGGGGTTTGCTGGGGGAAGAAGGGAGGTGTTATCAGGGTGCTGTTCCACGTCTCAGGGGTCACCACCGGTTGCTGTTGGAGTCCCCTCGGGTGAATCAGAACTCCTGACTCCAATATCAGAAGGTTTATATTATTTATTAAAATGACTCCATTGTTCAGAAGGATTTGGGCTATTTCTGCCCAGGTACAGAGCTGGTGTCTTGCTTCTTCTAGCTCCATGCCCCTAGTCTTCTAGAATGCCAGAAAATGTCAGAGAGAGCAATTCTTTATATCATAGGTTGAGAAAAGCAAACCACATCTCCCATGTCGGGAGACAGGCAAAGGAATGCATTTTGTCCTTGAAACACACACACAGGGATTTGAAATCTGCAGAGGAAAAAGAGCTTTCCCATGGAAGCAAAAACTCAGCAAGTTTGCATCCAAGAAACTCATAAAATGTCCAGTGACAATCAGGGAATCCCAACATCCAGAGGGGCCACGTGGAAGCCTCGGCACGCGCTGGGCTGGCCGCAGCAGAATGTTCCTCTCAAAAGGAGCTTCAGGAGGCAAAGCTTCATTTCCTGAGGTTTAAGGAACTTTATTAAATTTTTTTTCTCCCCCTCTTTACTGCATTAAGAGTTGGCAGAGCAGGAGAAGCAGCCTTAGTGTGAAAGAGCTTTTTAGAGGGGAATCCGAGGAATTGTTGCCCTAATAAATGGAAACCCAAGGGGAGGGAATTTTTAAGCTCTTGCAGGCTCAGTGTTATCTGAGATGTACAAATAAAATCACTTTCTCTTTTAGAAATAAAGTCTCTTTTTCTTTTTTACCTGTTGCACAGTAATAAATTGAGTTTCTTATCTCAGAAACTCCATGGGCCATCCAAGGAAATGGCCAAAGGAGTGGTTTGGGACAGCATTTTATCATATTATATGACAGATAATAATAATACATATTTTTATATGTATTTGTAATATTATATGACAATTCTGAAAGCAGGAAGAACTGAAAACACTGCTGAATAATTGTTATTTCTTAGGTGTTTACAGAAATAATCATCTTCACCAAGCACTGTCCAAAGCCCTGATTGCCAAATTAGTGTGTGGGCAACAGAAATGTCATTTGGATAAACAGCAACATTTAACAAGAAAATTAAAAATAACACCTTGAAGATCTGAGTTCTAATCTTTCACTCAGCCCTGTAAGGACAGATGAGGTTTTATTTCCAATTTATTTATTTGGGGTTTTTGGGAGCTCAGGTGTGCGAGAAGAGGAGAGGGAGAAGAGGACAATGGGAAGAGGAGAGAGGTTCTTTGAGGTTGAGCCCACAGCAGCCTGCAGGAACCCTCTGGCTGGTTTTTGGCCAAACTCTGCAACCTTGAAGAGTGGAAAGGAGCCACGACTCCCCTCAGCCACAGTGGAGCAGGTCCATAATGGACAAGGATTTATCCATCCTCAGGCCCTGAGGCACAATATCATAAATGTGCGTGAAAAACACAGCTCTTCCTGCAAGGGATGGGTTTGTTAGAACCTGAATGTGGAATTTGGGTTCATCCATGGGCTCTGCAAAGCCATTTTCCCTCCCTGGTGTTGTCAACATGGGAGAATGTCCTTGGAGGGCAAACTGCAAAGGATGGGAAACTTTATTTTATCTCCCGCTCCTGTCACTGCATCATAAAGCTTTTTCCACCCCAGTATCTGCTTTTAGGGATATCAGATTAATACTAATAAAAGAAATAAATATTGAGCATTGAAAGGCAGTTTGAAAGCTTTCTGCTTCCTTTTTTCTTAATTAATATTCTGAAGGCTGTGAGGACAGACTGCCACAGATGTCACTGCTATTCCTGAGAGGAATGGGATGGATTTAGGCAGAGGCAGGCAGTACTCAGGGTGTTTTTCCACTTCTTCCTTCCCATTGCAGCGAGTGGCCCTTCATCCTCACCCAGCTTGGTATTTTCCTCACTCTGATCCCACAATAAACTCCAGGCCCATCCATCCCCCTGCAAACAGGGATCTTCAGTGCCAGGTGCCGACGCTGTCACAGGTACTCTGGCATCAGGCTCTGATAAAAAGGAATTTGTTTTGAGAGTTTGTGGTTACACTGCCTGAGTTTAGATGTGAATCATGCAATTAACGGTGCTGGAAGCCCCCCTGGCTGTATCCCCACCTCTGGGTCCCTCTCCCTGCACTTCCATCCTCACTTTTAGCTGGAGGAAGGGGATCAGCATGTGTGTGTCATTAGGCATTGTCCTGCTTAGGAAAGCAATAAGGTTTTTTGAGCATTGTGAAATGCTTTTCTCTAAGGCTGGGACATAAAGCTTTGATTATCCCTCGGTGCATTTCACTCCATCAAATATGAAAACCCCAGATTTCCTAGGATTTAACTGGCAGGCAGACTCAGAACACTTCACCAAACATTTTGAGTAATGAAGAAACACGCAGGCTGATGGGGAGAGGCGGGGCTGGAATCAGGTCCTGGGGATTTTCTTTCATTCCTGCCACTGACCTGCTGCAGCTTTGGGGTGAGTCTTCAGTCCTTGTTTCATGTCAGCTTGCTGAATCATAAAACGGATCATACAGATGCCAGGAGAAGTGATGTTTGTGTTTTCCCAGCAAACACAAAGAGTTTTTATAGAGATCTATAAACCACGGTTTGCTCGGTGCTTTGTTGCTGTTTATGGTTGTCCCACTCCCTTCCCTGGGCCTGCTGCTATAAAAGTTCCACATCTCCAAAGGGATCAAATAGATCCCATGAAACTACCAAGGGGAGGATTTCCTGGGATCCTCAGTGGTGCCAAAGCTGTTCCCATTGCCATCACCAGGGTCAGCAGTTGGGATGAGAGTCCTGTGGAAATTCCAGCAGCTGCCTGTACTTTTGTCCTTTCACGTTTTTCCAGAGCTGTATTTTTTGTCTCTTCCCATTTTTTTCCAGGCCTGCAGCTCTCCCCCTGCCTGGCCTCCAGGCTGGGGGAAGGCAAAAAAGTGTTTTTTCCTGCCTCCCACCTCCAGCAGAACGATAACCCAGGAGCCCCTTGGAGTGCAGCGAGTTTGGCAGCGATTCCCTGCTTGTGCATTCAGAAAGATCCAGTGGGCTGTGAACTCAGCCAGTCTGAATGAAAATCCAACTGGTCCCAAGCCCGAGGGTCACAGGAGACCTGCTATAATGTATGGAAATATTTGACTCAAATTGCAGCTTTTGCAAGAGTGTCTAGGACAGCAGCAGAAATAAATAGTGGATTTTAAACCCGTGAAGCCCTGGGATGACTCTTTCAGTGTTTTCATCTTATCAGCTCTGCAGTCTCTCTGCTTTTTGCCATTGAGAAGAATCATGATTTTAGCAAATACTGATTTTTTTTTAAGTGTATTATGCAAGTTTTTTAAAATGCCTGTTTAGATTCTGATTTTTTTTCACCGAGGAAAGGTCACTGAGGAAAGGGAAGAGTTCTTGTTTGGGGGTTAAGGAAAGTGGTGGAAATCCATTCCAGCTGAAAGCTGGCAAGAGTTCTCAGCCTGCAAGCAAAATTGGTCATTTTTCCCTGCAGATTAAGGGAAAAAAAAAATCCATTTGGCTTTGTTTATTGTAGAGGAATGCAGAGAAAAAGGACAGGGAGAAAGAGACAGGCAGAAGAAACAAAATGTTTGCATGATTTATGGAAATTTTGCAACTCCCAACCAGCCCTGTGGAGTCACCTGTTTCATGAAATGAAAAAAAAAAAAACAACAAATAAATCAGGGAATGATTCCTGAGGTTTATCCCAGCACTACTGGGCAGCAACTTTCCATGCTTTTGAGCTGCAGGGAGAAATCCCCCATGGCACGAGCAGTTCCCAGCCCAAGGTGATGCCTCAGGTTTTAGATTTTATATTTTTCAGGTTCTGTGCTGCTTTAGTGTGTGGGTCTGGGCTCCATATCAGGGCATGGTGAGCTCTGTGCACAGAGCAGGGAGACAAAACAATTCCTTCTCCAGCTGGGGACCAAGGACAAATGATCCAAACCTCAGGCCCAGGAGCACAAACACCGTGGGCTGAAGAGAGAAAAACAAGAAGGATGGGACTGGATGGGCTAAAGCTGGAACTGGACAATGAACTCCAAGGTGCAAATGGAGCAGAACTGATCAAAGTGCCAGAGCCGTGCCCGGTGTCCATTTTGTGCCCATTTTGGTTCATCTTGGGTGCAGCCCTGGCTGGGCTCTTGTGCTGCCCAAGGTGGATCCATGGAGGAAATGCTTTTAATAAATCCCTGTTTTATTCTCTAACTCTGCCCAGCCTCTGCTGTAGCTCAGCCTTCTCAAGGCACAGAGGAAGTGCCATTAAAAGCAATATTGGGACACATTCCCAGGGGACTTTCACTCCCTCTGTAGTCTGGGGTAGAAATGTCTGTGGAAATCGATAGAGCTGCCTCGTATTTTGGTCTGTCCCATGACACAGTTCCTTAAAATGACTGCACACGATTCACAGACTTTGCTCTCCCGTGGGATTCCGTGGTGCCAGAGGAGCTGGAGCTGGCTTGGCTCCTAGGAATAAACACAAGTTTTTTATTTGCTTTTTCTTTATGCTACTGTTGATGAGAAGGAAAGAATTTCTCCCAATCTGCATGGAGGCAACAAAGAAATGAGGATTTCTGGAGGTTCCCTGGAGCTGAGCAGGCAGGGGTGGCATGGACAGGAAGGTGGATATTGTCTGCACTCAGCCTGCCTTGGCTTTCCAGCTGTTTCTGGGGCTGATGGAATCAGTCTGGATCCACAGACACTCCTTGGAAATGGGGCTTCATCCTTCCAGCTGGCAGAACTGCTGATGGGAACTGAGCTGGGACACCAAGAGAGGCAGGGCTGCTGCCAGAAGCTCCTACAGAGGATTGCAAAAACCCTTTTCCCTTTTCCCTTTTCCCTTTTCCCTTTTCCCTTTTCCCTTTTCCCTTTTCCCTTTTCTCTTTTCCCTTTCCTTTCCCCTTTCCCCTTTCCCCTTTTCCCTTCCCTTCCCCTCCCCTCTTTCCCCCCATCACTGGAGCTCCAGTCTCTAACACATTTTTACACATCACAGTGAATTCCTGAATTCCTGTTCCTCCCACTATTCCCAGTTTGTCCCAGAGCAGTCACAGATGGAGCAGCACTGGGAAAATCAACCCCAAGTTTGACGGCACCGTTCCTTTGACGTTGGAGATAAATCTGCTCCAGCCTCACTTTTCTTTTCCTCCACCATTCCTTAAAAAGGACTTTCTTGGCAACAAATCCTGTGGGAGCTGCACGTTTCCAGCAGCCATGGGATTTCCACGGACGAGGAATTTCACAGTCACCAGCGAGAGTGTTTGCATCAGGAATGTTCTTTTCCCCTCAGCGATTGCACTTCATCAGAGCACGAGCCCTGGGGACTCCGTGTCCAGTCAAAACAGCTCGGATTTCACACTGCAGTGGGTGGACACCCAGAACAGCCTTTCCAGCAAACTGGAAAAGTTGCTTTTTGCTGGTAAAAAGAGTCATTTCCTTGCCTGCTAGGAGGAGATGGAAAGATTCTCTCTCCCATGCTTTGGGGTCAGGGAGACAGAGATCCCACAGCTGACGCAGGGAAATGGAACCAAAAGAGAAACTGGAGTGGTTTCTCTCCAGGCACGAGCCTTCATGGGAAATTCGCTCCAAAGTCTGCGTGGAGAAGCTTGGCTGCTCTCACATGGAACCGTGGGGGCTCTCTGACCCCGACACTCTTTCAGTTTTCATGGATTTGTCGGGATTTTTGTGCCTGTCTGAGTCGCTTGGCTTAGCTCTATTTAATGGCCGATTGATTTAAGGCTTTGGAGCCTGGGATTTCTGGGAGGGTTGTGCAGCATCATGGCAAGATCCACTCCCAGCTCAGAGACATCCCTGTTTTATTTGTAATTCCTGTGCTAGAAAGCACAGCCCTTATTTCACCCTCTTCCAGGCTTTCCATGGCATTTTGGAAACTATAAAAAGGCACTTTTAGGAGAGTGAAATAGCAACACATCTTTAAAGTCCACTGACATATTTTGGACCGTGAGAGCTTTCACAGAAGGACAGAATGGAAAAATAAGAGATATTTTGCTTTTTAAAAAAATGAGAAACTATCCCTCCTAAATAGGGACAGTTGGCATCTGTACCTCCTTCTTTGCTACAAAAGCCTGTCCCAGCCTTTGCTGTCGGACCCATTTCATAGTAAAAATAGCACATGGAAAATTTTTGTCCCAGAGGTTCTTGCCAGCTGAGCGCTCGGCCTTGCTTTCAAGTGACTAATTTAGAGCAAGACTGGACTCGAGACAGTGCTAAGTGATGGTGTCATTGCCTTCCTTGTCACATCCAGGTAAAACTTGTGGGAAGAGCTGTGACAAGTTCAGCCTGAGCCTAAAATGGTGAGGAAAACAGCCAAGGAAATTGAGTGATCACCAAATCATGGAATGGGTTGGTTTGGAAACAACCTTAAAGCTCATCTCATTCCCAGCCATGGGACACCTTCCACTATCCCAGGTTGCTCCAAGCCCCATCCAACACACCCTTGGACGCTTCCAGGGATGTTTAATCATATTCAGGGACATGAAAATGAAGTTAAAAACACACCCTCAGCGTGTTCATGCCTGGTAGTGCCTGAAAGCTGAACTTTGCAAAGCTCAGCCTGTGCAACCCCAAAATCCTGAGGCACAAAAGTCTCTGAATCTGGAGCTGCTGAACCTCAGAAGTGCTATGTGGTTAATTGGAATTATTTAATTAGTGAATCCTGCATATGGTCCCTGCCTTAAAGCTGCAGCTCTTGGCTGTGATGAGAACCCCAGCTTTTATTTGATTTTATTTTTCAACTCAATGCCTCACTTTTTTTATGTTTGCAGAACAAAATGCGATGTCCTAACGTCAGGTGAAGAAGGAAAACATCCCGAAAGTTGGCGTCTCCTTTAAAATCTCAGTTTGCCTCCTCTTTTTGAGGATTTAGGCAATAATTCAGCTGCACCGCAGTTCTGACAACAACATCCTTGCGAGTGAGTGGTGAGAAACACCCTGAGAGGACGCCCCTGCGGTTAATGTAAATAGGTGTAGCCCCTGCGCTCCTGCAGCTGAAATTTGGAGAGGGCAGAAAGAACCGTGTGTTTCTCCGGCCTGTCCCCCGCAGCGAGCTCATCATCCTGCTGCACACACACCTCTCCTGCCGCTCCCACAGGGATGAGGAGCTGGGATCCAGCCGAATTCCTCTCCCGGCTCCAGCTGTGCTCGGCTCCCGCAAGGGCGCGCAGCCTGGGCCGGAGCATCATCGGCAGCGGGCTGGAAAAAGGGACAGGAATCGGCCGGAATGGCCCTGGAAAAAGGGACAGGAATCGGCCGGAATGGCCCTGGAAAAAGGGACTGGAATCAGCTGGAGTGGTCCTGGAAAAAAGGACAGGAATCAGCCCGAATGGCCCTGGAAAAAGGGACAGGAATCGGCCGGAGTGGCCCTGGAAAAAGGGACTGGAATCGGCCGGAATGGCCCTGGAAAAAGGGACAGGAATCAGCCCGAATGGCCCTGGAAAAAAGGACAGGAATCAGCCCGAATGGCCCTGGAAAAAGGGACTGGAATCGGCCGGAGTGGCCCCAGGGCAGCGATCCCCTCCACAACAATTTGCTGCGGAGTTAAACATTGTCCTTTTAAAAGCAACATTATCCTGCCAGCGCCGAGCCTGAGGGTGCATGTCACGTTTACACTGCTAATTAACTGCCGCTAATTAGAGAGCATCTCGCGGCGCTGTCCTTATCCCGGCTGCTGCTGTTCCGAGGAGCGCTCCCCTCATCCGAGCATCCCTGCTGGGGTGAGCGGCTGGGCTTCCTCCTCCTCCTCCT
>VWZP01001961.1:0-48362 GCA_013396995.1 Dicaeum eximium
ATAATGTAATCATTGTGCAACAACATTGAGGTGAGAATAACACCTCAAGCTCGAGGAGGAGGGGACCCCAAGAGAGGGACCCCTGTGCTTTTATACCCTCAAAGTCTGTGCATGGGTACATATGGGGGCTCTTGGCTCCTTCTGTATTTCCAAGTGTCCCTCACCTGTCTTTGCCACAGGTCTCTGTGCCCTTTGTTGTACAAAGGGCTGGCACCAGTTCATGGCCTTTAGCTTCTGGCTGTGCCGCCTGGAGCTCAGCTGCACCCTGAGCTATGTGCACTGAGTGTATTCCTCAACACTTCTCCCTTTGATTAAATTGATCATACCTGCTAATATATTAAAATGAAAAGAAAAAGTTTTAAGACAACGAAACCCTGCCCTTCCATACAGCATTATTAGAAGTAAGAAACATGATAGAATGAAGGCTAACACAATTCCCATAGGACACAAATTATTATCAATATGAAATCACATATATTTCAGTAAACAAAGGCAGTAATGTTTGGTGGCTGCAAGTTACATAGTTCTGTTATTGGTTAGTATTCTGCCTTCTGTTGGTTAAATGATTCCTGCACTTCTTATAGTAATTAGGCCACATACTCGGTCTTTCTGGTCTTTTGGGTTGGTGGGTTTCTTGGTGGGCAGTGGTGTTTACCATTTCCCCTTGGCAGAATTGCCTTATACTCAGTTGGAGTGATTCAACACAGTTGCTGAGTTGGCTTTGTTAGTTTCTTCCTTATCCATGAAGTTCTGCCAAATGTCATTGTGGTCTTCATTCTTTATGTTCACTGTCAGTAGTACGTTACTCTCCCCCAGCTTGGTTAACCTCCCCTAGGAGCTGAAGTCATTGAGGCACATCAAGCCCTAAACCTTAATAAGGCAATTCTACCAACAAGTAGTTTATCTTTCTAATACCTGGACATAACAGACAGTCTGTTCATGGCTAAAAAGAGAAGTGGGTCTATGGTTACCCTCCTAACTCTGGAACTCAGTCTGGTACTTGAGAAGTTCTGTCAAGTTGGGCAGCCATTTGGGATTCTTTTTGTGGTGACGTAAATTCCTGCAGCTGCCCATATTTTTTGTACTTCTCTAGCTGTTGCCTCTCCCTCTGTGAGCTTTATCATGGAACCATCTAGCTACAGTCTAGTCTACACAGTATGTCAGAACTGGCTTTCCCCCAGTTGCCCATATTCTCTCAAAATCATCAACCCCCCCCACCCTTCTGAAACAAGACAATTACAGTAAAATATTCAGCCATAGGCAGTATTTGTAAAGGAGGTATAGTTTCATTTTTCCTATAGCTCATCGAAATGCATCTTACAAACAGCCATTTTTGTCCTAATGACGTTAAAGATCTTTATGGAAAAAGTTATATGTATTTGTTTTTTTCATTGCAGGTCAATGATGAGCTGTTGGAAAAAATAGCATCAAGAAGCCAGAATATTACTGAAATAAATATTTCTGATTGTCGCAATGTATCTGATACAGGAGTTTGCATATTAGCAATTAAATGTCCTGGGCTCCTAAGGTATACTGCCTACAGGTGTAAACAGCTTTCCGACACCTCTATTATTGCAGTTGCCTCTCAGTGTCCTCTCCTTCAGAAAGTGCATGTGGGCAATCAAGACAGACTCACTGATGAAGGCCTGAAGCAGGTAACCATCCATTCCACAAATTCCTTCTGTAAACTTAATATTTCAGCTTAGCAAGGAAAAGAAGATACCCCTTCTTAGGATTTAATTAAAATCACAAAAAATCTTCTGTTTTAAAAGTTGGTGTATGGAGACTTTTTTTGGTGCTGTAAATGCTGTTCTCTAGAGTCTGCACATACTTTTTTTTCTTTTTAATACCCAGGGATTGAATGATCTCTTTTTTAGTTAAATATGCAGTTTGACATCCTATGCTTCACTTCTGTTGGATTCAATTTTCCTGAGCTTGGTTGCTGTTCAAAACCTGTTTTTAAGTAACTCATTTTTGCTTCATGAATGCTAAAGGAGACTAAGATATTTATTTGTTAGAATTGCAGGAAGGTTTCATCAACTCTTGGAGAGTGTTAAAGGCGCATTTAGTAGTTAGGGTGAATCAAACAAGCTGTTGAGCATAAAGGCATTGTTAGCTACTTGTACACACAATAAACAACTTAGTTCTTATGTGCTACTCCTAGCTCCATTTTGTTGACTGTAGTTAGCAACTTCATTTTGTCACATATGTAATTAGAATCTTTCTAGTTTGCATATAGTGTTTCAAAGCCTGAAAACAAAGATAATTTTTAATGTGGGGGTGGAGAAGCAGAAAAGAAATATTTTCTCCCGTCTCTTAATTTTAATCAAATTCTGCTGTTGTTTTTTTTTTCCCCTTTGATTTCATTAATTGCAGCTCGGTTCAAAATGCAGGGAATTGAAAGACATACATTTTGGGCAATGTTACAAGATCTCAGATGAAGGAATGATCATTATAGCTAAAGGCTGTCTGAAGCTGCAAAGAATATATATGCAAGAAAACAAATTAGTAAGTACATATAATGACTTCTTCCCAAGGCATTTTGATTGTCAAAGCTTTCTCTTGCTCTTTATCTTTTAAAAATTTTCTTTAGAGTCACTGCTTTTCGCTAGTGAATTGCGTAAAAATGTCTCTGGCTGTGAAAATTGCAATTCTACAGAGATGACACAGAATGTGATGAAAATACAAGTTAAGCTAAACATATTAACTTACTGTTTTTAACATGGTATTTCACAAGTAATTGTTTGGGAGGTGTATGGTTTGTATAGGAAAATACCTAGTTCATATGGAATGTTTATTTTGTTTCTACAAGTGCAGTAAAAAGTCCAAACAGCTTAAAGGTTTTTGGAGCCTGGGTTCTTGATTACAAGTGATACACTCTGATAATATTTTCTTGAAATATGTCACTTTCTCATCAGGATGGAGAAGTGTGCCTGTGCTAGTAGAAGGAAGTTGTTGAGTAATAAAACAGTCTTGCATCCTAATTCTAAGCAGTCTCTGAAATGATGGTTTCTTATAGAGAGTGGCTTGTGAATGGTATAACAGAACACTGATTTAGAGTTTTTTTTTAAATTTAGTTTTATTTTTAAAAATTTATTTCTTGCAAGAAAATAAAATTTGCTTGCCGTTCAATTTTTAACTGTCAGCTAACATCATAGTTATAACATTTATTTCAAAAGTGCTGAATTGGAACAAACAACTTGTGTTTGTAAGAAAACAGCATACCTTGTATTCAAGAATCATTTGATATTTGGCTTCAAATAGACAAAGAGATGGTAATGTTCAAGATTGGGGTTCTTTGATATAAACCAGTCTCAAATCAACAAAGAAAGAAAAGGGCAGCCAGTTATTGGTTTTGATCAGAACTATAGAAAGTTGAAAAATAGGAGATGGAGACCTAAACTGTGATTTCTGTGTAGTTTAAATGCAGAATAAATTCCTCCTGTACTGAAACACAATCTTGAATGCTGTCAAAGCTAGCCCTTCTAATACTTACCTTAATACATAAAAAACTTTAAATATGAAAAAGAAAAATAAATTCTCTGAGAAGTCTGGAAGGAAAAACATCTTCCTTCCTTCTCTGGAAAGAGAAAGGTGGGTTAATTAGACTTATTTATCTTTGAAAGGAAGAGGAGAACCTTCAAGATTTGAATAATTGCATGTAAAACATAGCTTAATTGTAATTAAGAATGCAGTGTGTTTAAATATCTGCATAAGTGCTGGATCATTGGAAAATATGGAGGCAAGATATTAAGTTAGCTTTCCATGTAGATGCATCTTAGAGTTCTTGCCATTGAAGTTTTTATTCTCTTTATAGTGTGAAATGTAACCTAAGAAGTTGTTATTGCAGTTACTAGCACTTAAAGACTTTGTGGTTAGTATCTGAAATGTCATCGAAGTTCCTGGTTGAAATGGAACATAGGAATTATCTTAATCCTTTTTAAGGTAATTGTGAAACGTGCTCTTAACTTGTACTCTACTTGGTTGCCTTCATTGTTAAAAACATAAAACTGATTTTTAATTGTAAATAAGACAAAAGTATTTGCTGTCAAGTAAATAGGAAATTTCTCTTAATTTTGTCCCTTCTGGTAATTTGCCTAGTGACTTACCAAAACAGATTTTTTGCTTAGTTTTTCATTAATTTGCTTTCTTTTTTTAGTATCTAATTGTACTTAAATTCCCGTTCGTCCTTAAGTTTTCAGGGGGAAGGAAAAGTCTTGGGGCAAACTTGGTATAGCTCTGTAAAATTAAAATTCAGCTTCATACATCTTCATATGTACACATGAAATAAGTTTTTAAGCTGTTATGAACTCCTGGGTGTTTAATCCTTAGAATAAAATAACACTTGAACAATACCATTAGATGACAAAGCTGAATAAGCTGCTATGCTTTCCCTTTGCTAGGGACAAGAGACTTTCAGGTCTTGCTGGCAGTGTGGTTTAGTGTGATGAACCGAGACGACTTCTAAGAAGTTCTCATGCAATTGTAAAATATAAACTTCTACATGCCAAAATAAATTAAAAAACCAGAAATTGTTTAGTTGTGGAATTATGTTAAAAAAGTAATGGTTGGCAAATGGTTTGTCAAATTCTGTGGATTACTTTTCTCCCTTCTAAAAAAATCTCCTTAGTATTTGGTGTGCACATATTACTTCTTGCTCTTCTGGTGAAGAAGGTGGTTTGGGAATATATGTGTTTTTGTGTGTGTGTATTTTCAAAATGAGTAAGTATTCATTCTCTGAATCAAAATATTCTGTGGCAAGAAAAGTGTACTTGACATACAACGGCTTGGTCTGTATTTGTATTTAAAGTTCATACGTTGTCAGTATGCTAGAAAGATGACTCCTATCCTTCCCTTTTAAGCAACTGCTGTAGCATCCATGTAAATTATGTAAATAGCCTTGTGTTTTCTCAGAGGTGCTCAAAATTATGTATGTGACTCTTACAGGCAATTTCTTTTAATTTCAAAATGTGTAGTGCATTACAGATAGTACATGATGGTTGAGTCTTCATATAGGCTTCTCTCACACTAATGGATTTAACACTTCAAAAATACATCTAGGCAGAGGCAACCATCAGCTAAATAATGCCTTTGTGAGTGTTACTTTGCAGTAAAATGAGTGCGGATCAGGCAACACACTTCAGTTGCTTCATCTGTTGCTAAGTAACTCCATTATCAGACTGCTGAGCAGAAGCAGAGGAAGGAGAATTTATCTTCTGACTGTTGAATATGCTAGACATTTCACAGAAAAATAGACCCTTTGCTGTCTTTGAAGTGCTGATTATGTCATGGTGATAAGCAAAAGATGCAATTAATGAATGGGACAAAGGACGTAGGAGGAATAAGTTAATGTTGCATGGCTAACTGAACAACAGAAGGTTGTTGTTATTTGCATAACTGTTTAGGATTTGTATCTCTTCAAAACATGTTTATTTTTCCTCTGTCCTTTAAATGAAAGAATAATTATATCCTGAGCCTCTTCTCTGAAGCATCCTGGCCAAATTGGGAATCTAGTTTAAAAAAAATTATAACTTTCCATGACTTACGAAATGTGCCACTGTGTTGTTTCTCCTGACCTGCTCCCAAGCAGTCTGATGCAACTGAATAATCTCACAGAATTTCAGTGTCAATGGAAGAGCAGATTGTAGCTCTGTCCAGACAAAACTAGAAAATTTCTTCATTTCTTGGCTGAATTTAGTTGGACTTCTTATTTTATGGTTGTGATTAGTATGGTATGCTATACCTTCTGTGTTTACATCATATCAATGTTCAATGTGAATTAAGCTGGTGGAAGATGGATGGGTTAATTTCATTGTTATCTTTGTACCAATTGCAGTTTTTAATCTTTCCACCCCACACAGAGAGTACATAGCTTAGGTGCAAAGTCAGAGAACTGTTCCACATTAACATGTAGTATTCTGAGACATGGGGAGGGGGGGGGGGTACTTAAACCTGAATTGCTTTTATTGCAAGAGGAGGGTGAAGTCCTAAAAGGTTTTAAAGGTTTTGTGAGATGCAGAACTCAGTGACTATAATGCACCCAAATGGAAGGGTTATCTCCAGAAGCTTTTGTACAAGCTTATTTTGAATAGAGTAGATCTAGATTTGGGAGCTCAATGTGTAGAGCTGGAGAAAACCCTTCTCCACTTAAGGAAATTGATTTAACACACTATTTTCTTTTTAATTTCTTTTCCTTAACTGGGTAACTTAATGGCTAAAATGATGATACAATGGTTGCTGAAACTTTGTTCTTCCCTATTCCACCCAGTGTCTGAGTTTTTTTGTGGTAAACAGTATATGGATAATGAGAGTTAGCTTCTAAGGATAAAGCGAGGTGGAGTTTTAGATACTGTGAGGGAATGACAACATTCATGCCTCTCATACTTTGTTCTCTTGTTCTCTCTTCTCTTTTACAAGCTCATTTAGGAGTGGCCGGGCTACTACAGTAGCTGCTGTGGCAGCACTTCTTCCTTTCCAATAAAACGATGTTGTGAAATGGATGCTTAAAGGCAAATAATTTGTTTGGTGGTTCCCAAATATGTTAATTAAGGCAGTTATATTCTAACTTGACTGTGTTTCTATTTCTTTGTTAGACTCTTGAGTCTTCAATTTTAAGATAACAAAGTTTTGGCCCAGTTGACAATATGCTTGATATGTGATGACATTTTTAAAGTACATATTTTACAGGTGGCTATTGAGCAGTTTTTTAAGATGAGTATTCTGTAAGCGTTCTGCTTACTTTTGCAATTTGCAGCAGATAAGAGTTTAAATTCAAGTTAACTGTGATGCAATGTGTCCTGGTTGGATATGTTTGATAGAAACTACAGTGCTTAAAATATGTGAAAAATATACTTTAGTTTCAGTAAAAAAGAACTAAGATTGACTAAACAGAATATTACAGTTTTGTCACACAATTAAACAGTTAACATATGCTTTTACAGCATTGACTGGAATCAACTTAGTATGAAGTGCATAGGAAAAAATAAACTTAATTCTCATGTCACCAGACATTTTATAAGTTTCTTATATGCAAACTTGCTGAGTTTTTCCTTCCATGAGAAAAGCTCACTTCTGAGCAGATTTCTGTAAAAACAAATCTGTGTGTATGTGGTTTCAAGGACACAGCTGTTCTGTCTCCCACAGAGGAGATGAGAACTGTCTCTCTTCTTAACCTTTGAAGTGAACAATTCTTATCTTGGAATTCTGAGCATTCTAGGAGTCTTGTACTGACCATGAAGAAGAAAGTATGTTAGCTCTGAACATGGGCACCTATAGCCCAAAAGCCTTCTGAAAATGGAGTCATTTTAATAAATAAGCCTTCTGATAATGGAGTCAAAGAGTCCTGATTCACCACCCCACACAAGAAGCAATCGCAACAAATGGTGAACCCTGATGTGATGACTGGATACTCATATTTTCTGAATAAAAAGCATTGTGTAAGCGAATAAATTTATTTTTGTCTTTTAATGATATTCGCCTCCCCACTTTTGTTTTTACTGTTTTTCCCTTACTGCTTTGTACTTGTCATCTACAAAACACTTAGTTCAGCATTGTACCTTGTGTCACAAACATAGAGAGGAGGGAATATTTTTGAGTTTAGCCCAGGCAAATTGTTTCAGAAAGAAAGTATTATAAGGCATATAAACAGTGCAGTGTCAAATGTTTAGAATGTATGGAAATAACTTACTTTGTTTCAATTGTAACAGATAAATGACAGAAATTTATTGGAAAAATATTCCAAAAGAATGTAATTTCCCTGTCCTTTTTCCATCCCCCACAATATATTCCATATGCTATTTCACTTTTTGCATACAGTTGCTTAGAACTGTTCTTGAAGACATTCCAGAAAAGAAATTGTTTTCTTGTGTTTCCTCAGGCATACTTTCCCAAAATACTTTTGAACCACTTTATTTCATTTTTTGACATTTTCAAAAGAGCTGTAGTTGTTCCAGACTTTCCTCTTCAATTACTATTTTTATAATTAAACCCCCACATTCAGACGGACCCTGTTTCTGGCTTTCTTTGCAGACAGAGGCACCTCTTTCGCCTTCAGGCATGACCTAGGTTTCCTGCAGCAGAATCTTAGACATGGGATTTATAAAAATAATGGGTTTAATAGAGATACAGCATCAGGTCAGCAAAGGTTGGGTGCCTTCAAAGAGAGGCCCAGAGCGAAGAAAACCCCAGGCTTATGACTTATGCCCCCACCTCTCACACACTCTTCTCATGCCTTGTTCTAATGGTGATTTTTGGCTTGTGGTCTTCTAGCACTTTCCTGGTTTCTTTCTCCATGTCCACCACACAGGTAGGCCCTTGATTTTTTGTCTCATTGAGTTACAGTGTCTGCTGACAACTCTAGCCTTCTTATTTTCTGGGTTTTTTTCCAGTGCACCTGCACACTGGCAGAACATGGAAAGCTAAAAAAGCACTAGTCTTAATATAACAAACATTGCCTAGCAACAACCAAAATGTCACTGTGTTATCAATATTCTTTCCATACTAAAGCTAAAGCAGAGCACTCTACCAGTTCCTAGGAAGATGACCAAGCAAATTAATTATTCTAGCTGAAAGCATATCTAGGCCTAAGTTCACAGCTTCTGGCCTAAGGCTTCAGGAAATCCAGCTACTGATGCTAAGCAAGCAACGCGCTAAATCACACAGCTTTGTAACTTCACGTAGCTCATCCTAGGACTTGTTAATACTGAATAACTAGCATCTCTCAATAAGTAGTTGCTTGCTAATGGTTTATATACATATTCAGGAAGATGGAGTCATGGAATGGTTTGGGTAGGAGGAGACCTTAAAGAGATCTGGTCCCAACCCCGCCACCACTATACCAGTAGGCCAGGTGGCTCAAAGCCCCGTGGAACCTGTCCCCTGCCAGGGATGGGGCAGTCCACAGCGTCTCTGGATAACCTGGTCCAGTGCCTCACCACTCCCACAGTAAAGGACTCTGTACATACTGAGCTGGATCTCTCTCTTGTGTACGCTGTATATCATAGCTTTGGATAATGATGTTTCATCTTCTGTCAAGTACTAAATTAGAGATTTCTAAAGCAAAACTGTGTGCAGATGGCATGCTGGTAGTATGCACTAGTAATGATAAAGTCCCTCTTGTATTTTAGTTTCTCAAACACTTTGCATACACACCAGAACCACCTAATGTACCATAAAAGTAAGGTTCAGCACTTTAAAAATGTGCTTAACAGCTATACTGATACTAAGATGAGGTGTGGCAAGTCATGCTTTCATAAGAACTACATGAGACATCTCTCTGGTAGTAAAAATGCTATGGAAAAGTTTGTCTTTTCATAAGCTCTTCTGAAACATCTACTTTAATAATTTTTTTAACAACTTAAAATCATTCAGTCAGTTTCTTAGAAACCTAATTTACAGAACCTTATTTCTCAGAGTTCAATTTTTTTGTCTTTTGTCTTTTTTGTTTAGCTCTGTTGATCTGCTCATTTTGATCTGGGCGGTTTCTGTAATACTGTTCCTGCAGTGAAACGTTTATGCCAAGTTTGATGTTATAGAAGGGAAGAAGGCAAAACTGTACATGTACATGTGTATAAATCAACTACATGTATCTTCTGTAAAGGCATTAGAACCTCAGTGCAGACTATAATTTTCAATATACCTTTCTGTAAGTACTGTGTCAGTAAACACAGTGTGGTGTTGTCACCCTTAGGTGGCGGCATTGACTGTGTGGTGATGAGCTCTCGGCCTGTGCTGTGGGGAATTGCCAAGGCGCAGCTGCTAATTTCTGAATATTGTGTTGGTTCCACAGACGCTGTGTTCCTTCAACTGCCAGAATTGCTGTCAGAGTAATTCTTAAGTATCTCAATAAGGTCAGCTGTATGGTTTCACCACTTTCTCCTTCTTTTTTTTTTCTTTTTAGACAGATACTGCATTTTGACATTGTGAGTTTACTTGACATGTACACTTAGTGTGTGTGTATAAATTTAAAAGCCACCAGCAGCTGGAGTTGTAGTCTGTATTGCTGCATTAATTACACTTTTTGACTCTTGTCAGGTTACATGTGGTTGATTAATGGATGTACCTACTCTACTGTTTTAAAAACTTCAGTTTTGATATTGATTTAAAATTAGGTATTATACCACTTAAAGCATTTATTTGGGCTGTAATTTGTTACCACTTTTAATAAACATTTTACGTATAAAAGTGTATAGTACATATACTGTAGATTAATACAAAGACAAAGAAGTAAGTGATGGAATGAAAGAGTGGAAAAGTGGCTGATACAGAACTTTTTTCTACTGTTTAGTCAGCATTATAAGGTGATTTTCATTTGATACTTGCAGATGATGTATTTTGTGTATCATTTTAATAAAGGTTAAATGCATTTTTTTGTACATTCAAGTGACATCTTTTTATGCCTGTGTTTTAATGGCTTGTATGTTAGTGTTGTACATCAAACTTAGGAAGAACTGTAACAAATAATGTTCTGAATGTTGAAGATTCTGGTATTGGAAGTCCAAGTGGATGGAGGTAATGCAAAAATCCTAAATGCAATATACTAACAAATTTCAGCAAGTTATGTGTTTTAAATTTTGAGTTAGAATGTAGGCACTTCCACTTTTTTGTTTCTTTTTTGTGTTTTTTGGCTGCTCTTGTTGTTGAATAAATTGTTTGAGCTTTTAATTATAAACTTGATAACTAGGAATTGGTAGCTGGATATGGAGCCTTTTCTGTTGTTTGAAATACCCATATTTAGTTGTCCTTTGGGATCACTGGTATTACAGTACTTTGGTCAAAAAGCCAAAGTCCATGATACTAGAGTGAAAAATTCTTCCACTAAAATATATGCTGCTAGATATTAAAGTTACTTAAATTGAGCTGAAATTTCAGTAGTTTGTTTGTTTTCTTGTTGGGGTTTTTGTTTTACTTGTTTTAATCTGGTGGTGTCTTGTGTCAAAGAGAGCACTGACAAACTCCAGATTAATCACTTGTAGGTTCTTCATCTGTTAAGTTGGTATCTTGACTCATACTTTGTGAGATTCTTCAGCCATTCACTAAGGGTAGCAATAAATCAAAACTGATAATATTTCTCCCAGTGAGCTGTGATGCTTACTAAAAGAGATCGTAAGTATGATGCTGTGAAGTAAATCCCTTAGAACTGTCAGCATCATTATTTTAAAATAGTGGTTATTTGCATCAATCAAAGATACTACAAATACGTTTTTATTGTATACGACAGAGACAAGATTATGTAGAAGTAATGAATGACAGACAGGCATCCTTGTTTGTATAATTTCTTCCCAGCAAATTCCAGTTGAACTTTTTTATCTTCATGAAGCTTGAAGAATGAACTTGTCAAATTTCTGAAGCTGTGGGAAAACACTTTTGTTTCCCAGAGAACTTCACTGTAACTTACACAGGTTACAGTTTTCAGTATGAGAGATGAGATCATTAGGGTACAAGTTCTACAGATGTCAGCATTCCCTCTTCTCATCTTTCTGTAGTGACCGGTACCTGGGAGCACATATATAAGTGTATGTTCTTTGTGGTTAGCTGGAGGTGCTTTTCCACGTAGTTGTATTGTCCAAAATGCTACATTGTTGGTAGACAATGTTACAGGGCAAATTGAATAGTCATGGAGACTGAACTGCTTAAACCATCCTAAATATTATCTTTTTTTGAGTCAAGATTAAATTCTTAAGAATTTTAAACTGTAACGTCAGTCCCCCTGGTGGGTAAATTTTTGCATTTATATTTGGATTTACACTTAAATTGCAAATTTATCATTCATACACACTTTATGCACTTTCATCCTAGGAATCACAGTGTTATTTATTGTAGAATTTGCTATGGTCTTTCAACTGTCATTGTTTTTTTAATCCGGAATGATAATATTTTCAAAACTGTGTTTGTCTAAACTTTAGGTATAGGTACTGTTGTAGTTATTGTAGCTAATTTGAACATCCTATTCTGCTTTTCAGAACTATGTGTAGCTTCGCCGCAGTTTAAGAGTCCTTAGCTTAGTGTTCCTTCTTTTCCTTGTTTTGCATAGCTTGGTTTTTTAAATTCATATTTTTCAGTAATAACTCTTGAAAGTTCTGTTGCATCTGAGGCTTTCCCTAAAAATTGTCTTGCTGGGGTGATTCTCAGACACCAATTGTGATTGTCCCTGTTTGCTGTTCTTGTTCCATTGCGTTCAAATGTGGTTTGTTTAGGTTTGGTTGTTTGTTTTTTTTTTCCGTGTCTCTCTGGGAATTGTACATTATTCTGACATTATGCAATTAAATTACAGTTTTCTAAAACAGCAAAATTTTCTAAAATTCTTACAAGTTTTTGTGAGTTTTTTATATATATATATATATACACACACACACACACACACATGTATCGGTGTGTGTTCTCGCTGTTACCCTGTTGATTCTCCTCCTCATCCCACTGTGCGTAGTGAGCTGCTGCCTGGGGTTAAACCATGGCAGTAGAGAAGATTGTCCTGGTCTTCCCTCTCCTACCACCTTCCTAAAATTACAAGTATGCTTTAAGAGTATTTTCTATCTGAAACATCAAATGTAAATTAGAAAAAAAAAAATCTAGATTACAAAATCATGAAAAAGGTCAAATATCATTGGGAAGTACTTATTTTAAAATATTTTTCTTTTTAAACATAGAGGAAAAACAAACAAAAAACCTCCAAGGGTAAGGTTTTCATAAAGTATTCTTATTTTCCTCCCTCCCAAAAGAAAAAAACACTTTGGTGGATTTGGTCATTGGTGGGTGCATTGCCAACAGAAGTTTTCCAGAAGACTTGCTGGGACTGCTTCCAAAGGCTGCATTTTTGCAGTAATGATGGCACGTAGTGCTGCTGTTGTAGGCATAGCTGTGCCTCTGCCATGGGCTCCCTCATCAACACACGACCCCTGTGCCCAGGGGATTTGTTTGTAGGCCTTGTGTGTCTGGAGATATTGCCCTGCTGATGCTGTCTATGGTTTTGTGCCAGAGGTACAGCCATACAGTTCACCGCTGTCAGGCTTTGCAGCAAGGTGTAGGTGTGACAAATGTGGTGTTGCTTTGCATAAAATGTCAGCTCTCTTCATCTGCACAATTCTCTTTTATTGCATTTCTCAGTCTGCTCCTGTTTGGAGACATTGGAGTTTTTAAAAGATGCTTTCATAAAAGCAGTTTTATAGTTTTCTTTAAAATAGTCTTTATGTTTTTTAATACCTTTTCTGATTTGCTGATAAAAATATGTGAAAATGAAAGTTTTTAGTCACACGGAGTTTATTGGATTGTTTTGGTGGGAGGCGGAGTGTTTGCTGTTAATCCTGTGCAGTTTGTTGAAAATACAGGGGATTACTCAGCTGTGTCAAGAATACCTATACTGTATAACATGAGTGAGGGATTTGTGATTGTGTTCTTGAAATTGGATGAGTTCAGCTGCAACATAAGGCTGTTTAAATATATTTGTTATTTCAGAAAGATGGGAATTTCTAGAATGAAATAGTAGTTCATAATTTCTGTGGTTTTAGGCATTTCCGAAAATACCTTAATGATGCGCACTTCAAAAATGTATACTTTATAAGTTTCAGAACAGCTCTATCTTGTGCTGTTTTTCTTCATTTTTAGTATGTCTCTTGCATCTCAGAATACCTTAGAAAATTTATTTTTCCTATAGAGCTCATCGTTGAGCTAATGTCCTGGATTTTTTTAAAAATGTCTCTTAGCACTGTACATCTGGAAAACACTGTACTGTTACTGTTGCTCCTAGACTATAATTTCTTGAACTTTTTAAGTATTTGCAACAAAGTTTCAGGAAGTTTTAGAATGCTTTTAATGAAATAGAAATAGAGTGGATGTTTGCTGTATGTACATCTTGTAGATGTTCTGTGGTTTTTTTTCTTTTCTTTTTTAGTCTCGCTTGGGAAAGGTGTTGCAAATAAACTATTATGGAAGGATTGCTACAGCTGACCTTTTGTTTTATTGATTGTGATACTAGTCCTCCATGAAATGATGTGAAACTGCTGTGCCTGTAGAGATAAGTGGCTGATGCTTTTTTTTTTCCGGGAGAAAAGCCATGTGGACAGTGAATTTTAAACTTGAATGGCACTACTTTCTTACTAGTTCTGTTATACAAATGGAAAATTGGGAGGACAGGCATCCTTTGGAGGAAGTAATTTTTTGTAAGGCAACAAAATTCTTGTGATTATATCTGGCAGGACTGTCATGTCCTATGAAGGCCACTACCTGACTCCTCTGTATGCTTCATTCTGTAGTGGGTGAAGTTATCTGGAAATTCCAGACTTCTCTGAAGGTATTTGGACCAATTCAGATACTTTGGCAGTGGTCTAATTGTTGTTTTCATGGAGGTGACAGTTGAGCTGCAGTACAACATAAACTCAGGTAGATCAGTGTTTTCCTCTCCTATAAAACACTCTGTCCTGGGACTGAAAAGTATTATAGAAATGGGATATCCTGGATTTTCATGGTGAGATACTGCTGGTTTAGTTCATTGGTTTATGCTTTTACATGGCAATAGTAATTCTTGGACTGTAGAAAGAGATCTAATATATCTGTGAACTGACACCCTCCCAAAATAAAACTTGGGTGAAGTAATGCAAAAAGCTGCCATGCTGCCATGTTGTGTTCTTTATTTTTATTGCTAGCTTTGGCTTAGCTAGTAATTTCCTCTAATCTTACGAAGATCATGATAGTGCAGTTTGTACAATAAAGCAGGCACAAGCAGAATATTGAAACAAGTATTTAAGCTCCTGCTCTCAAGCTACAAGTATTTTTAAGGAAAATTTCAAGTATATTTTAATTAAGAAATATATCCAGATGCCTCTTTTGACTATTTTTGTAAATTTTAAGCTATTTACTTGGTAATGCATAGAAATATGGCGACAATAATTCAATCATTTGTATTTGTAGGTATTTTTAGGTGTCTGCAGAACAATGTCTACTTGCCACTTAGCAATAGATTTTAATTTTGAAGATGGACAAGGTGATAGAAGGTGATTAAAAGTACAAAATATACATTAAAGACAGTTGAAAACTTGGTGTGGTTTTTGTAGTATAAGCACTTTTGATCTGAAGGGTATCTCTCTGCAGTTGGTTTGCATTTAGATGCTAATAGCTGTGCAGAAATTTTGTAGTGCAGTATGTATATAAATGCTCCACCATTTTTAGCATGCTATTTGAAGAAAAAGAATTTAAATATTTCATTCTGTAATATTACTTGGCTTATATTTTCAAACAATATATGCAAGTAAAAATGTAATATTTTTGTCCAGCAGCTAAAAAAAAATTAATACATTCTTCTTGAATTAAACATGTTTCATGTCTTTCTGTGTCTGGTCTTTTTAGGACATGCTGCTTTGAAAGAAGACAAACTTCAATGCATAATAAAAGACAACAGGCAGATCAAATATTTAGATACCTTGGCTTATGAATGTGTGCCTCAATAAATTGTTCTTTTAATCTGGTAATTCTGTTAAAGATGTCATTCTCTATGTAACAAATATGCCATGCATGAATTAGTGTCCTAGGTCTATGTTTAGTAGGACAGGAAACTTCTGCTATAGTTAGTCTCCATCACAGGATACTGCACCCCTCTTTCATCACTTTAATTCTCCAGGCATATTTGTTCCTAACAGATTTGGCTATCTTAAAAGTAGTGTTCAGTTAGGTTGGGGTTTTTTTTTTTTGGGTAACAATGCAAATTAGTTTCTCTGCTTAACATAGTAGGTCGAATTATTACTGTTCTTACTGGTTAACCTGTTCGTAGTTGTATTCAGAAGACATATGATTATGGTTTCTCTGATTTTTTTCTGACTTCTTTTCTTGTCTTGCAGAAAAGATAGGCTTTGAATGTAAGGAGTAATTACTAATGTGGCACACCACAAAATCAACATTTTTGTAAAAGCAGCTGTTGATTCTGAAAACAAATATTATTGAAGAACTACCAATTAATTTCATATTGCTGTCACTGCAGTTTCTAGTACCTGCATAAATGTAGCATTACGTTTTCCATTTTCCTCACATTTTCAGTTCCATATAGCCTTCCCTTGCTTTTTACTTTAGACAGAAATTCTTCTTCTGGCTAGGGAGAATGTGTGTGTGCCAATCTTTAATTTTGAGAAGTTCTTATTTTTCTCTTACAAAACAGTAAGAGATCTCTATGAACATCTCCTTTTGGATCCTTAACATTCAGGTTTTTTTCTGTACCACTTAACAGGGGAAACCACAGCAGTATGAAAGATAGCTTTTGCTGTTTTATTATCCTTTGAAAAATACAGCTTGCCTATGTTCAAACCCAGGTTTGAAGAGAAGCATTATTTTCTGCCTATACATGTTGTCTGTGCTAAAGATAATTTATTTTGAGATGGATTACTTAGATGTATATAGAGCAGTGTGATGTGTCTTGGCACAGGATGAACACTTCCTCTTCAGGGTGTGAAAAGGTTTGGTAGGGCTACCTGGTACTTCTTTTCACCGTACGCTATGGTCTGCTCTAAGTGTAGGATCAAATAAAGACAGGCGGTGCTGGTGCTGTGTTGTTTTGTCTTGGTTTACTTTTGTTCAACTATGCTTTGTTCCTTGGTTCCTTATGAGAGGAATGTGGGAAAATAAGGAAAGTGTGTAGCTCTTCACTCCTTCAGTCTTGTCTGAGAAGCTTTCCATCCCTGTATTAAAAATCAGTGGATGGCATTGATTTTTTTTGGCAGCTTTAACTAATATATCTGGGTTTTGTCTTGGAAAAGTAAAGTTCCTTGGCGATGGGTTTTGGGTGGACATTTTTGCTTGCTTGCTTTTGAGGTTTGGGGGTTTTTATGGTAATTTGGAGAATATGGTTCGGGGATTAAAAAAAGTGAGAATTCTGGAAAAGCCTTGCTGCTGAAATATGCAAGATGATTTTAAAAATTTGCTTTTCCAGAAGTCCTGTGTTCTCTGATACTGAAAAGTGACTTCCAAATGGGTGCTGTAAGCTTTACTCCTACTTTTTCCATGGTTCTCCCCTAAAGTTGAAGCTTGGCCTAATCAAATGATAGATCAGTTGTAAGTGATGCTGCTCTACAAATACATCCAGTCCTACAGCGCCCTCTGGCTTTTTTCTGCAGGAAAAGTGTGTGGATTGGCAGTCAGATTTTCCCCAAACTCATGTTTGTTTGCTTTTTTTTTTTTTTAAATTTCTGGGATATGTTTTAAATCATTGGTCTTATAAGTACTGAGAGTGAATGTATGCTATTCTTATCATAGAGGATTCCTAAGTTGTGCTCCACATGATGTTGTCTTTAAAGTGAAAGATTACTAAAGTAATAGATGAGTGTGGAATAAAAGGAATAGATTATTAGCATCAGACTAACTTGGGAAAACTAATTCTTGAACCTTTTTCCTTGGTGTATAGGTTCTTCAAAATAAAAGGAGGAGGGGGAAACCACATCTTAAGACATTGGGCCTTTGGATAGGAATTATGAAAAATGGTTTTGGATTCATCTTTAACAGTGAAATCTCATACAGTTGTACAGCACAATATCAAAAATTATTTTACTGCTGAGCTGGAATGCTTTTGCCATAGGTGGACTTCAGCCATGTAGATTGCAGGTCTAAATTCTCACTGACATTTTCACGTTTTATTCTATGCTACCATTTTATAAACATTTACCAATGGATCTCAGTGATATAAAAGTGTCTTTTAAAAAGGCAAATGTTTTTAGCAGAGTAAAGACCAAGAAATGACTAGTAGACAGGTGGTCAGTCAGTAATGGTGTACCATTTATAAATTTGTGAACTTATCACTAAATTGATATGTATTCTAGTGCCTTGATGAAATCCAATCTATTATATTAACACCGTGGTTTTTATCAGCTACACCAAAAGACTTTATCAGTCAGTTTTGAAACTATTTCTGTGTGAATTTATGAACCTAAATCAGTACTTTGACTCTTTAGAGGTGAATTTCACAGGTGATGAAGTTTTAAATTACTCACTATTCCATAGCTGCTCTTAGTACAGCTCTTGAATTACTGTTGTGATTAAAAGTATTTTGGTATGCCATATGCATTTTGTTGTTTGTATTCCTCCTGAACACTAACTTAATATTATGTAAATAGTTCAAATAACAATTTATAAAATATTTAAAGTTAGTTGGGGTAAATGATATGCATCTGTGTAAGGTGAAGACCTCTCCTATGTTAATTTTTTTTCAAGGCACAACACACCACATTATTTGTAAGTTGCACAGCTCACAAATGCACAACTCATTGCCAGTGTGTGAGGAGTTCTGATGGGTGGAGGCTGACAATTCAACCTTAAATTCTATTCCTGTTATTAAGAATGTGTTTTTTCTGATCACTGTGAACTGCTTCAGGGGATAGTGTGGTGTGAGGGTAGGAAAGGTGCAGTTTTCCTCTACTTAATTATTGTATATTTCAGGAGAACTGTTTATTCATTGCTTGTAATCGAAGTTGGTCTGTAGAATGGTTTTAGAGTCTCTTATCTTTTTGAGAACTGTCCCTGCTCTCCAGTCAAGCAAAGAAGAACAGAATTCCAAAGCTTCAGATAAATGAAAAAATCAGACTCTTCTGTTGATTGAGCATTTTGCTTTAACAGTAGCAGCATTAAATGTTGACCTTAATTAAAAATAAAAAGGAATATATTAAAGATGTTATTTTTTTTAATTCCTCATAGAACAATACTTTTGTGTAGCCATGCTTTTTCTGTACCATTTCTCCTCTGAAATCTAAATGATTTTGCAAAGGTTTTATCCTTGTTATTGAGTCAAATTTAGTTGTTATAGAAATAGCATGTAATTTAATAGCTAACTCATTTTTTCTATGTAGTGCAAGTGGTTTTGAAAATGTTCACTGAAAGTTATTATTTGTTTCACAAAGATTTTAGACTTTTTTTATTCTTTCTTGCAAACTGTTTGAAGGAGGCAAAGGTCTTCTGTCTTTGCAGACCATAATTCCTTTTCAAATTGAGGTAGTAGATTACAATTATGATGCAACCCCATAATTTTCACCTTGTTGTTATTCAGTGTTATTGCAATCCTTTTAATTTGACTGAAGTGATTTTTTTTTTGCCTCAAGCATTCCTTCTGTTGAACACTTTTGTCTTTGCTTTATGTACTTTCACAGTTTATTTTCAGTTTTCACTTGCTGACACTGAGTTTGTTCAAGGTCAGTTTGTTTAGCTTTATCTGTCTGATACTGCTAACACTGGCATCCTCACCCAGTAACAATAAACAAGGTTTCAAAAAGATTGTTGTTTTGCATCAGAATGGGTGTTAAGACTTCATCAATAGAGAAGAGAAATTAGCAGCAGCAATTCCTGAGATAGGGGGTATAACGATGTGTTGGTAGTAAGATCTGCTCTGCTCTTCACAAAGCAATTATGCAGTCGGATGTGACCTGCAGAGTCAGTCATACCTTCCTGTAACAGCGGGAGTTTAGATGGAGGTTGCTGCTACCTGTTATCTGTTTCCAACAAGCATCTCCTATGGAAAAGCCCATTGGGTTAGCATTCAGGCAATGCAGTCAAATCCACCCACCACACTCACCACAGCTGGCTCAGCAAGGGAGGCAGAAGGCCCTTTTGCAAGGTCAGTTCCACACCTTCCTGCAGGTATGTGGGGGGTGTTGGGTTGTGGGTTCTTTCCTTTCCTCTTCATACCCTCTCATACAGAGAGATAGGTCACTGCTCCTTGCAGTTGGTCATCTTTTCTATTAAAATTATAATTTCAATCAACTTTTAATCTGTTTCTGGAAAATTGTCTAGCTCTAAATACCTGCTGTCTTTCTAATTATTACTTTAATTGTCTTTCAATATTGCTAAACTTTTTTTTTTTTTTTCCTTTGCCTGACATTTGTTTTTTTAATTCCAGAACAGTTAAAGTATTTTTTATTTAGGCTATATTTAAAGCTTCACATAGGCTGCCATATACAAAGATATCTCATCAGTTTGAATCGTCCATTTTGTTTTATTCTGTTCAGATAAGCCAAGAAATATTTAAGATACTTTTTGTCTTCTTTTCCTCAGGTATTTCCAATGTTTTTGTCATCCTTATGATATTCTTCTAAATTCTGCAGCTCTGTATTTCAATTTAAATCAGAGAGAGATCTGTTCCAGTTTCATTCTCACAGTTTTGTATACTTGTCCTTCCTGTATTATTTTGTTTTGAAGATCTATTTTTTTACCCACTACATTCATCTCAATGGGTAAACCCCATAAAAGAAAAACCCATTTTAGAACAAAGATTATGTAGGGATAGACATTGACATATAAGACTAAATTGTCAGACAAAATGTGATTGTTTTATTTGAAAAAGCTGAATTTTGTCAAGAAACCGTAGTTACATTGAAAATTATGAAAATCATTCTTTGTCTTAAGGTGCCGCTTCTTTAAATACAGTGCAGTGTTCCTTAAAGAGAAATTGTAGTGCCTTGATGTTCCCAATTAGTGCTTTGCACAAATTCAGACAAACCCATCTGTTGTCATGACTTCTGTAACTATTACAGTTGTTGTGTGACCTTGCAAGGATGGACTTGAGTAAATCTTTCTGATGCTAATGTAGTGACATGGAGTCTCTTGGTGGAAAAGGGCTGAAAATGAGAGACCTTATTTTCTATGTATTCTTCCTCTTTGTTTCAGGGTTATTCCAGATGCATATGGGAATGTCAGCAAGTTAAGATGCTCTATTGCTGTGCATAATTAGCTTGCCATGAGAAGTTCAGCAGGTCTCAAAAGAGGCCAGCTAGATTCTGGAGTTTGAGTGTTACTTTTGAGAGACAATAATTGCAAAAATCAGTTGAATTTTCAACAGAACTTAGTTGAAAATTAATAGTGACTGGAGCTACTGATTTCTGAATTGTGTAAGTGTTAATTAGATCTACAACTTTTTAGAATATCTGATTCAGTTTTGGAAGTTTAACAGTTTGCACAGTTGAGTTCCAATACTCACACTTAGGTCTTTAAAAAGTGATTTCAAAATGCTTTTAATATTCTCCAAATACTTTTAATATGCTCAATTCTTATTAGTTTTGAAGGATGATCATGCAACACTCTCTGGAAGTCAGGAACTTCTTATTTAGGATATTAAATGTGTAATCCTTAATATTAGGCTCTGACCCATGTTATGCAAATCTGTGCTTATAGAGGAGTAGAAAACTGTGATTGTGTCCTTTGTGATATGAGTATCAGTTCTCTAACTGGACTTCCAGACCCAAAAAGATTGTACATCTTTCAAATATGTACTACACTGAAATTTGAACAATAGCACATGTAATTACGAAGCTAAACCAAAATTTATAATACTTCTGTGTAGCATGTAAAAACCTGTATACTTTTTTATTTTGTGTATTTTCCAAGTAACGTGGTCTGACTTTAAAGAAAAGTCCTCCTTTACTTTTCTTTACCTGCTGTTGAAACACTTAGTTGCAAGGAAAAAGTGGATATAAAGAACTTGCTCATTTAACTCTCAAACACCTTCTGTCAGTAAACCAAAAATCATACCCTGTTCCTCTCGCCTCTGCCCTTCCAGTGGTATGAACCAGCTGGCCTGTTGTGCCTTCCTCCAACATCAGTTGGAAAACTAATAATATTTGAGGGAAAAATGTGCCTCTTAGTTTAACTAGAGGACATTTACTGGCTTTTCTTTTAGAGGGAAAGAGGATTTAAACAAACTTTCCATAACATTTGTTGGTTGTGTATTTTGTAGTAACCACCATGAAGTTCTCTGCATTTTGGGGACGATGAAGGCGAGACAAAAAGATATAAATTCATGAAGGCTCAGTTTTGCAGCTGGCGTTTAATCCTTTCTGTTGTCACTGGTGCCCAGGCCCCAGTACCCAGCAGAACAAAGGGAGCTGAATTGGAAATGGTGGGAGCTGGGAGCCTCTCGCTGGCAGCACATCTCATGGCCATAGGCCTTGTCAGGGCGCAGTGTGATACCCTTTATTCTGGGTGACAGATGCGAGGTGGGTTCTGCGAGGGGGAAGTCATTACTAGTGTGAGGGCAGTGTCAGATCAAAAGTAACCAGCAATCAAACAAGGTAAAGGGCTGCAGAAAACAGGCTTTCTGTCTGGCCTCGGCACCTGCTGGATCACTGAGGGGAATAGGCCTTGTGTGTCAGGTTGTGCTGATTCCCTTTGATCTACCATGAATAAGCGAGGATGGAAACTGAAGGGGAAAGGGAAGAGTTTTATTTCCCATTACTTTATGGCAGTTGAAGGTGCTTTGCTATGTAATGCTGGCATGGACTTCACAGCTGAAAAGAATCTCTAAAAGACCCTGTTGGAAGTAAAATGTTCAGGGCTTGGGTTTTCTATTTCTAGCCTTGTCTCACTGATGAATTCTTCAATGGTGTTTCATTTTGATGACTGAGGATAAAATCTGAAACTAGTATTAAATCATACTAATATTTTAATATTAATTGATGTTATATAATCTAATACGATAATATTAAGATTAAAACATTTGAAATATTTATATTTCTTTAAACAGAGAGATGTAGCTGCACATGCTACAAGTAGATGCAAATTTTTTTTCTGTGGAGACTTTAACTACAACTCATAATATAAAGTCTTCTTAGCTATAAAGTAACAATAAGGGGATTACCTGTAAACATTTCAAGTGGATGATAAGCCATACTTGGTGTTCCACGAAGTCTTCCACTTCTAAAATACTTACCCTTAATATATGCACACCTGCAAAACCTAAGTAATTTTGTAGTTGTGATGTTTTTTCATGGTGTTAATGATATAATTCTGTAAATTAATATATTTTATTATGCAAACTTCCTTGTCCTTCAGATAATTTCCTCATGTCTGCATCTTTTTTTATTCTGTTAAGTGTATTTTACAATTAATTTTCTTACAGATGACTTTCTTTATACAGTTATGTAGTAATAAAAATTTATTTTATTAGGAGGCATACTTGTCACATTTCAGTTATAAATTTATTTTTCTACACTTAAAATGATGAATATCTGCATACGTCTTGTAGAATGTATACTGAAAAAAAAAGTCAAATCAACAATTAGAAATTGTTTTGTTGTTTAACAATTACATTGTCCTTTTTTCTAATTATGATCCAAGTTTTGTTTTAATTTTAAAAAAGATTCCCAACTCTCCCCTCTCTTCCTCCCTTCCTCCTTCTCTTTTATTCGTTTTTTTTTTCCCCATGGAATCATAGAATGGTTTCTGTAGAAAGGGAGCTTACTAGTCACCTGTTTCAAATTCCTGGCTATGGACAGGGACACCTTCCACCAGACCAGGTTGCTCCAAGCCCCATCCAACCTGGCCTTGGACCCTTCCAGGGCTGGGGCAGCCACAGGTTCTCTGGGCAGCCTGTGCCAGGGCCTCCCCACTCTCACAGCACAGATTTTCTTCCTAATATCTGATCAAAACCTACTCTTTTTTTGAAGCTATTCCCTCTTTTGAAGCTATTCCTGTCATTCCATGCTCTTGCAGATAGTATCTCTGCATCTTTCTTGTGGGCTACTCTTTGGGTAGAATTCACTCCAAAGCCCTTTGTTTTCCAGGATGAACAGTCCTGATTCTCTCATCCTTCCCTTGTAGCAGAGGTGCCTCATCCCTCTGATCATCCCTCCTCTGGACTCACTCCAAGATGTTCATGTCTTTCCTGTGCTGGGACCTCAGAGCTGGATGCATCAGTGCAGGTGGAGTCTAACCAGAGTAGAATATAGGGTATTTTTGTCTTAATGCGTATGTTTTGTGGTTTTTGTTATATCTGAAAGTGTTACTGTTTGTATATTACTAGGTATTTCAGCGAGTAAAAAGGTGCATAATCTTCCTTGATAACTTAAATTTAAAAGAAGAAACCTAATTAAAAGATATTCCAGAAGTTTTATTATCAGCTTGAAAAGTTTTACGTAGTTCAGGATTGACTAAACAAAATTGAAATGTCCTGTGCAGCTCTGTAATATTTATGCTGTTACTATGGAAAAACCCTAACCTGGTGTTCTGACCTCATTCTGTACTTTTGTGGCAGGCCTTTTCTTCTTGACCTCAGCTATCATGCAGCTTCTCAAGCTTTACACTTATATTAATTGATCCTAGAGTCTTCCCTTTCAAGTGACCATGTGGCTTAAAATCAAAATAATACACGGTAATTACAATGAGTAACTAGTGTTCAAATATTTTTTACAGAAAAATCATATTTAGTTCAGTTTGTTCTTTTTATCTCTGAGATGAAGAAAAATAACTACAAATCCACAAAAAACCCAAAAAACCCCCAGAAACCCAGAATACATTTTTGTATTCAGAGAGGAAGTAATATGTGGTTTTCATCCTGCTACAATATAGATAAATGGGAATGAATTTGCAATACATTTGATACTTCTTCCTTTGTTTTTTCTGTTGTTTTTATTATTAAGTAAAATGGCACTTTTAACATTCCTGTGAGCAATAAAGTATAATAAAACTTCAGCTGCAATACCATCTGAGTCCTCCTAGTAATCACTTTGACCTAAAAATTTAAACTCTCTTATATTTTGCCTATGGTTCTTGTTCTCTTAACAGATTTATCATTTAACATGTAGCTTCAGGTGATGTGTTTATCTTCTGAAAGCTTAATGTTCCAATTGGCAAAAAGTAAAACCCTAGCCAAAATAAAAATGTCTTCCTACATTTGTTCCATACTCTGTCTGGATTTGCAACCATTTGAATAAAAGTAGTGCAACACCTGTCTGTAGGGGATGGGCTATTTATTTGTTATTTTTTTACTCTAATTTTTTCTTTGCATCAATATAGACCATACTCCAGCTACTTCATAAATTTTTTAGCTCTAGCTTACCTACAACCAAACAACAACAATGACAAAGAGACACCAAAAAATTGCCCAGATTTTATAAATAAAGCAACCTTGTGTGTTGGGCTTGCTTTGTTTACTGTGCAGGTTTTTTTCCCACTACAAAGCTAAATAATTCTTTGCAGTTTTAAAATAAAGGTTCTCAACAACTTTTAGTAGGAACATTGAAATCCTCTGAACATCTCTGGGGAGGTTAGTATTAGAGAAATTTGGGTACATGAAAAGCTCAGAGAAATATGACTAAGTAATGTATACATACAAAAATATTCCACAGGTGGGTGCCAGGAGGCTGGTGCCAGAGTCTTCCCAGTGGTGCCCAGTGACAGGACAGGGAGCAATGGCTGTGAATTAAAACACAAGAATTTCCACCTCAACATGTGGAAGAACTTCTTTCCCCTGAGGGTGGCAGAGCTGTCAAAGGAGAGTGTGGAGTCTCCCTTCTGGAGACTTTCCAATCCCACCTGGACATCTTCCTTTGTCGTCTCCTTCAGATGGCCCTGCCATAGCAGGGGGCTGGACTGGATGATTTCCAGAGGTTCCTTCCAACCCTGACAGTTCTGTGGTAAATGGTAGATAAATATTTTTATGACGTAAATACAGGCTAATCAAAACATTAGATCTCAGAAAGAATAAAGTCAATCAGTCATCCTTTTTAGCTAATAAATTGCTAGAAGGCTCTGAGTCAAATATTTCTGTTAATTCAAAATAAACAAATGAGCAAAGAGACTTCCATGACCATCCAAGTCCAAAATCAATTTTACAGTGTTGTAATTGGAGGGAAATATCAGATTAAAAGTGTTTTAGCTGATGCAGCTTGGGGGAAGAGGACATGGGTGAAGTTCTGAGTCAGAGCCATCTAATGGTCATAATTACTATTAATACATCCAAGATTTTTTTGAAGACACTGGTTGTCTCTTAATCTGATATAAGGCATGCTAGATAATTTACTTTATGAAAGCATTGCTGTGGTAGAGGGGCAATAGAAACTTAAAGAATTCAAAATGGTAATTTTTCTACTCCAGTTCACTACATAGCACAAAACTTACCATAATGTCATTTGAATGTTTTGCATTGGTACATTTGGAGTCATTTATTAGTAATATAAGAATATATTGTTTTACTTACTAAATGAGTTCAGAATTAATTTGTATACTGACAGATGTTTAATTTTGTAGTCTTTTCAAAAGAGTATTGAGTGCTTCCCCTGTAGGTTAATGCTGCAGTCTTTAACTATTTTGAGCTATCTGATAAATGTATCACAGTGAGAGAGTAATTTGAGGTATTAATTTGGGTTGATTCATTACTTTGGATGTCTTGAGAGATGTTCTGCTGTGCCCACCAGGTTTGCTTTTATTCATAAGGCTCCTTCTTACATGTAAAATTAAAAATGTTTCCAATTTCAGTTTTGTCCTTCTAGCAAAAACCATAGCATGTCCTGCGCCAGCTATTGCTTAGATAATGCTGAAAGTACAATGTGTGTTGGATGCTTTAGTTACTTACTTCAATAGGATTTCTGTAACAGTCATACAAGTAATTTTATGAACAAGATAGATTTGTGTCACAGGACACTGTGACACTGTTTGGTAAAGCTCAGCTCCAGAATAAATTATGTGTTTTGTCGTGTTTTTTGGAGTATGTGAGGGCATAATTTAACAAAGTCTCCGACACAAAAACTGTGTCGTATCGTACCGATTTTAGTGTTTTGGGACTTTCTGGTGGATGTTTTGGTTTTGTTTGTTTCTGTATGATTTTTGTTTGGTTTTGTTTGAGCTTTTGTGTGTGTGTGCCTGTGTATTTGTTTTGGTTGGTTGGATTTTTTTCTCTCCATAAAACCGCTGAGCTGGCAGTGTGCTTTCTTTATTGTTGCTGCAATACATTTGCACAAAGCCTGGTCCTGTAATGGCGGGCAGAGCTTATTGTCAAATATTCCAAGCTATTGTTAAAGATTCCATGAAATTTTAAATGTGGCAAAAATAACATTGGGGTTTGGCACAACAGAAATACTGTAGATAAAAAGATGAAGGTCCTTTTGATCTGCAAACATACCCTTTTGATGTGTCAGCTGTTTATGTACTAATGTCAGCATACGTCTGTTTCATATGAATTACATGGGGTGTGTAACTGATGAAATGGTGTCTGTTACAGTGAGGTGAACGTATCTGTATATTTCCCTTGATGACAGCATTAGCAATATGTGTAGCCTGTACACATTTTCAAGGATTCAGTTAAAATTACTGTTCTGACATAATTTCAGTAAATCTAAAAGGGCTGTTAAACTCCGTGTTTTGTTAACAGTGAGTACACCGGTGATTGTATTTCCAGCATAAGGACGGCATTTGCCGCTGCAAAAAAGGGCTGCAAATTGACTTTAGAAACTGCACTGCAGTATATCTTAATAACCCTGCTTGAGCATTCTCTATTTCAGTGAAAAAACAACTCCACATTTTTGAGTACTTTTTCACAGTTGGAAGGGCATCTGTTTGCAAGAGGGTGTCATTCAGACAGTAAGATAAGACCCTTGAGGTACACCAAAGTGTTGACTACCACTTCAGTTTTTTGTCTGTTTGCCAGAGTACAGAGAATGAACAGGAGGGGAGGGGTGGGAAAAAGGAAAGCTTGGACATTTTCCAAGGCCCCAGTGTCTGTGTGTGAGGGGAGATTGACTTTTATTGGGCAGGCTTTTCTGGTGGACTTACAGTCCCCCTCTGTCCCCTCCCAGGTGGTAGCTGGCTTTCATAGCCAGAATTGCTTGACATTCTCAGACATGGCTAAATGGGACCTCGGCTGAGGTTCACATGCTGCCCGCTGAAAGAAAGTAACAAATGAGAGCAGAGGACAAAACAGATGTGCATAGTAAGAGAGGGGAAGAAAAAAAGGAAAAACAAAAGGTAGGAATAAGAAAAACGGAGAAGGGAAATCATAGGGGAGGAAGGGATGGTGGAGAAATGAAATGGTGGCAAATATTGAGCTCCAGGAAGTTCCCTATGTACGGAAAAAGCTCTTTTTGTTGCTACACAAAATGCAGTAACATTTGCTTATTCATATTTTACTTTACAGTGGTAGTGTGCTTTGTAATGATAAAACAGCTATCAAGATGGTGAAATTTGAGGGGCATTTAATGGCATTCCATGTCAAGGCCATGTGGCTGTTGATTCTCTTGTAATAATTTTGCTGGGTTGCTTGTAGTGTTCCTTTTGGAAAAGTTTCTTCAAATATTTGTTTGACCTGCTTTTGTACTTATATAAGCTATATCTTTGAAGAAGCAAAATAATCATAATTTAGAGATCCCCTTAACTTTGAAAATGCATACTAATAAACATCACAAAAATTATATATGAAAAACGACAAGGGAAATTAAAAATGGAGAGCAGTAGGTCTGAAAATGAATTGAAAGAAATCCTGCACTTGATGTGCTGGCATGTATTCTAAATTACTTGGTTTTATGTTATGTTTAAGTCTTTGTTTACTGTTCTGAAGGGAAAGAATGCTTCTGTTTTTTAGACCCCTTTTTGTAGTTAATGGTGCTGTTAGTGTAAATTGTTCTTGGCCTGCCTGGAATTTGTAATATATTAAGTTCTAATCCTAACAAATCAAGTCAGAAATTTGCCAGATATTGCAAAATTGAGTATTAATCTCATCTAAATAACTTTGATTTTAAGACGCTATAAATTAGCTTGACTATTAAGTGTCAGAAACATATACTTTTTTTTTTAAATTTAATTTTTTTAAATGCAAAAGCATTTTAAGTCTCTGATTGTGTCTGGGTATGGTAAATACCAGGTTACACATGTGCTGTCTGCACTGGCTACTTTGAACGTGATGTATTTTGTCCTTTTATATTTAAGACTATCCTGTCATTGGCTGCTATATGAAGTAGGTTTTCTGCATGAAATGATAATAAATGTGGAAGAAATTAAAGTACAAGTATTTGTCTGTACTTTTAAAATGGTAAAAAGCAGCAGGTATTAAATAAAAAAGTGCCATGCGTTATGCTTTCAGCTGTAATACATCATGAATACAGTCTGCACATAGTTTGACGGTACTGAGACCTATCATTCACATCTGAATTTGTAAGCTCAACTAGAAATCTTTAATGATTTAATAAAACAGAAAATAGCCAATGTGGATAACTGCTGTGGCTTGTTCTCATCCACGGCTTTTCTATACCAGGCTTGATGACCAGTCATCTGGTTAGTCTTGCACTGCTAAAACATAAATAAAAGTTTTTAGGGATTGATTGAGAAGGGCGAAACACCAAGTTGCAATTTGAAGATGGTTGGAAATGGAAAAATCAATATTTTAAAATTTATTCTGAATATAAGTTGTAGTAATGTAAGGTATAGAAAACATCTTGGTGCAACTAGTACTGTTCCAAAAAAGAAAGTGATTGTGGGTGGGAGATCTGTGAGACTTGGCAGATGAATTTTTAAAAGTGACTTGCCCATCAGATTCAGTGAAGTCTAATACTTTGTTTTCCTCCACCATCTAATCTTCTTTTACTCTTTAATAAATTTTAGCAATTAATGAAGAAACTTTACAGTAAAATCCAGTGATAAAGCATTAGTTGTGCAGCTCCAGTGTACCAAGTTCTGCTGCTCCACAAATGACTAGTTAATCATCTTATGAATATGTTTAATTGCAAATTAGTACTGGTCACTTTTGTACTGTGAGAAAAGCTTTTGCATAAGTTCACAGTGAGAGTATGACCAAAACATGTTTGTTTCTCAGCTATAATTTATCAGGAGAGGGTTGGAACAGGTTCTTACATTACAGTCTTGTATAATTTATTGTATATTCTTTTTCATATTACTGGGTTATCGTGGTGCTTCATGTCTTCAAGATATCTGAATGAACTGTTTATCAAAAATGAAGAAAACCTAAGAAAACATATAATTTTGTGGTCATGCCTCTCTTCCTAGTGCTGTTTTTGTGACAGACAACACTTTTCCTTAAACAAGTTAGTAAGATCACACTTGGCATATCATTCACTTAAGGTGATTTGATCCTTATCCCTGGAGTTTTACTCTCATTATTGTTCTAGAATTTTAATATTAAACATGAATGTAATACAAATATATAATCATATACATTAGATGTTAAGATTTTTTTTCATATCCGTTTCCTTAGGACATCCATTAGCCCTATATGTGCATTCCATACCTTTTTGTTCTTCTGTAACTAATCTACACTTAAACCATTATGGATGTATCAAACAAGGCTCCAGCTTTTCTTTTGCAATTCTGATAAGTCTAATGAATGTAAATAACTCACTTCAAGTAAGAAATGTTTGCTTTGTGTTGTTACGTCACACCATAAATGTATATTTAAAAGGGATGTATGCTACTATCTTTTTTGTATTTACTAGCTCAGAAATATTAGTTTGAAGTTGAATGCTAAAAATGTTGAGAGAAATATTAAAAAATGTTAAAAACTAAAAAAATGTAAAAAAATAATGGAGAGAGATGTCCTGTGTCCCCTTTTCCTATTTCCTTTCTCTTTTGAACTTCTTTTTGAGACTGTATTTAGCTATATGAAAAAAATTAATATTTTTATTAAGCCTCTTTCATGTAGCCTTTTAGGATCAAGCTTTCATTAGAGAAATGATGATCTTAATTTTCATCTTTAAATAGAAATTTTTTTATTTATCATTCAAGAAAACACTATTCTATTTTTGTGTGTGTGTGCAGGGATTCTAAAGGCTATGTTAAATTTATTAAAATGCTTGTTTTTAAAATTTAAAGAAGTTATTTTAGAATTAGTAAATTTATTTTGAACATACCTACACAAAACCTATTCTGCTTTTCAAAATTTTTAGTTTTTATTTTAGTTATTCATTTTAATGATGTTAATGTAGTTGCATTTACTGAGCTTCCCCATGAGCAAGAAGAACTTGCAGATTATGTGAATCTTATCTAAAAGTATGACTACTGTGAAAAACTTGCCTTTTTTTTTGTTTTTAATTGCTATGCTGGAGATCAATATTACTGAAAGGCGTCTTTTTGCTCATTGTACTTACTGCTCCTTTTTGTGAAGTTGGTAAGATGGAAATTACAGTGTCATAATCTATGTGTTTTTAATACCAGTGAGCTCTGATATTCAAAATACTGGTATGTGTAACAACATCTGTTCAGCATGGTGTTCTGCTTGTCAGTTTGTATAAAAAATTACCAAAAATCATACCAGTATACTAACTGTCTTAAAAAAAAAAAAGAAGTGCAGTTAACAATGTAGCTACAATACCGGCAGTAAAATCTAAAATAAATGGTGCAAATACCCTTCTGCTTCCTTATATTTTCTATATATGTGCATTTAACTACTGAATTTAAGATTCTTTTGTTTTGTAAGAGGTGTAAATGTGCCAGGGATTTCGCATAACAAAAAATCATTGTTTTATACAGTCAGATGTATAATTAAATGTAGAAATTAATGTAAATCTCTTAAACAGAAACTATTTAACATTTGCAGGCACAGATTAGGTTAATTTCTAAGTTCATACAGTGTTTTTTGAAGATGAGAAAAGCCCCCCTCTGTGTGCAGTATTTTGAATGCATTTTTGAGTCCCCATCAACTGTGGGTTCAACGCAGACATGCGCACAATGGGGGTGTGGGCATTACCTTCATTGTAAGCTTTGTACATGTGGAAAATCCTGAGAAATAGGGAGTTCGTAAATTATTGCAAGGCTTTGAGATTTACTTTCTAATAAATTATTGTAAAGTCATTTGCTAGTGTGTGTGTACAATTTAATAACCAAAACCCAGATCATGATGAACATCTATATTTCCTTCTAAATTGAAGACATGGTATACCACACTCTTTGGCAGTGAACTATCTCTTATTCACTGCAAATTGCACGTGTAACAGAGAAGATATTTTTAAATTATTGGAAAGCATATATTTATATAATAAAGAAAAGCTTTGTGTCAGAAGTGCAGCTAATTAGTCAGTGTTACTACTGTTCGGTAATATTAAATGGTGTTTTCCTTTTAAAATGGTTCCAAATTTTTCTGAACAGTAACAGAGAGCTTAATAAATTTGATTCTGTTCCTGACATTTGTTTGTGATTAGCTATTATATGGTTGTTCTTTGAAATAGAAATTTAATATATAAGAAATAATAAATGAAATCCTTTAAAATAGAAGTAATAGTAATTAGCCTGTTATCGCAATACTGTGTAAAACAGTGTCATTGTTGTACTCTGTAATTTTGGAGGTGGTTTTCTATGGACTGTCAGCATACATTGTCATCACAGAGTTTACTTCTGTAAAATTTATTCTTCAGTAATAAATTAATTTATATAGTAGTATTTTTGAAGCATTAAAAATGAATGTATATAATGTCAGGTATCAATGCAAAGAATATCAGAATATTTTCTGTCTCTTAAGTCTGTCTCTTAAAAATTATCTTGAAGGGTAATAAGTAAACGGTTTGAGGTTTTGAAGTTTGATAGCTTTGTATTAGAAGTCAGATGTTTGTGCTAAAGTATATAATGTAAAATTTTTATAGCTGCAGAACGTTTAGTATGCTCATTAGTTAGCAACATAATTGTTGAGAAAAATAGTTAAGAAGGTGTCATGAGAGAAATGGTGTCATAATACCTTGTGTGCTTTCATATATCTTGGGATCATTAGCAGTGGAAGACTGTTATTTACGCCATTTCTCTTTCTTGTATTTGTAATATGAAATTCATTTTTCCTGTAATAGTATAGATCATCTTGTTTTTGTGAATATTCAAGTAGCTTTCTTTTAGGTCTTCCTTTCTCTTTTGTTCTGTAGTGTAGGTAGTATCTCCCTTTAGGTTCACTATTTTGTGAAGGTTATTTAAAATATGTTTACTTTTGTTTAGGTAAAAGTGACTCAGTGTAGGTAAAATGAACTAATTAATTGAATGACCTAGGTCAGGCTGTACAGAACAAAATTGAATATATTAATATGAATAATTGAATATATTCAGTTCAACATAATTGAATGAGGTCAGGATGTACAGAACAAAATATATCCTCACATGATTATTTCATAGCCTGTTTTTAAATATTGGATGTTTTGTTTGAGCAAGTACGTTTTAAAAATTTTGTTCAGGATCAGTGTTACACTGCATGATCTATGTAGTGCTATAAGAGAGTAGCTTCATTTGCTCTGTTTAAATCTCAAATAAAACAAAAGATACTACCATCTTGCTGTTCACTGTTTTTATCTCAGTATATGGAAAATAATAAATCTGGAGAAAAAAAAAGTGCATAAAAGAAAGCACCTCATCACAAGAAAAAGACTTGTTTTTGAAGAGGGACTAATCAAATGACACTGATGAAAAGAGGTCTTTGAATCTTCATTATCTGATGTAGATGGCTGAGCTCTTGAATTTTGTACTTACAAGTCACATTTTTCAATGCAATTTGTCAAACTAGAATGTGATTAATCTATCTGTCCTTCTGAATTGATATCAGGGAACTTGTCAGAGTGTACATAATGATGTATGACTTTGTCAACTTTTGATAGTAATATTATATTTACAACTAACAAAATTTAGACGTGCATCCTGTTGACCTTGAAATGAGCTTATTCTGTTCCCTTGATTTGTGAATACACGTGCTCTTGATAAAAAGAAAATGAGCACTTTGCAGGAAAAATAGAGCTCGTTTTGTGCTCATTAATTTAGAATGCTTGTTGTTGCATACCAGCTCATATACTAAGAGTTTGTTTGATTTCTTTTTTGCATTTTCTTGCTGCCTTTGTGTACGTACAATTTGAAAGACATAGGAGTATCTTAAAGCATCATTAAATTTTCAAATACTACCTAATGTATCAAAATAGTATTTTGCAATTTATATAAGGCAGTCATGTGCCTGAGATAACTTTAATACTGAAGTCGTCAATAAATATATTTGACTTTAAAGTTGATTTTTTCTTTTTACATTGCCAGTAAAACCTGGCTAAAATCCTCTAGAATGTCAAGTCAGAGGAAGGGTCTGTTCTTTCTCTGTGATAAGCTTTTCTGGAAACTGTAACACTGAATTTTTCGAAATTAAACAAGCTTTTCTTGAAGTCTTGTGTAAATCACCTAACTCCTTTGTGCACTGATTTCCCTGTTGACACAACATTAGCTAAGAGCTACCTCATAAACTCTTTGAAGAGCAGGAGTATTCTCCTTTGAAACTGAGACTTATGCATTATGGAAGATATTGTCCATTTTTTAGCCTTGAAAACATACTCATTTAGCTGAGAGTCAGGACAGGTGTTAAACTATATGCTAAAATGTTTGTCAGTAACAGTAAGGGAAAAGAGCCTGCTCATACAAGTCCTAGAATTGTTTGTCATAAAATCATACAGATTAGGGTACACCTTCAGAAGTCACCAAGTCCTTTGACCTCCAGAAGTTATCTAGTCCAGTCTGCTGGTCAAGGCAGGTTTTTCAGGTCATCTTCAGGTGAGTTTTGAGTATTGCAAGGATGGAGATTCCACATCCATTCCAGGCAGCCTGCTCCAGTGGCTGCCATTTTGCCGTTGTACTCTTGCTAGTCCAGCCTGTTACTCATTCCAGTGAGGCAGATACTTGGAATATCCATTCATCTGTTGTGTAGCAGTACTTTGTCTCCCTGGTGAAGATGAATAAATTACAGTGGGGCAGTAGTTCTTGATAAATTGAGTTATGTTCCAAAAATGAGAAATAATTTTGAAAATCAAAAGCATGATTTTTATTTCTTCCAGACTTTGTGTGTAAGGGATAAGAACTTTACATATCAGTGATTAAATAATGATTAGCAAGAATAAGAAACTAGACTAAGAATTTTATATGCTTTCAAATATTAATCTTTACTTATATAGCTAATTACATTAATTACATTATTACTAATTACATTAAGAAATATTTAAAGAAATGATTGGGGTAAATAGAATGAGAAAAAATACTTGGAGGTTGTAAGAATATTGTTGTCAGTTTATGTTCTATGGTGTGTTGTAGTCACAGAATTGTGTCTGAATAGTTCATCTGGCAGTTTGGGGGAGGGCTGTTTAAAATAAAAATAAATGGATGTGAAATTTCATGTGTAATTTAAAGGGTAGTAAGCAAAGGATATTGATACTTTCAATGGATTACTAAGATGGGAGAATATAAATATTTTATTGATTGTTCATTGATACTGCCCTATCAGGGAGGGTTTGTTTGCTAAAAATATGATTGTAAAGAGCATGAAACAACTAAATAAATGAGGAACTCTAAAAGCTCTCCCTTCAGGACTGGTAGTTCATTATATTCTTTTCAGTAAATGAAGGTTTTTATGGGGACAGAAGCTGGTTTCTTATACATAAACTTATTGTGTTGCTAATTTACTGTATGACTTAAGGTGGGAGGAGTGACACTTCTGACAGAGGAAATGGTTTATTCTTTGTTCTGTCTTTGCATATGTTCAGGTGCCAGAAAAGGAAGAATAATCTTTTGTAGTAATGGCAAATTCAAGAAATAGACAACAAAAACTCCCGCAAAACCTTGAAAGTGCTTATGTAATAAGCATAATTTGCAATGAAGTGAGAGCTATTATTCTTTATAAGGAAGCCTTTTAGGAAACTTGTCAGTAGTCTCTGAGCTGTGGGTAGTGGTAGTTTATCTGTGGACAGATTCTGCTATTAATGAAGGTAACAATACTATTAAACATCCCTTCCTGTTCTCTCCCTCCCTGTTTACTCTCTCCCATCTCCTCCAGTTATTTTATTGACTGAACCACTCTTTTCTTCCAAGGTTTTCATTTGAAATACCGGAATGAGTGGAAGTAACTTAAGCAAACTACCTGAACATTAGAAAGTATGGGTGCTGGAAAATTTGTGGTATTTGTGGCTGACAGCCTGCTTTATAAGGACATTGACATGAGAAGAAATGATGGGACTCAGGTGCGCTTAAGTATATAATTATTAAATGTGAAAAAATAGAAGCCTTAATTGCAGCTTGCTGGAATTGAAAATGAGAATGTATTTGATTATTTTACTGTATTTTAAAGTATCTGACAAAGGAAAAGTCAAAGGTATATTATGTGATAGGTGCTTCTGCTAGAGTTTGAGGAAATCGTTAAGCTTAGTTCTCCGGATGGGGAGTGTTTGTGATTATAAAATTGTAATGGGAGGCAATTATTTTTATGCTGGTGGGATAGATATAGGAATTCTTCATCTACTGTAGTTGTTGATGTTCTGATCTTAAAGGAAACTATTACATTGTTCATTACTCTTATACTTCTGTATGTAGATAAAACTGTCATTTTGTGAGTAACTCTCAGTTGCTTTGGTCAACTGAGATTTGTTTGATACTGTTCCCCTGATGCACTTTGACAGGTGGTTAAAGAATTTTTTAAAATCAAGTTTAGCTTAGTCTGATTAGGCCGAAGTCTACAAAGTGTGTTTTTTTAAAATAAACTATTTTATGTATGAAAAATGTAGTAAAAAAATATTTTTAGGAATGAAAATTTTAAGATCTTCCTTCCAGGAACTGAAGTCCAGTAATTTTGAAAATCCTCTTTATAATGCATTTAATTTTTTTCTGAAAAGGACAATATCCTGTCTTCAGCTTATTGGCCAGAATGCTTTGAATTATAATACCTAGCTCTTAGATAATTCTCTGCATTTCCAAAGTATTCTATAAATATGTAGTAGTTAATCCCCTTGAAGTGTATCAGTATTAAACAATGAAAAGCTTCATGAAACCCAGACATTTTCTGATGTCTCAGATTCTCAGGCTCACAAGTACTAAATCTTCTTTGTCTTCTCAAAGTATATTCTTCCAATGCTTTGGTGGAGAATATTTGTAATAATTGTGATCTTATAAAAAATACTATAAACACATTTCTATTCTAGGGATTCATTTACCTCTGCTTATGTCTTTTACAACCAGAGAATTACATACATGTTTCCCATTCTTGTAAGCATAGAACTAATTGTAACTGCAACATAATCATGCCAGGTACTTGGAATAGTGCCTAACACAACATTGGTTATATGATTGAAATAATATATTTGTTCTTGTAAGTCATCTGCAGGAAGTTCATTAATGCATTTATGCTCTAGTGCTAAAATTCTTAAACTCATGGTTGCCAAGCAAGAGTGAAGACCGGCAGCTTATGGTGCAAATGGTTAGCTGCCATTTTCAGTAAGATTTGGAGGGTGAAAGAAAAAAGAAAGTAATATGTTAAATTAACATTCACAGTGAAAAATCTTATAATTAAGAAATATTTCCTAAAGAGCATTTCTAATGATGTTTCTAAAATTTTCTGTGTCAATATATCTCTTTTGTTGTATCTCAAAATAAAATTTGGGTAATTTCTTTGTGTATTGCAAATAATTACCATATGTGTGGCTTCTCTTCTATGGCAGAAGCTCTCATGGTAAAATTTGCATTAAGCTGCGCACGTTTTTAATTAAACATGCTGGATATAACAAGGAAGTATTTAAAGCAGAGATGAAAGAAAATGTAAAACTTAACAGTCTACCACATTGAAAACATGGAGCAGATAGGAAAACATTCTTTAAGAAGCTTTGCTTTTTAAAATATCATATGCATTTAAGTTTTTAACCTATGCTTCAAAAAATGACAGTGTAATTATGTATAATATTGAGAGAGAAACTTCAGTTATCTGTCAGTGATTATTTGGCAGCATGAAAGAAGAATCCTTTCCCATTTCACTTTATCGTACTCTTGGAAAAATCAGGCAGGCATGGTCATGAAGACCTTTAAAATAGTGTAGGCAAGTTGTGCACCTGATAAACCAAGCTGTTATTCTTGTGTGAAGTTAGAGTGGTTGGTGATACTGGTTATTTTACTGGTCTACAACATACTTACTCTATATAGAGTTAGCAGTAAAAAGGTAGGATTCTTTACAGTGTTGCAGTAATGCTTGAAAGGATGGCATACTTCAAATTTGTGATGTGTTTGTAATCAAATCCTTTCTTTAGTGGTGAAGTTAACTGGTCAAAAATTAGGGAAGCCTGGTTTAACACTGTGCATGTAGCCTTTTTTAGCCTTATTGAGTATGATAAAGGATTTAAATGAAAGAGTAGTATTTTCCATTTTTCATTTTGGAACTTAATTTTATTATTTCATTTTCATTTTACAGATCTTGCTTGTATTAGTGGGAATTTAGGCAATATTTTCTTTTCATATAGTTTTCAAATGATGACCAAAGGTAGTGTTTTACTATTTGCTCTCCAGTTCATGTGCTTTTCTGAAGGCAGAATGTTTCCCTTTCCTGTTCACTCACAGTTGTTGATGCTTCACAAATAGTAGCTGGCTAATTTAAAAATATTACTGTTGCGTCTCAAGTATCCAGCAGTCAGGGTGACCAAGTCGAGGGCAATCAGGAGAAAATTTTCAGCTTTACTTCTTTAGCAATCTGGAAAAGAAAGGATGAAAGGTCTGCTGCTAAAGGACGGGGAGAAAGATTTTAAATTTTCCAGCCCACACTGTCTTAATCAGTGGTGGTTTTTTCTCTTTGTGATATTAATGATTTAGTATTCTAAAGAGAGGATAATGAAAAACAGAAAAAGGTAAATGTGTCCCAGCTTATTAATATTCAGGAGAAGTCATCTTTTTGAGATGATCTTCAATAAAATAAGGAAATGTTGCCATCGTAAAATCATCAAGAGCAAAAAATTGTATATTGTTAATGCTTTGGGATTCTGTGGTTCATAAATAGGTCCAGGAAGGAATTGAGAGTTTCATTTGGTTTATTTTGTATTCATGCCAGGAGCATTTTATAGGACCAAATGCTTTGCAGAGAGGTGATAGCTCCTGTTGTAGAGAGAAAGAACTGTTTTATTTCTGTGTCATTATAGGGGGAAATAGATTAAATCTTGGTTCATTGTTGTAGCAGGTTTTAACTGAATGTTTACTAGAGATTTTAAAGTAGTAATATGATCTAACCTACTACCAGAATTAGGTTATTTTTTGACAAAGGTATATGAATTTGGGGTTTTTTGTGGAAAATAATAGTCTAAGACAATGGATTCAATGTCCTTGCCTTCTTGTCTTCATTTAAGATTAGGATTGCATCAAACAATAGACTATCAGATAAATAATTTAGATAAATCCTATTTGCTGTGTAAAAATTTCAAAAATTTGAAATGCCTGTTTGTCTCAGAATATTTAGAAACAAATTATTTGGTGTGTGTTACTCTATAATTTTCCTGTTCTAATTCTTGAGGAAAAAGCCCTTAATTTTCTAAAGGCAGAAATACATGTCCCAGAAATGGGGTGTCACTATTTCAGTTACTTTTTCCACTTTCAACACTAAGTTTTTTAAGCAGAACTATGCTAAGAAAGAACTGTTTTCTCCTTAGAAATGTCATAGAGGGAGTCGACTTCGTAGAATGCCTACATGGATACCTTAATTACAGTTCTTGATTTGTTCTACCCAACTGTTTTTGGCAGTGAGGTTCCACATCATGTTAAAAGTATTTGAAATTTATAGTTCCAAAGCAATGCCATCGATAGAGAATGGTTTTTAAATTCATACACATAAGAATGTGAGGGAATGACACAGTCCAGGACAAAAACTGAGATTTTGATAGGGTCTTCCAGAAATGCAGGATATTCCTTTGTCAAGATCTATAGCTGAAGATATGATGATGATGATAGTAAGTTGGTGATTATACTTGATGAGATAAACTCATGATGATATACTTGATATATGATGAGTGTTACTGAACTGTGTGCTTTGAGTTACTTATGTCAACAGGTATAATGTTCAGTATTAGCACACAGTGCTGTAATGATTCAAAAGTATGTATTTGCCCTATTAGAGCTTCGTTTTGCCACAGACATATATCTTCAAACCCTCTTGTCATCTGTCAAGGTTCGAGCAAACGAATTTTGACACAAATCAGAAAACTGTGACAGTTGAGTGACAAGCTGTCAAAGGTTACAGATTAATTGTACCATTTATTGCCTGAACCTCTGCTAAGCAGATAAGTATCAGGAAAACCCCTGAAATTAATCATTGCAAATACTGCAGAAGTTTAAGTAATAAAAGAGTAATAGATATGGAGCATCTAAATTTTTATTTCAGGACTAGAAAAAACATTGTACCAATGATTTTATAGGGATCATTAATGCTTAATAACGTCATGTCTTGGAAATGCTGAATATTTTCAGATTGTAGTAGAAACATGGATTGAATTTTAATGTTTAAAGAAAAACATGGAAACGAAAATGTCAGTAGGCATTTTCATATGGAATCACAGAATGGTTGAGAGTGGAAGGGGCCTCTGTAAAAAACTAGTCCAACTCTCTTCCTAAAGCAGGTTCACCTAGAACAGTTTGCACAGGATCTCATCCGGGTGGATTTTCAATATCTCCAGAAACGGGGACTCCACAATCTCTCTGCGCAGCCTGTTTGAGTGCTCTGCCAGCCTCAAAGAATGTTTTCCCTCCTATTCATATTGAACTTGCTGTGTTTCAGTTTGTGCCTGTTGCCCTTTGATGTTATCTAGAGCATAAGTGAAGAGTCTGTCCTCATCCTTCTGAAACCTGCTGTTAAGGTATCCTTTTCTCCAGTTCTCTCATTGTCTTTGTAGCCTCTGCTGGACCTTCTCCAGTAGCTCCTTGTCTTTCTTGAGCTGGAGAGCCCAGAACTGGACACAGCACTCCAGATGTGCCTCACCAGGGCTTAGTAGATGGGGTGCTGTCCCTTGTCCTGCTGGCAGTGCTCTTCGTAAAGCACCCAAGGTTCCCTTCTTGGCCCCCTAGGGCACTCATGGTCAGCTTATTGTCCACTAGGACCCCCAAGACGTTCTCTTCAGAACTGCTTTCCAGCAGGTCAGCCCCTCACCTCTGCTGGTGCCTGGGGTTTTCCTCCCTTGGTGCAGGAGCTTGCATCTGCCTTAACTGAGCTTCATTGGCTTCCTCTCTGCTTAACTCTGCAACCAGGTTTCACTGAACAGCAGCACAGCTCTCTGGGGTATCAGCCACTCCTCCCAGCTCTGTATCATCAGCAGACTTGCGAGGGGTACACTCATCTCTTTATCCATGTTATTGATGACTGAACCCAGTATTGACACCCTGGAAGCATTAGGTACCGACCTCCAAGGTAGCTCTCTTCATTGCAGCCAATGTTGGACTGAGCTTTGAGTCTATGGCTGAACAATGTTGGTAACAAACCAGAATTTTGGCTGCTGTAAGTGCTTGAGCAGGGTCAAGGCTTTATGTCCCACCCCATCCATCCCAGAAATCTGTAAGCTGAGTGTGAGTTAGAGGTTGGGAAAGGACAGAGTTAGGACAGGTAGCAAAACTGATCAAAAAGATTTTTCCATAACACATCTTCAGCAATAAAGATGAGGGTATTAAAGTTTCCAAGCAACTTCTACACATACTATGGCTCTAAAATATTTCTGGATGTTGCCTGACAATGAGATTAACTGAAAGAACTCCACTTTTTTCTTTGCCTTCAAGGTGACATTTTGATTGTTCTTCAGCTGTCTTTATCTTGACCCACAAGCTTTTCTACCTTATTTTCTCTCTCTGTCCTGTTGTGGAGGAGGAAATAGACAGTGGCTGTGTGGACATCTAGCAGCAGCCAAAGTCAGTGTACCACATCTTTGTAAAATTTCAAAATGTACAGTTGCTGAATAGAATACTTATAAGATGCACTACACTGAGGTTGGACTTAACTGCAGAAAATATACAGTAGATTTTTGAGGAGTAGAAGATAGCCATTGCTTGAGAAATGGTCTAGCATGTTAGGTCAATATAAACCAGATCACCTCTTGTCTTATGTTGGTGCTTAATCAAAAGCTGGTATTTCTTTTTACCATCCCCCTGAGCCCCTTTTGCCACCAGCCTACCCATGAATGTAGCTGTAGCCTTTTATTTTCTCTATGACTTCAGAGTCTGAGATTGCATAGCTGTAGGAACCAACATGTTCAGAATTGCACCTACTGTTCTGCCTTTTAGCGTTCTCCTATCACTTCTTAATTCTGTCACTAAGGTAACTAAGGATTGCATGAAAAATAAAAAACAAGACTAAGTCCGTGGCAGAAACAAATGTATTTAATTCTCAGAAAACCAGTTCATTATTGGTGGACTTGTGAAAGTCACTTTTCTGTGAAGTTTGAAGCTTATAGATACTTTAATTTAAAATTAAGAAATCTAATTTTGACATATCTGAGAATTCAAATTTTCCTTCTTCTGAAAAATAGAATAATTACATTTTGAGTTATCCCAGGAAAAAAAAGATTAAATGTCTTCAGTTAAATTTAGAACCTCAGACGAATGAATTAATTATTTTCTCAGTGCTTAATTTTTCTAATTTTCCTTGGAGATGATACTGTCATTATGAAGTTTAGCTTAAATAGCTGATATTATTTCTATACCATTTTGAAAAATATTTGAAGAACTGAGGTCTTACATATGACCGTACTGTGTATATCTCCCCCAGTTTTCTTTGTTCTGCTCTATTTTTAAGGAGGAGCAGCTGCTCAACATTAGGTAGTTCAGTCAATAGAACTGCAAATGTAAGATTTTTCTTCTGTAAGGAAGAAATGAAACAGTGTGGTAAAAATGTAAAGCTTGGAAATTATTTTAAATTATTGAAATTCGGATGTCAACAAGAAAAAAGTAATTGTTCTTGGATTGCTATAAAATAAAGACTCAGTGGCTACAATTTTTTATTTGTCTTGAATCAGATGCACGTTGGGATTTTGAGAAAAATGTTTCTCTCTGGAGTAAATGTCCTTTTCTTTTGGTAGAATTCAAGCAATCTGAATTTAGAAAGCTAGGAGTTTTGGTTTGCGTATTTGTAATTTGCTGTGTTTGGGATAAGATACCATAACAGTCATAGATTACCTTTCATTTCAGCAGAAAAACAAGGGATTGAGAAAACATGCAACACTGTCTGTGTCTTGCAAATATTTTTTTCCATTTTTCTTTATGGTGCTCTCCAGAAAATCACAAGTATAATTTCTGCATTGTTTATTTAAATCTGATGTGAAGAAAAGTTTAATTTGTATATTCCAAATCTCAAGATTGTTAGAATAAGGATACAGCTTGAGTTCTTGACAGTGTACTTGACTCAGTCTGTTTATTTCTGATTATACATGCATAAAGGATGCTCATTAAGGTCTTAAAAAATCTTTATCAATGTTTATATTTTACAGTAACCTTCCACTCCTTATTTTACCTTAGTTATCTATTGCTAGTCTTTCTCTTTTGTTTTGGGTCATGTGACTGAATTTTCTGGGCTAAAAGCAGTAAGGTGGTTACGACGATGGAGTCCCTCTGTCTGCTGGTTGTGGTTCCATTTAGCTAACTGGCTTCCAGATTGTGTCTGTTTGTATTTAGGTATACTGGAAGCAAGAGATGAAACAGACTGCATTTCTCTGTCATTGTCTAATGAAAAATGTGAGAAAATAACAAACAGCCTACACCCCCTGCCACCCCCAGTACCTTCTGTTTATATTCAGAATACCTTGTTTTCTTTATTTAATGTTTTTAATAATGAGTATTGTCAGATATAAGTATTATTTTTGAAACTTTGTCTTTTATTAAACTTGAGGGTACCAGGAAATATAATATTCTGACCATTAATTTGAAAGCTTTTCCTTTCTTGGATAGCTGTGACATCTTTGTTAGAGATGTATGGATTTCCTCTTTTAAAGAGAAAACAAGGAAGTAAATTACTAGTGCAGTGACTTTGGGTGCTCCAAAAATGTCTCAACATATCTGTGGTGCAGTATGGAATAAGTCCAAGCTGACATTTGGTTGTGTCAAAAGAAAAAACAACAACAACNTGACAAAGAAATTTGTGGCTTTTTTTTTCCCCTGCTGCTGACATTCTAGAACTGCATCAAAATCTTAATCTATATCAATGGCTAATAAATAGGTAGTGTGGGTTTTTTCTTGTCTGCTTATCTTAGACTGCTAATACAACAAAAATGGATCTTGTAAGTAGCATTTTAAATCTGAAAATGTTGGTAGTTTTAATAAGAATGGATATAGACTTTTAATCAGAAACTATAGTTTTAAGGGAGATATGGGGTGTATAATTGTTACTGCATGCCTTCTGTTCTCATGTGTTTCTGTCTTTTTTCCTTCTAAATTTGAAGTTAAAATATTTCATTTACTAAAAAATTAAGAGATATTTCAGTCATGATATTGTAATAATGTTTTGGAAGCACGTTTAAAAAAGTACATAATGAGTACATTTACTTATTCATTTGGAGTTCTGAAGTATAAATGTAACATTTTTTTGGTTTTGATTTTATATTTACGGAAGAAACACTTTACTTCCCATGAGTATAAAGCTGTTTCAAGAGTTAAATTTGTGTTCATCTGCATTGAAAAGGTAACCTTGATATCCAGCAATTTTGTGTATAGAGCATAGAAGGTTGTAGCTTATGGACAACAATTGCACCGCGTACTACTTGTATGTGACTTCAGGGCAGGGGAGGACAATATATTTTTAGATTAGAAGTCAGGTTTTATAAATCTAAGTTTTGTGTCATAAGTACATCTTATTCATAGTGAATTTAGAATAGCAAACCTTTTTGAATGCTAGGGTTGTTTTAAAAAGAGTTGTAATGAACTGCAAAAATGAGAGAACAATGAAAATGAAGGCAGAAAATAATGAAAAATGCTTAAAGGAGATGCACTTCAGAATCATGTATTTATGTTTATTACATGTTTATATTTTAGAAAGATTTTGCATTTATTATATATTATATATATATTTATTTTATAGTTGTTGATATGAAATTCAAGACAATCTGGTATAGATTGCTGTTTCTAAATCTAGTAATACCGGGTGTATATTTCCAGTAGTCTGTTAATTGAACTCTTGTTATATAATTTTGTAAAGAAAGGCGTTTAGATTATATGTGTGCTCACTTTAATTTGATCACTTTTTGTTGCAGTAAAAAATACAAGAGGAAAAAATGGTGTTTTTTTAAAATTTCAACATTAGTTGGGTTTTTAATGTGGTATATATTTTTTTCTGTGGTGTATATTTTTAGGTTAGTAGATTTGAACTTGAAGTTGAATTTTATTCTTTATACTAACAGAATTATATTTTAAAGTGGAAGCCAGAAGAAAAATAGTTTTCAGGTTATAGTGAGATTGTTATGGTCATGGGCTGCATGGAACATACTGAAGGAGATAGAGCAGGAAATATGCTCTTGAACTACAGTATTCGTGGAAGAGGATTTCACACTGACATACAGCTAAAGTGAGATATATAGACTGTGAGTGATATGCAATAACTGATTATGGAGCATGTAGGAGATTTAACCAATGTTGTAGTGCTGAGTGAAAAGCTTTCAACATGAGCACCTGTCAGTAAAAGGGGCTACTATGTGTTGCAAATCAAAATAAAAATTGAAGGACGAAAATCCCAAAATTAGCTGCAAAACACACCCACACATCTGTTAGTGTGCACAACAATCAAGAAACAAAGTAAAACAAAACATCTTATTGAAAAGAACAGAAAATCCACAGTAAGAAATATTAAACCCACATAGTAGTCAGTTAAATATACTTAAGGAAGAAGAGGAAACACAGCATTAAAAAGATGTAAAAATGTGGTAAAAGGCTAACAAGCAAGGTTAAACAAGTTGATGAGATAAATCATTGGAGGCAAGAATGCATCTATTACAAGATGAAGTTTCAGTCTGATGAAGAAATCAGCATAATAAAACAAATGCAACATTAGGTATTTTGCTTGTTTTTTTTTCCTGGTTTAATGTTTCTGTGCATGATGCAGGGAATTACACGATTGTAAACCATGTAAATACATTGAACAAAGTAGCTGAAAAATAAGAGAGCAGTATTTGTGGACACTTGAGTAAGATCCAATTGGAAAAAATGTTTAAAGATAGAATTATTTTGAAAGCATTAATAAACGTAGAATAAAACGGTTTTGATTGATGAAGTCCATTTGGAATTTCCAAGGTTTGTTTTTTTTACAGCTGTTAAAAGGTGCTCAGGAGACTAAACATTAGTAGGGTAAGAGATAATATTTCTGAATGACCAAAAACTACCTTAAAGCATAGTAAACTAGTAGTAATGGATTGTAAGTTAAGTTTAAAATGTGCAGTGACAGAAACACTTTCATATAACTTTCAAGTCATGTTGTTTTAGAAAGCAATAATGATTTTGGGTTTTTTTTATTACTATCACCCTTGTTAAGTATAGTATAGTACAGAGGCCTTAATAGTTGGAATTTATTTAACTGAAGAGACCAGAAAATTATCTTTTTGCTTTGCATGCACTTAAACTTGTTTTTTCATTGTCCTATTTATCTAGAGGATGAGCGTTGCATTACTGCTATATAAACAAGAAAATAATTTTTCTGCTTTTGTATTGTAATAGTGATTATAGCTAATCATGTGTGGAATAATTTTGTTATTAGTGATACTGATCTTTAATATGCTATTGTATATTTAAGGTTAGTTTTATTTGATGCTTTTTAATGTTTCTTTCATGTTAAGAGATCATTTCAAGGCATACTGGAAAATAATTTAGTAAACTTTATTCAATTCTAGTTAAAATTATTAAGTGTATTTTTATATAGTAGTTGAACAATCAAGTAAGTTTGACAAGAAGCATTACTTAAAAGCTGTGACTAAAAATATTTGTCACTGTTTAATGCCTTCAACTTTTCTGTGTAAGATATTTAGCCCTAATTTTTCAAATGTCTTTTAATTTTAGCTATTTTAAACAAAATGTACCAATGTGTACATATGGTAATATACATAAAGATATTTTATATAAATTATAGCCAGGAGTGGAATAGAATTTTTTTTTTAATTATGGAGTAGTTAAAAATACAATATTTCCCCAAATATATACTGACTTCAAATATACACTGAAATTATTAGAACATTTGGGGTCAGTGTGTTTTCATAATTAGTTAGCTTCTCACATTATTAGTATTTTTACTGATATCGCTAATTTTTTTTCACTTTAGGAAAATACTTGGCCACAAGCAGTTCAGGCACTTCTGTTGTGAGACAACCGTAGAATCATGGAAGGGTTGGAGTTAAGAGGGATCTTTCAATGTGGTTTAAACCAACTTCCCTGCCATGGGAAGGGACACCTTCCACTGGAGCAGGTTGCTCAGAGCCCCATCCAGCCTGACTCTGAATGTTTCCAGGGATGGGACATATCTCAGTGTTCCAGTGTTTCACCAGCCTCATTGCAAAAATACCCTCCTTACAGCTAGTCTCAAACTACCCTCTCACAGTTTGAAACCATTATGCCTTNAGAGAAGTGTTCAAGACAGGACAGGTGCGGAAGTAAGTGCAAAATATCGACACATATTATGGGTTATAAACCATTTTGTTTCCCAGAAGCAATTTAGCACTTGAGAAGAGTTCTAAATTAGGTTTATCTGAATCCAGCAGCTTTTGACATACCTGTGTTGCACTCATGTGTTGTCCAGGAAAATTACATACTAGTGAATATTTTGGAAGAAAATGCTGGTTTATTATATAAACTTTTACAGCTGATTTTAAGAACAAGAGGAAGAAATTGTACTTTTTCTTCAGAAGAAAAACGTTGTTATTCCTAGCTCCTTGCTGTTGTTAATGATGAGAGGAAAGTAGTGCAGTCCTTCCCTGCGGCTGTTATCATGTCTTTTTGTGTAACTTTTGCAAGTAAGAAGACAGATCTGTGTTCTTTCACCTTGTATCTGCAGCAGCGAAAGGAGATATGATTTATTTGTTTACAACGGTATGTCTTTCAGAATTGGAAGGTTCTTCTGTTTTTGACAAAGGCATTTATTTGGATATGTATTGAAATCTAGTTACAAGAGCAGAAATTATCACTGATGTTGATGAATCTCAGTAATCAGAACATTTTTTTCAGTTTTCCGAACAATCTGGGTATGCAGTTTAGCAGGCACAGCACAATATGGTCTTGTTTAGATAATTTCAGTGAATTTCCTGTTTTTGTAATTACTTGTACCTTTGAGCTTCACATTTTTTAGCAATACCAGTTATCTGTAAGCACTTGAAAGTTGTAAACATAGAGGGACTCAGTGACTTAGGCTTCTACAGAGCAACACAGCTAGGACAAAATGCACAAAAGGTAAGAGACTTTTTCTTCAGGAATGTTGAGCAATGAGTGATGCACTTACAGCAAATGTGTTTCCACTCAGTTACTTAAGCATAACCATATAACTTACAAATTTTAGGTGAATTGTTTGATTATTTGTTTTGCCTGTGCTTTACCTTGTATTTGCCTGTTGGCATTTATAGCACCATTTTGCATAGAATGCATGGACCCAGCAGAGTCCTTTAAATTGCGATCCCAATAGAAACAGTGGGATGCTTTGGCAAAATTGCTTTGGAAAATTAATACAGATTTAAGCATCTCTTATGCCACATGATGGCTTGTCTGAAAATGTGTATAGTCCCTGACTAATGTGAATATATATATATGTGTGTATATATATATATATATGCATATTTATATAGATATATATACATGATGTAGTTTACACTGTAGTTTATATATTATATTTTTATAAGTCAAGATACTGTTATCGGGTAGCACAAAAGAATTTCTTAACCTGAGATTTTTGTGTGTAGGTTTAC
>VWZP01001961.1:49726-60858 GCA_013396995.1 Dicaeum eximium
TGTGTATATATATATATATATGCATATTTATATAGATATATATACATGATGTAGTTTACACTGTAGTTTATATATTATATTTTTATAAGTCAAGATACTGTTATCGGGTAGCACAAAAGAATTTCTTAACCTGAGATTTTTGTGTGTAGGTTTACATAAAGCTTTTCAATACTATAGATAGTTTTTTCTAACGCATGTATTCAGAAGTGCTAAAGGAGAGAGAGATAAGATGTATTGAGAAGCAAGTGAAAAATTTTTATTACCTTAAAAGACCTTTTTAATACTGGATTTGTTCATAGTTTTATGGACAACTCAGCTTTCTTGTGTAGTTTAGCTTCTCAATATATGGCTTTAACCCTTAGAGGAGCTTAATTGAAGTATGTGAAATTATAGTTAAAAATATTAATGTAAAGGATACTGTGATTTGAACTGAAAGATATTTAAAGGAAAAACAGTGCTGGTAAAAACAAAGGAGAGGAATTGAATAGATTTGCAGTCTTTCATGACATTGCTTTGAATCAGGCATGTAATCTGAAGCTCTTAAATCTATGTCTGTGTAATGGAATAATACTGTACTTTTACTGAAAACCGAGTAGGTTGGCTATTGAGTATCAGAGCTATGTAATATGGTTTTAGCAGTATGAGCCTATAATTTTGACTTCTATGAAATAGTCTTGTATATTATAACCCAAAAGTCTGTGTCAGGGCATGGGTTTGAACTTAAGCTTCCTGGACCTAAAGGTGATGAGAAGCAGTAAAGTATAAGTAGTCGCTACTGGGAAGTCTACATCTAGTTGCCATCTTTGGATCCATTATATAATAATCTTTAACTTGCTCCTAGCTAAAATCCCAACCAGTTTACTGGATTCTTTTTACGGTTTGGGTTTTTAAAAAATTTGTTCTTTTCTCAGTGCAGTGTGTGCCTGTGATGAGATGTTAGCAATGGGGTGGGACCTCTGGTAAAGCGTACTCTTTGAAAAGCATAAAACTATAGCACAGCAGAATGTGAGAGGGGAGTGAGAACAAAGTGTGAGAAACAGCATTGTAGACCCTGAGATCAGTGAAGGAGGGAGGCAAGGGCATGGAGCAAAGATTCCCCTGCACACGGTATTGAAGACCCCTGTGGAGCTCATTTCCACATGGCACTGTGGAGATGCCCTGCAGAATTCTGCAGCCGTGGAGAGCACATGCCAGAGCAAGCTCCTCGAACCGCAGCAGAGGGGAGACTACGTGTTTCCCAGCAGGAACTGTGGCTGTGGAGCAGTCTTTTCCTGAAGGACATCATTTGGTGGAATGGAGCCACATTGGAGAAATTCATCAAGGACTGTATCCAGTAGGAGGGATGCCATACTGGATGAAGAAGAATGTGAGGATGGCGTAGTCGCATAGGGGACTGTTATGGACTAACCTCAGTTCCCATTCCCCATTCATCTGCTTCTCTCAGAGGGGAAAGGAAGATGGAAGAATCTGTGACAGTAATTGTGAGTGGTCTTCTTAACTTGACCCATGAGCTTTTCTGTGTAGTGTTAACCCTATCTTGCTGAGGAGAGTGTGTGGGAGAGTGTGTGGATACATGTCTGGCAGCCAGCCAGAGTCTGCACAACACATGGTATATGCCTTGGAGCAATGTCTGCAGCAGGTACAAACTAGTAATTCCCATGCCTGAACCTCTTCAGATTTCAGTTCCTGTCGTTTTTTAATAAAAAAAGTTGATATGCAAAGAAATTTCCTGGCAATCCTCTCAACTTTGCCTTTGTGAATTTTTGAGGAGAGCTCCTTTGGATCTGTGACATTCAGGAACCTGGCTGTCAATGAGAAAGCTTCCTGATCCTACGCAGAAGATTTACTGTCCCATGTAGAGATACAATTGCTTCCTGAGTACTCTACCTGAAGTAAGCTGTCAGCATGGCCTGATTATCTGTGTTCCCATATGAATTAAGATGTGCTGTTTTCAGAGACTGAAAGTAATACAGACAATTTTATCATGACTGTGAGCCAAAAGAGTAAATGCTCTGAATGTTTTCTGGCTCCTTTCAAAGCCATGCTGCTTATCATTGCATCATGCATTCCACCTGAACTCACTGTGAGGGAAGCACAGGTTAGGCACACTTGGGTAGGTCAGCAGGACAGACTGTTTGTGATCAGATATGTAGAGAAGATATGTGTTGGTTACAACTTCATGATTAATTTTTTCACTTTCTTTTTTGTCCACTGGATGAAACACGAACCACCAGCACTGAGTCCTTTTCAGAATCTATAGGATTTTCTGTCTATTCACAGTGCTGAATGCTTGTGAACTAGGCTTGAAGGTATTTTCCTGTTACTTATAATTATGTTCTCTGCTAATGCTCTGTCATGGCACACTATAAGCAGAAAGATCACAAATACTTTTTGTTAGAATGCAGTGTTTTATTCTTCCACATTATTGATCCATAAACACTTTGAGCCTATTGTGAAATCACTGTTGAAAGACTGAGGAACAAATTAAGAAACTGCACTTAGAGAAGCCATCATGATAATGACAGGCAATTTAGTTTGAGGTAACTGGAGCAGTGAAGAATGCAATCCATCATAACAGCAAGTATTTTTACAAATTTTGTTTGTCTGACAAATGTTATACAGAGCATCAAGGTCATTTCATAGTGAAGATGGGATATTGTTTTCATATTCTTACAGCAACAAGAATGGTTTCCATAAACTGCATGTCCAGTTCCCTAGGGTTCTTGCAGTGCAGTGATGCAGTGAGACAGGAAATAAAAACAGCTACAAAATGAGACATTTGCCTATTTGCGTAGGGCACATTTTCAGGCTGACAGTTCTAACTTTGAGGGAAATAGCCCTTTTAGTGACAGTCACCTTCAAGTATTAAGGTTTCCTGTCTTTCCAGTCCATGCTAAATGATTTTACCCCACTAGACTACATTCCATAGGCCTTGGGTTAAGTGTGTTTGCACCAGGCACTTACTGGATCGGTTTCTTACAAGAAAATTACCACCATAGTTCATAACAGTTGGTAGAAAAGTGCATCCCTTAGATAAGATCTCATGAAATAAAAAAAAATTCAGTTGAAACCACAAGAAGTTTATTAATGTAGATGCAATTCTGATTTTCCTAACATAAATGTGTCCATACATAGCAAGGATGTGGAAGGTTTTTTTACTTTAGAAAACAGTTTTTTAGTTATTGCACTCCCTTGGAAACCATTACTCAATAAGCTTTTGATGTTGTATGTATTTTGGGGATATATCAAATTAGGTATTTCCCTGCCTATCCATTTTAATTTTTGAAAAAATTAGCATATGTGTCATATGCATATTGTCACTCTTACTGCTGGATGAGAGTTGCAGCCTGGTGGGTGCAGTTGGTTTTTATAGGGTTTTTGTGTGACTTGGTTTTGGTTGGTTTGTTTGTTGAGTTTACTTTTGCTTTTATGTTTGAGACTTGTCTGCTTTCTCACTGGATTTCTAATTGTCATCTAGAGGAATATTTGACAGTTTAAGTCATTAAGAAGAGTGAAGTAAAGTCATTAAGAAAAATAAAAACCACTAAGCAAATTTGCTGCTGCCATGACTACAATTATGTTTTTCTCATTAAACCTTGATGTTCCTAAAGTCTATGAGACTTAGTTAATTATTCTAACTAGTGTAAGGAATATATGGAAACATATGAGAGACCCATTGTGTCAGGAAGTCTCACGACTTGCTTCTATAGATAATCTCATGATTTAGAGGTGCTTGTATCTGTTTTGATCTGATAAATAGATTTCTCATACTTTTAATACTAGGAAGTTGAGTTGCTGTGAAATTTGAAACTTTATTTGAATTTCAAATATTTGTTACAAGTCTTTCCACACAAGAGTTGTAGTTATAATTATGCTTAAGTAACAGTTTTTCCTTATGTTGTCACCTCCTGATGTATCTCAGGTGAGAGATCAGATCTTTAATAAACACTGTGCTCTGATTTGCTTCAATTCTATGATTTTTGTTCCCCTTTTGTATGTTTGTCTGGTGCAAAGATGAGTGAACAGAATTACATAGAGCTTTTACATATTTTTACTGAATGCATTGTGGAATTGTGTTCCTTCTCTCTTCTAGAAGACTTTACCTGATACATTATAGGGCAGTTATTATCATCTGTGTTGATTATACTCTCAACTCCACCAGTAAAGTTCATTGTGTTCTGTTTTTGGGGATTGCACATCCGTCTTGATAAAACTGTAATACCGGTTTCAAGAATTTTATACAAAATCTGTTAGTAACTGTTCAGTCCACCCAGCTCAACTATTCTCCTTGCAGTCTAGTTCTTTGCTATCTCCATCATAGCTGTTTTTACTTTTCTGCCCTTAAATTCCTATATTGTTTTCAGCCTTCCTCAGTTTAATAATTTTTGTTGATGTTCCATGAAAAGCATTGGTCACATAAATAGTTGATGCTGTATATTCTTCACCTATGAAGACCCCTCCAAAAAGTTGTAAAAATTACAGATGCTAAGTAGACAATGGCCTACTTTAATAAATGTGTGCTTCAGGTTTTTCATTTGTTTCTGTGTCCTTTTTCTTTCCTTAAAATGTGTTCTGGTAATTGTTGGAATAATTTACATTAAGGAGGTCAGGAGAAGAGGGATTGAGTTAATGAGAGCCAAACACTGGCTCTGCAAGTCTCATTTCAAGGTAATAAGACAAAAACAGCTAAGGGTTTAACTATCCAAGGATAAATGAGCAAGGTAGGAGGTGATTATTATTATTGTCCAGCTCGTCATTCTGTTTGTTTCTGAAGAAAGGCTGCCAAGGAAAGTGCAAAGACTGAGGCCTTATTTATATTCTGCTCATTCTGTAGAGGTTATGAGGATGCAAGAATGAGTTGGGGATGAAGAAAGACCAGAAACAAAAATACATTTCTAACACCTTTCCAGATATTACATTAGGAATAACATTTTTTTTTTTTTTTCTACTTGCATGTAGGGAGAACTTCATTCTTGCAGTCTCTGTCTCTCTCCTCTGTCCCCCAACAAAAAGAACATAAAAATTGCTGATGCAGTACAAATGGAAGTCATTAAACAGTGTACTTGAGCACTATTGACAATAATTTGAGAGCCAACGTAATTGATTACTTTGCCAGAAGCTGGAAATGTTGAAGATCATTGATTATGCTGAGCATTGGATATTGTATAGTTTGCTGTTTCCACAAAATTGCAGCTGATTTGTGAAGGAATTCATCAAAAGGTTTAGGAGCCAGGCGATAGGTTGTGTGTTTTTCAGTAAAGTAATGACTCATCTTCCCTTATTGATTTATACAGCTTGTCTTACAGCTCTGGCATAAAAAAAATTCTTTCCACTTGAAATAGTCATATTTTACCATCATAGAAGGGTGAGGTGAAGGGTGTTACACTGGGAAAAATCAGAACTTTAAAAAATCTTGTCAACAACCTGGACTCAAAAAATTTACTTAATATGCCTGGGGTTTTATGTGTCTACTGACAATTGTGTTTATTTGTTTAAAGGTGTGGTGGTTTTCGGGTGGTCTTGGGGATTTTTTAGTTGAGTTTTCTGGGTTTTTTAAACCTTTGAATTTCTTAAACCAAAATGAGAGTTTGTAACAATGCTGTGTACTAATTTTTTCTGGGTTAGAGTGAAATTCATGTACCATGGGGCTACATTTTGGGTTTGTGCTGCAGACAATGTTGATAACACAGAGATATTTTTGTTATTGCTGGGCAGGGCTTGCACTGAGCCAAACCCTTTTCTGCTCCTCACCTCACCAGTGAGAAGGCCGGGGGTGCACAAAGAGTTTGGGAGGACACAGGTGGGATAGGTGACCCCAACTGATCAAAGGGAAATTCCAGGCCAAATGGCATCATGCTTAGCAAGAAAACTCAGATGAGTAGAGGTGGTTGGCCAGACTGCTAGCGTGACTTGCTGGTTTAGTTGTGAGCAACTAGTTTGGGTTTCTTTCCAAAATTAGTTTTTCTTAGATTTTTTAAAAAATCTTAATCTAAACTTCCTTTACTTAGCTCACAAGTTTCTCACTTTAACCATTCTGATTCTTTCCCTCATCCCACAGTGTCAAGGATTCAGTGAGTGGCTGTGTGATGTTTAGCTGCCTACTGTGATTTTAAACCAAGACACAGTGACATATTTAAGCAAAACTGAAGATGTTTAGTAATTATTTTCTTTTTACTCGCTTGCTGCTTAGTTTTTGGGTTGGTTCGGTTTTTTTCCTTTCCTTTTCCATGGTGAAAATTTGAGATTTGCACAGTTGTGTTGTTTGTTTTCTGAATGTGCTGAGCTCTGGGAAGAGCAAGCAGGTGTTAATTTTCCTTTTCTTAAATCTAAATTGCTGAACTTCAGCACCCTCTTGTGCTGTTCGTGCCATTATCACTCAGAAGGGAGGGCTTCATACAAGCCTGGCAGCCACTGGCTTCTGCATTGGGGTTAATCAGGATTGTAGCCTGTTTCCAATCATAGCTAACACACGGTCCCACTTGGATTTCTCATTAGCAAGGTGCTGTTCTGAAATGTATGTATGCACTGATAGATTGATGTAATCTGAACAAGTATGCCTTTGGAGAACATGTAAGGATAAAAAATATCACATCTATCATGTTTGCATGCATATCATCATTGCCTAGTTGCTTCTAATACCATTTGTAATGTCTCAGCCATGATTTCCTGGCCCTGTTTCAGGCCTTGATATGATGGCAGAGAGCAACGTGCTGCATTTCTAGTTTCTGTATCTGTGTGCATGTGTTGAAGCTGTAGGTTCTGACTCTTCTGTTTTCTTCTGTGTCAGTGAGGGCCCTTAAAGGATGATTTGTCTTCCTATTTTAGTCTTTGGCCTTTGAACTGTAAAATTGTTTAATCCAGATGACAAAAACGCAAATGGATATCATTACTATGTTTAATTGCCTCCCTGACTGTACTTTTTCTTATAGCTGCATATTCTCAGTTTCTTTTTGCCATTTGCATCCAGGCAGCCTCTTCAGACTTAACTTAATAGATCAAATTTTTAGATCAAATAGATCAAATAGGGCAATGTAAATTATGACAACCAGATATACTAATTTATATTAGTTTCTTACCAAATAACATCAAGAGCTTAATTGGATGCCCATTCAGAAAAGAAAAAAATCAAGTTTGCTTTAAATATTATGAGATCAAATAAAGCACAACAAAAAGATTGTTCTACTTCTGTACTTCTGACAATCTACTTGCTGAAAGGTCTGTTAAAAAAATGTAACTCATAAAGATGTTTTTTAGGATAATAATTTGAGTAGATAATCTGTTACCAGCTATAAACACCTTTTCTTTAATGCCTTCTGGAGGCCTTTAATGCCTTACATTGATTTTCCTTGCTGTAGTGGTTAGAACAAAGCAAAAGTTGCGGGTTTTTTGTTTAATTTGGGGGTTTTTGTTGGTGTTTTTTAGTGCAAGAATTAAATATATATATATACACATTAATTTCTATCTTAATGGTTTAAATTCTTTTCATTAGATATAGTAGTATGTCATTTGTAGCTAAACAAAGAAAGATGTACAAGGACTGTACAGAACTACCACTTGGTTTGCTTTTTCTGGGCTAGAGATGATTGTTTGCTAAAAATCTATAAATTAAATTCCTACTGAAGTATATGCAAGGATGTATATATGCATTTATGCAATATCAGCTTTATTTTTTAACCAAAGTGTGTTTTGGATCCGAGTCTTTGTGTACATGCATATTAAATTTCTATTTTAGCAGCTTTATGTTTTTTTTTTCTTTATTGTTGCTGTGTTTGGAGGTTGCTCCTAACAGCTACTGCTGATATCAAACTGTGATTGTAATGAAGTAGTCAATCACAGTAGTGAATGTGGAAGATTACCATTTTAATGACTAATTTTCCTGCAACTTTTCGTTGTCGGCCAGTCCCATTCGTGTAATAATTCTCACAGGATGTAACATGTTTACTTCCTACCATAAAACTTAATGTACAACTATGCACCAATTAATAAATGTAGGGACAAGACTCCGCAGCTGCTGTGAAAAGAATCTTGACGTCCATCCTGTTCCAATAATGCCTGTGCTGAGTAGCCTGAATGTCCACTGGCTGCAGTGCTGACTAGATCAGAAAACATTTAAACAGTTGTATTTCATACAAGTGTAAACCAGAGAACTATATAAAATCACATCCTCTTCCTATCCATCTTTTCATCATGTCCGATGCATTTCAGGTTTTTGACTAATTCATGCATTAAAGCTGATTCTACATCAGATTGATAGAATTTGTCGTGTCCTGCTTGATCAGACTAATGTAACAGAGGTTTATTTTAAATTAAATCACTGGTAATGCTTGCAGTTCACTAAGTTTAAAAATTGTGAAGAAAAAAAGCTCTTCATATTGTTTCTTATTATCAAGAATTTCTGTTTAATGTGACCTTTGTTTTGTGAAGATCATATATAAATCAAACCGAAACCATTTCCACTTCAGAGCAATATTTCTCATCTTCACTGATTGTACACTGATTACACTTTCCAAGGGCATCTGAAACTGTGATTCTTTTGAAAGGTGTTTTTAAAAAATCTCCTCCAGTTAGGATTTGAACTCTGACTTTATCTGTTTTGTATGCTAGAATAATATGGAATATTACATATTTTTCATTAATGAAACTTGAAGACTTCTAGTACTTGCAACAGGATGAATAAACATGGGTACTTAATACCTAATAACTTGTTTGTTAGCCAGTGATAAAGGTATAATACCATGCCCATTAACCTATATTGTAAGAAACCTTTTTTGCCTGCACTTTGTTTTAACAGCTTACAATATGAAAAGGCAAACTGCAGGGCTGGTTAAATTTTCTAAATTTTCTGTCCTCCCTAAGAGACAGATGGAAATAATTTCAGCCAGTAACAATATTTGTATCTGAAATGTGAATGACATTCTGTGTTTTGTTTTCTTATTTGTTTTAAAAATAATGGCTCATATTAAATAATGTGTGCTACGCAGGAAGACTAATATGTAAAGTTATTTGAGCAAGATACAACTATTTTAAAAAGCTATTGTTGTATTCTAGTGAATGGCAATGTCAATTAAATGATTTGTATTTTTTTTGGTGAGCTATGAAATACTTTTTTTACCTATTATTTCGATTAATGTAGTATTTTTCAGTAAATACCTTCTTCCTTTTCTCCTTATGTAGTAAAGTTATTGAAGTATAAGAAACTTTATAATCATGATATGATTTTCTTAGACCTATGCAGTTGTAGTCATAGTTCTTCTATGTTAAATTCTATTTATTACAATATGCAGGAAATTATCTTATTTCTTCTCCTGTTTCCTGTGTGGCATGAGAGACCTGTTGGTGATCAAAAAGCTTCTTAATCCTGTGCTTCAGTTTGAAGAGCATAAGCAGCTTAAGACTTTTTTCCTTCCCCCTGCCTTTACATGTATATTTATCTTATCATAACAAACATTGACCATGTGATTCAGCTAGAGTCCACGTAATCAGAACTGAACAGTTCCCTCTATGAAATTTGTATTGGTGCATTGGGCAGGCAGAATTTTGTACCTGTGGCCTGTAATGGAAAATTTGGGGAAATTTTGATCTTCTATGCTTGTGAAAGAGGAGGAGGAGCTGAATCTGTAAATTGAGGAATGCTATAGGATGGAGATATCTAGAGGCTGGATTGTAAGAAATCTTCTTGGTATTTTTGCCAACTTTCAGTTTCTGCGGTAGCAATCTAGATAGTTGCTGGTGGCAAACGTAGGTAAATATTGCAGCTGATTATATGAGCTTTATGATGTCATACTCTATTTCCATTGTGTATGGCTAGTATGAAACCTGAAAAATCAAACACGGTTAGCTGTTTGAAAGACAGATGCAATTGCAAAGATATCTTCACTGTGGGTTGTGATATAGAATGTACTGTGTATACATTGCTTTCCATGAACTATGTGTATATACTTCCTTATATTTTCAATTGCTACGAGAGTTTCCTCACTCATTACAATTACATGATATCCATGAAACTTGGAAGAAGAGGTTTGAACAAGATTGTGTAACTCTCTAGTTCTACTAAATGTTGCAAATGTCTTAACTTTGTAAGAGAAAATGTTCATGTTGTTTTAAAATAACTAGCCTGGTGGTCTTCTGTGCTGAAGTGACTACACCATTAGACAGGGGAGGGGTTACAGATGTCATTTATCTGGACTTCTGTGAAGACTTTGATGGAGCTCCCCTACAACATCCTTCTCTGCAAATTGGAGAGAGGTGGATTTGATGAGTGGGCTGTTAAATGGGTAAGGAACTGGTTGGATGTCTCATCCAGAGGGTAGTGATAAATGGCTCAGAGTCCTAATCGGCATCTGTGACAAGATGTGTCCCCAAGGGGACAGTATACGGGGACGACTGTTACTTAATATGTTCATCAGTGACATAGGTGAAGGGATTGAGTGCACCCTCAGCAAGTTTTTAGGTGACACCAAGCTGAGTGGTGCAGTTGACACTCCTGAGGGACAGGATGCCATCCAGAGGGACCTCGAGGGACAAGCTCGAGCAGTGGGCCATGGGAATCTCAGAAGGTTTAACAAGGCCAAGTTCTGGTGCTGCACCTGGGTCAGGGCAATCCCTGGTGCCAGCCCAGGCTGGGGATGAACAGATGGAGAGCAGCCCTGCCCAGAAGGACTTGGGGGTGCTGTGGGTGAGAGCTGGACATGAGCCAGCCATGGGCACTCCCAGCCCAGAAAGCCAAGTGTGTCCTGGGCTGCATCCAGAGCCCCGTGGGCAGCAGGGGAGGGAGGGGATTCTGCCCCTCTGCCCTGCTCTGGTGAGACCCCACCTGCAGAGCTGCCTCCAGCTCTGGGGTCCCAGCACAGGAAGGACATGGAGCTGCTGGAGAGAGCCCAGAGGAGGGACACCAAGGTGATCAAAGGGATGGAGCACCTCTCCATCTGGGGAAAGGCTGAGAGAATTGGGATTGTTTGGCCTAGTGAAGAGAAGGCTTTGGGGTGACCTAATTGTGGCCTTCCAGTACTGAACAGAGCTCACAAGAAAGATGGTGAGACACTGTTCCCAAGAGCATAATGTGACTGGGCAAAAGGCAAAGGAATCAAACTTGAGACTAGGTTTAGATCAGATATTAGGAAGAAATTCTTTAT
>VWZP01001961.1:61081-302457 GCA_013396995.1 Dicaeum eximium
CTTTATTGTGAGGGTGGTGAGTCACTGGCAACAGCTGGCCAGAGAAGTTGTGGATGTTCCATCCCTGGAAGTGTTCAGGGTCAGGTCCCTTCCAACCCAAACCATTTTATGATAAGATTACTGTTTCAGTCATATTTACTAACTCCTAAAATAAACATTTGATGCCAAGGGATCAAACTTGTTTTTATTCTTAAAATTTATGGTGGTTTTGTAGGCCTAAGTAAGTACCAGGTATTTGCTGTCTCTGTGTGTGTCTGTTAGGGTCAGGTTACAGTGGCTCACTTAACACTGTCATATATATATANGATTATGTTTGGTAGATGAAAGGGTCTGGAGGGGTCTGGTTACAGATACATCACTCTTATATGAGTTTTGGCTTGCTTCCCTTTTTTTTATCACTTTCTTTAACACTTCGTTTCACCGAGGAAGCTTTTTTAGACCTAGTGAAGAATGTGAAAAATCTTTATCCCTGTAGCATACCACACCACAGTGATGCATATAGTTACTTTGGGTAAAGAGGGAGTTACAGTACTTCATACTGTTCTGTTTCTTTGTAATGACAAAAGCTTTATTATGTGAGAATCTGTCAGAAACAATTTTTTCTGAGTTGATTTTGTATGGTAGCAGTGAGAGCATTGTATAAGTTGGTATTTAAGTTTTTCACATGAAATAAAAACACCATCAGAACGATAGACTATGAGAGGGATGTGATGACAAAACAAACTTACACTATGGAGGTGATTGTGATTTTAATGAAAGGAACATGGATTTTTCAGATTCTTGATCAGGGAAATTAAAGGGTTTATATAAGTATCTAGGAGGCCTTCAGAAGGTAATCAGAGTAACGAGGCAAATGAAATATGTTTTTATTTGTGAAAAGGACAATGTTCTTGGAGTTAACCAAAAGGATGTAGGCACAGTAGTATTTAATAGTTTTCATGACCAAGACCTACACTATTTGCAAATATTAACCATGATCTTGTGAGGGGAATTTAGAAGGGAAACAGTATGAGCATAAAACACTTGTTACATGAATGTGTACTTTAAAATAAACTTCAGCCCCTTTAAAAGCCTTGAAGTTGTTGTAAACAGATCTATTTGCCAGAGTAAATGAATTTAATTGAAATGTATAAGACCAAATTGCATAGAGGAAGCAAAAATAAAAGTTAATTTCTTTTAAAAATATTTTAGGTGGTAATGAGTTTATTCTGTTAGAGTGAACAGTAAAGCTGTCGAATAAACTGGGGTTTTGTTGGGTTTTTTTTAACGCATAATACAGAATAGGAAATATGCTTCTATAGCTTTGGAGGCATTAAAAGTGAAGATAATGCAAAGTCATCCTTTGTACCAGAGAAGATGAATATTTTATCATACACTTCTTACACAAGGAGGAAATACTAAGGTACTAGACCACTGAACCATGGACCTAGTTTGTGGTTACATGGAAAATTTTTCTTCGCTTGTATTCAGAATGATACTAAATAAAAATGCTTGATATGTATTTCTTAGCATGTGAACAGATTAGTCTTTTTGACTGAGTATTGTGGAAGCAAAGGTGAATATTATTTTCAATTTTTAGAAATTATCATGCATTCTTTTGCTTAAAAATATGCTGAGAAACACTCAGTTTTCCTATAACCATTTGTGAATATACAGTAACATTGTGAATATTCCTGGTGTGTGATTCTTGTTACAAAATTTATAATACAGTAGTACTTTCTTCTTTATTTGATTTTTTAAATTTTAATTTTATTGACATTTTTTAGGCTATCAGGTTATGTGGATGTGTTGTTTGGTGAAAGATGTTTTGTTTTGGAAGCAGTGTTTTCTAAGTCCAGAGTAAACACATTTTGATAATAAATTTTCTCTTTCGGTAGGAGGGAAGTATTATATAAGATGAAGAATTGTTTTTACAATTTTATTTGCATTTTTCAACAAATAAATTAGGCTGTGCTGATAGTCTTGTTTAATACAAATGCATGCAAACTGTACTTAATAAAATCGTGAAATTGTGAAATATGTACTTAATAAAATTGTGAAAAATAGGAATCATAGATAATCTATATTGAGAATTTAGGTTTGTTTTCTAACCCAGATATTTAAACAGATTTGAAGCTAGTGGTTGTCTACAGTTATTTTTGACTACAGTTATTTAGTATTTCAAGCTATATATGTTCCAAGGGTGCTGTTTCATTTAGTACTAAACAATTTGTGGGATAAAATAGACCAAAAAAGAACAAGTCATCTTTTGATGTCTCGTGTCATCAGTAACAAAAAGAAGGTAAGATTAAGAAGTGATACTCTGTGCCACAGAAATGGAAGGAATACTTTGTGTGGCCTTTAACAGAAGTACTTATAGTTCTGTATCTAAAAGTCGTGTTGGAGTAATTAGGAAGGATATATATGGGCTTTCACATTTACCAAGATAAAACAGGAACACTGGTCTTTATAGCCAGTTCAATTCTCTTAAAAATCAGGGAGAAACTTTGTAAATCCACATTTATTCTAAAAGGGTATAATATAAAATTATGATTCCCCTGAGTATTGAATTGAGTATACTGCAAAATTTTGGGGTTGTTTTCATACTTAAGGTATTTTAAATTAGTTTATGTTACCATAATATAGGTGATGAGGCCAGCTGGTAAACGTAATGTAACCTGCTCCTTTTAACTCTTCAGCCCTTACACTCTAGTCTGTCTTTTCCTCTTGTATCATGGGCAGATTAGTGATACTAACTCCTGAAGTGATGCATAAGGATGAAGGCAAGGATAGCAATTCCATTCTCTTCACTTTTCCCCTCCCCTCAAATGTGAGGCCAGGGTAGTGAATTGTTACTAAAATGCCTCTGAGTGAGTATATATTCTCATGAGGTCTGAGCTAGCAGGGGTGCAGAAGACATCTAAAACTTAAGTTGATCTTCAAATACTTAAAAAGAATTTCTGTTTTTGTTTGTAAAAAAATCACTTATGCTGATGGATTAATTAATCCCTTTCAGTTAATAATGGAATACGTTTTGCAGCCATTAGTAAGCAGTAATGTTCTATTTTATGAAAAATTGCACATTTGTTTTGTAAAAAGATCTTTTTTCTAATGAAAAGGAACCACTCAAAGTTATAAATTGAGATTGTGAAAAGATCTAAATGAATCATTAAAAGTATATGTTAAAAAATGGGGATAATTTCTTTTTTGATAGATTCCTTCAAAGATGCGGGAATAGAAATATCTGTATTTCTCTTTTCTCTCATAGCAACTGGTACTGCTACTGGAACTTAAAGCTGGAAGTTATTGAATTTCTGTTTTGATTAGGCAAATTGTTGCATTTACTGAAGATGAAGAAATGTATTCTGGCAGTTAGTTAAGATGAGCCTTGCCTTCTGCTGTTCACTAATGAAATTCAGGTGTCCTGAGAACTTGAGCGTAATAACAGATTATCCATGCCTTATTTTTGTCACTGTTCTGTAATTGCAATATGAGGTCATGAATTAAATGCATGTTTGGCAATAAAAGTTACTTTATCACAGGTTTTATGACAAATATAATTTAAGTTGATGGTTGTGGAAAGCAGGCAGTGTATCAGTCCTGTTGAATTGGAAAAGTCCTTTCCAGTTTAAGTTTTAAATAAATCTTTGAAACTTTGAAATTTTCCACCATTTCTGCCTTTTGTTTTCTGAGGGAGGTACGGCAAAAGAGCCCTTTATTTGTACATAGCAGTCTTTTTTTGTGCGTATTTCTAAGATAAGTTTGTGCTGAATTACCATTAATTTAAAATGAGTTGGGTTTATATTTATGGTCAATCTAATAATATAATGTGTTCCTAAGAAATTATATTATTAAAATATTGTTAGGAACACATGCTAGTTAGTGCCCTGGTTTGTTTGGTGGAACCTTAGGACTAAATCTATAAGTAAACACTTCGAGTATTGCAGCCTCCTGTGGAAAGTAATTTAAAAATGAAATTGAATGTGTACTTGAATTTAAATGTGGTTAAATTATAACAGAATTTACTTGTAATTTCCTACTCACAGGACCAGGAAGATATGTGTAATCTTAAGTAATTTAAAGTATATGCTTTAGTTTAACTGTAAAATTTAATAGCATTCTACTGTAATATTTTGATCTTTCTTTTGACCCTTCCTTTGACCCCTTTGATCCTAAAAAGTAGTTTTAAAAGTGTTAATCAAAAGAGAGGCAAGATCATCTTCCCTTTTGTGGGAAAGAGGCATCATCTGATAATTTTAGTACAGAGATAGTAAGGCAAATTTTAAGCTATGTAGGAAGTACCTATGTAAGCACACACCTGTTGTAAAGCATCTTCTCTCAAAACTACTTAATTACTGTGATTTTTTTAAAGATGTTCAGTTAATGATATTTAATTTCTTTCCTGCTGATAAAACAGTGGTAGCCTGACTGCCTTGGTTTACAGTATATAGATACTTTTGTGTTTCAGCAATCTTTTTGCTTTATATTTATTTTTTTGTATGTATTGCATACTTGTGAATTTGGTTGAATTCACCTGTGATCTAAATTAGTCCCTTGTAAATGCTTTTGCTCTGTGTGATTTGCCTGCATCTTTTGAAATTAATGTATTCCCGAAGTCTTGGTAAAAAGGAGTTGAACCAAAACTATACCAGAGTTTAAGCTAACTGAACATCATGGTAGGTTATGGCACACAAGGGAGACAGACCAGGGAAATGCACATCGAGTATGCGATACCTTGAACACTGTATTGGAGGGTGTAGCCACATGCTTCATGTGGGGCAGGTTTCGGAGTGGGTAGCATGTGGGCCTCAATCTGTAGCAAGTAATAATGCATAGGTAAGGCAAGAAAGTTTTAAGACTGAATTAGCAGATGAGCTTTTTGCAAACAATCTCTTTTCAAACATAAAACTGAATTTAAGTAAGCCCTCCCTGACTCTTTCTTTCTTCCTTTGGTGCCCAAATAAAGTTTCCTTAAGCTGGTATATAACCAAAATGGAGAAAAAAATTATGGAATAAAGAATTGGGAGAAAAAGGATTTCTTCTACCATTACTATTGCCTTGTATAGTGAATACTTAGTTTAATGACTGACTCTCTATTTACATGACAGCATATATTTACTCTAGCAGAGTTTCTTCTTCTGAGGAATATTTTACATATTTTTGCAACTTTTATTTGTGTATATTGCATGGAAAAAAATGCATATTGAGATCCACTTACAGACAGTGCACCTGTTCAAGTAAGAAAACATGATATTTGTTCTGTGCCAATTGTTCTTTATATTTCTATCTCTTTTTTCAGTTACTTCTGTTTGAGCTTCTGTAAGTGTTCGTTAGTTGTGAGGATTTCTGGTTGGAATTTGAGTGGCTTTTATTGTTGTACCTCAGCCTTTCTTTTTGAATTACCATCTGTGCTTTTTCCTTATTGCTCTTTCATTTATTGAATAGAATGTAAAAGAAACTAATACTTACAAAATCTAATTCAGAGTAGGCAAAATATTGAATTTCTGTAAAACAATGCAGAACTGGAATTCTTATATAATAGGCTGCAATACATAAAAAGAAAATTATTAATCATATCTCACTTATCATAGATCTTTTTGATAGGAGCAAAATCTGTGCCATTAGTTCCAGACCAGCGTATTTCCCATTCACAATGCTTAAGTGCATAACATTAATCTGTCCTCATCATCTTATATTACTTTTTCAAAGCAAGTCTAACATGAAGCAAGACACAATGAATGAAAGTCAGTGAAGGTCGACTAGACAATCCAATTACTGAAGAATCTTGGAAGAACAGTACTGTGATCTATAATAGAATTGTGTGTGAATTTCTGTCTTTGTTGACAAGGGTCATTTTTGTAGAACTGCAGTATTTTTTCATGGTAATCTAGTTTTAGATTATGCTAGTCTAATCTGTTTGTATAATACATCAGAATGTCAGTTGTTTAAAAATTTGTTAGTTCAGAGAAGCCATATTTATTATTGTCTCCTGAGTAGTGAAGATTTAACATACAGCTACACATTGCATAACACAGAGGCAGTGTTAAGGTGCATAATCATTGTATACATATCACTGCTAATTTTCCATGTTTTTTTTTTCATCATGCACTTATTTTTCATTCATTCTGCTGAATAGACCATCTCTTGCAAGAGTAAAACACATTCATACAATAAATGAAGCTACTATTTCTGGCACCTACTTGATAGAAATAGTGACCCAGGCTGCATGTTGGCGCTAAATACAGGGGTTTAAGTCTATGTGGAAACCATCCGTGCTGGGCACTTCAGATGATGACTAAAAAGAAGGCCTAGTTAAGGAGCAGAATAGATGTTTCCAGTCTTAGAAGCATCTTTGAACTTTAACTTTGTTGCTTCTGTATCACAGAATCACAGAATAAATTAGGTTGGAAAAACTTCTGGGGTCACTAAGACCATGCTTTGACCAAACATTTTGTGGATCAGCACTGAGCCCCATGTCCAGTCTTTCTTTAAACACCTTCAAGGACAGGGACTCCACCACCTTCCTGGGAAGCCCATCCCAGTGTCTTACCACCCATCCAGATATGGCTTTACTTGCTTTTTTTTTCCTTGATACAAATAGGTCTAAACAAACAAACAAACAAACAAACAAACACAAAACAAAAAAACCCAACCAAACTTCTGCATACAAACTTTGTATCATTATGGTTTTGAGCCATATATAAATAAAGACTGATAGGATTTAGTTGTCTGTTATTCTAACTGAAGACTCGGTAATTTTACTTGACTATCATTTTACATGCAAATTGTAAGTAAATTCCAAATTACTACATGTTCTTGGTTTCCCCAAACCCTGCAAAAAAAGAAGGAAAAAAGGTCGTAATATAAATTTTATCTTTTAACCTTTTAGCATATGTTTACATTACAGGTATTTTGATCTGGTATTTCCATGCATATTCTCTTATATTCATCTTAAGAGAAGGCATTTTAGTGAAATTGCAAGTGTGTGTGTATGTAAATATAGAAATACATATACATATGTTCCTTCCCAGCTAATACAATCATAGGAAAGTGGAGTCATATTAAAAGTTTAACCAAAAAGAATATCAAGTGGTCTTCATTACAAGCTGTCTGAATGGGAAGCATCTTATTAAAAAAATCAATTGCTGTAAATGACATAGGGTCTAGAAAAGAGGTAATGAATTCCTAGACACTGGTATAACAAACAATACTTAGAGGAAGATACAGTGTTGATTGAGACAATTTTTATAGTGTTTTCCAATAAAAGTTGAAGTAATCTCCAGATAGTGGGGTTTTGTTTTATGACAGCAAAAGACAGAAACACTGCTTTTTTATTTAGAAGTCAAGATTAAGAAAAAATTGTTTGCAGTAGCAAAATATGTGTCTAAACTACCACAGTCATTGTAAAGCATAATCAGATTATGTCACACTCCTTTTGACTGAAAAATCATGAGGCATACAGAGGTAATGAAGAATGTTTTCCTGATTCCTGATGCCGCATATCTAAAAAGCACTGAATAGGTTCACTGCTAATCTGTAAACTATTCAGTATAAATGGTAATAATCTACTGTTATTAATTTTCATTAAAACTATTTTTTCCACAGGGTTTTTTTAGATTACAGAAAATACTATAGTATGGAAAGAAGATCTTTTAAGACATAATAATTTTATTATTTGCATTCCAAATGTTGTTTTTCAAAGTCTTCACACACCTAAATGTTAGCTCTAAGTAAGAAATCATTTGCAGATTGAAGTTTTAAGCTCTATAATGAATTTGTGATATTGAACATTTATGCTACTAATTTTTCATTACTACATTTTCTTGATGGGTAGGGCAAACCTGTCTGCAACAGAGAATTACACTTGAATATTCTGTAAGGAGGGTAGACTAAGATTGTAATAGAGTCCTTCTCTAAGATAATCAGCTGAATCAGTTGTTTTAATTTATTTTCTACAGAAGATAAACTTTTTTTTCAGCCCTGTTTTGGTTCTGGAAATTTACATACTAAAATTATAAATTTCTAAGCTTTTGAATTGGGATAGTATTTGTCACAGGTTTTTGGTAATCAGTATATCCACAAAAGTAATAGTTGGTCTGGCTGTCCTTAGCTGAGAGGAGTGTGCCAAACTAAAAATGTAAGGCTGTGTCAGATCAAACCAGAGAAGAAATTTCCTACTATGGTGGTTTGCTTTTGTTCAAGCAGACAGACGTGAGGCATCGGTCTCTCCAGATACCCCATGATCACTACCCAATTGGCAACTGAATCTTTCATCTGACCCTTTTTCCTTTCCTTTTGGCCTGTTTTCAGTTTGATCGGGTTCTAAATACACAATACTAAAAGGCTTGCCTTTTATTTGGCAGATGTGCAGCAATAATAATCTGTGCTTGCTGAGAAATTGTTGCTTTGAGAAAACTGCACTAAGTCTGTAACAATTTTCAGTAACCTCAAAGCAATACAACTCTTATGAGGTAGTGGGCCTATAAACCCATATCTGTGGGTTGTCTTCTCAAAAGTTCCTCTACTAGAGTCATCACCATGGTCACCATATGCTGCCAGGGTGCAGGAAAGTGACGTCTTGGGCAAGTTGGAGCTTTGGGTGATGGTGATCCACAGCACAGCAGGAATAGTGTTTCTATATGAATTTCCCTGAGGTTCAGCTGTGCGCTAGATATTTCAAAGTTTGTTTTGCTTTTCAATTCTGTGGGAACAGGAAGACATCAGTAGACATTCTGAATGTTCTCAGTATAATGGAGTTAGGATCCCAGACACAGTGAGACATTCCTGAATAGTGTAGCTGGAAAATACAAGCTTTGTCCCACAGTCATTATATGGTTTTTCATTACTGCCACTTGCACTGGGAGTATATATTTCTCATAGGAAAAAAAACCCCAAAACTTCCTTGTTTAAAGGAAGGTGTATAGGTGTCATAAGTGTACCTATGTCAGTATTACATTCTTTACAACGTTCCTTTTGATCATTAGCCTACTTACAAAGCAATGTATTTATACAATAGATTGTGTTTTATAGTTATTAAATTTTACTAGGCAAAATTATAGATGAAAAATAGTTGTATAAATAAATACATCTCAATCATAAACTAGGTAACATCTCCATTTGGCTGATAACTGACACAGTGGTATATTGCCATGAGATTACCTAGTCTCATATGAGAAACAGATGTAATATTACCTTTAAGTTGAAATCTTCAGTTGCTGTGTTTTAGTTAAAAAGAAATATAGGACAAGGCATATAAATTTAAGATAGCACACAATTCAAATTCTTTGCAGAGTCAATGATGGGTATAGCAGGAGTCTACAGGATGACAATAACAAATTTGTTATATTTTGATTTTTGTATATAATTTATGAAAATAGTGGATAGAATTGTCTCTTGGGTTATTTGCACATAAATAGGATGACAATTAGATCTGAGTTTGTGGGTATCATCTCTTGCCATGTATTTCTTTTTTCTCTGCCTTCTGCCAAAAATATTTTTTCTTCCTGATTTTCATATATGTAAGTCTGTGCATATCTATGCAAACTGTGCATACGCAATATTTTCTCTCAAACTCTTGAAATAAATAACAGTAGTGGTAATAATAATACTCGAAGTCTATATGAGCTGCTTGCCAATGGCATGTAGAAATTTCTTAAGTTGTGTTAAGTATGTGCTTATAGCACCTTTTCAGCTGTTACCTGTTTATCTTTTCTGTAGGTGACAGACCAATCAGTGAAAGCTTTTGCTGAACATTGTCCCGAGCTGCAGTATGTTGGTTTCATGGGCTGCTCTGTTACTTCAAAAGGAGTCATTCACCTTACCAATGTAAGTATCAAAACTACTTTCTGCTAGTCATTAGTGTTTTGGACTAAAGCCATGTCACATAGTATCAGGCAGGATAAGATTACATGTATGATTTATAGCACTGATGTGGACAGAAACATGATTGAGTGAACTTCTAGATTTCACCATATAAAAACACTGTAGCAAAAATATATTTATGGATTATACATTTTCTCACAAGTAACAGTGATATTCAGGTCAAAACTCTTTAAAATGTATAATTGCAGCTGTTTCCATCGCAAACAAAACAAAATTCCATTTTGAAATGCAAAATTCAGATTGCAAGAGATTTAGACAGATCTCTGGTTTCAACAGTGTACCTGCTGTGTACGTCCATTTTGACTATATTAATCTTATTTCACAGATAAATTTCATTTTCTTTCCTTTTTCTTTCGCATATGAGGAGTGATGTTTGGGAAAACCAACTTGAGTGAATCTGCAGAAGGCAATTAAAGTTTTCAATAAAGTGGATGACATGGATGAGGTGGACAAACACCATCTAATTAAAATTTGTAACTGAAAGTAAATCCAGGGATCATGCAAACATGAAAATGGTTTAAAGAGATTTTGAGGTAGGAAGTAGAGAGCATATTTAATGAAAATGGAGTGTGCCTGGTAAAAGCAAAGGTTTTTTTGATGTAGCTGTGAAGGTCTTCTATTATTATACAGAACCATTCAGCATATCTGTAAATTACTTTCATCATTTTAGAGCTGCTTAGCTGAAACTACAGAAGAACTGAAAACATTTTGGAACACACGCAAAAAGAAATAAGCCAGGGAAATTAATTTGTACGGTAAAGTTACAGGACCTCAAAGGATGCCGTTTCAAAATAGCCGTGTATTGAAGCGATGAGTAAAAGGTGTGTGTGTCTGTTGGAGGAAGAAATTATACGATTATTTTCATATGCTATGAAAACTACATATGTATAACTATAGGTTATGTTTATATACACAACATAAATATAGGAGGTACACAATTCAAATATTTGACATAGACATGGTATGTAGTCCAAGGCTTTGTGGGAAATTTCCACAAAGATCGCTTTTCAGCTACATGTTTTGATTACTGTATTATTCTGACCTATTTAAGATAAATAGATAAATATTGAGATATTTACTCAATAGATTATTGAGTATTTAGTAGATGTTAGATATATTCTCCTTCAACAAAATGACTTTATAATAGCATTTATTAGATTGAAGAAGAGTCAAGATCTTGATATTTATTAATGTGTTTCTGATTTTCATGTGTTTAATAATAATAAATTATTAGAAATCCTGATTTACATTGGAGTGACCCTGTTGAACACAGTCCTTCAGAAAATATCTAAGAGGCTGCTTAGACTCTTAGTATATCATTACTTTGCAAGTAATTGGTGCATATTAAGATTTGAGATTTAGGTATTTCAGTTTCCTTCCCTCAAGCTGTATCTGTACAACTTCTGTAGGCTGTGAATACTGCAAAGACAGCAATGTGATAACACGAAAGTTAGGGATTGCTTAACATGGAGAAGGCTCAAGGGAGACCTTATTGCAACCTTTCAATACTTAAAAGAGGTTTATTAGAAAAATGGGGACAGGCATTTTAGAAAGACCTGTAGCAAGTAGTAACATTATCTGCTACATCTGTCTTTCCCAGAATTCATCCACTGATGACATATATTTTTGTTCTAACCATTGTGCACTTCAGTGGTTGGTTTTGTCTTGAGTACTTAACTGGTGCTTCATTAGTGTTTACTACTAATTCCAGTGTGATGTTCCTAGAGAATGTGGAATCTGCTCTTTGCTCTCCACGGCCTGTGAGTGTGTCCCTCCAGGCTGTGCAGAGCTAGTTGCCTTCTGTTCTGCTTCCTGTGTGCAAACTGGAGATAACAGCAGTGGCCTTGGTTGTGAAATTGCTTTGGGGCTGATGGATGTATAAAAATTGAGTGGTTTATTATTACTGTATTTTCCCCCTAGTAATGTTAGCTCTCTTTAAAAATACTGCCACTTGAAAAATTCTAAATTGCGGTGCTGCTGCATTGCAGAGCTTTTTTTAATAGCTAATTGTGGGGTATGGGAGAGAAAGTGTTGTATACTTAAGAAAAAGAAGAAACATTCAGGGTTTATTTTCACTCTTTTTCTACTGAACAGAATGACAGTCTAAAAAATTGGCTTTTTGAGCAAGACCATGTCATCACATGGGTGCCTTTTTCCTTGAAGTTATTATAAACTGAAAAAATTACAGATAAAGTAAATAATGATTATTGGGTAAGATGAGAGGCACTTCAATGTACATACACAGGAAGAAAGGGAAAAAAGTAGTGTGTTTATATGCAGTTCACAGTTAGACTCTCTGTTGAAACCATTTGTTTGTTTTGATGACCTTAATGTTTCCTTTTTCTTTAGTTTTAATGTGTCAAACATTGTCACAAAAGTGAATTACCTCGTCCTTGACATCAGAGTCCAACACTTATCAACACTGTTCCTGTAGAGGAGGGAAGAACATGTGTAGTGTTGTAGTGTACCTTCTGTTTTCACCACATCTCCACTTGCCATTTTCTTGTTTTATCTTTTTTTATAATTTATTATTTAATTAGCTTTCCATATGTTTTTTTTTTTGTTTGCACTCTTTCTCCCCTCCACACATCCTTGTCTCTCAAGAGTTTATCCCTGGTTATTTTTAACTTTGCTTCTCCTGTAAGTGTGAAGATCAATGCAAATGTGAAAAGTGCCTGTGCACATTAGGTGATTATGTTGGACACAGTACAACCAGAAAGGTAATCTTGTTCCTTAACTAGGTGTTATAAGAAACTTTGTTTTCTTTCTAGAGAGGTAGTAGTTTATTAATGTTACATCTTTGACCTCAAGAGCAGTGGCATTTTCCTTCCCTGTTGTGGTAATTGCTTCTCAGCAGTTTAATTGTTGCACTTTTAATTGAATTTCAACATCTGGCATCAGCAAATCTTGACATCTAGATATAATTTTATTACCAAGCCACTTCTTGGCTTCTTCCTTTGGTTTCTGATATATATGCAAGGGTAATTGCTTTGTAGCAATATACTCTGTGCTTCTACACCATGTACTTCTGACAGACTGTCTGGTAAATTTTGTTACAGACATCTAATTATGTATGAATCCTTGTACAGAACCTCAACAGAAAAAAATTTCTAACTTATTCTGCTAATCGTCAATGCATGAAGACAGTTCATCTAAGAACTATTTTTGGAATAATGTGATCTTCACTTTTTCTTCACCTTGTAATAGTTACCCATGTCCAATCCAACTTAGTGATACTTGTGTCTGAGTTGGTGGTCAGTATGAAGTCAATCAAAATTCAGATCTATGGAGGAAATTCTTTGGGCTCATTCAGTGTAGACATCATAAGTGTGACAGATACATGGTGTTAATCTACACAAGACAGGACTGATTTTGCAAGAGCCTTTCTGAACTAGGGTAATGTATGTTTTCTTTCTTTCTTTCTTTCAAATGATTGTTTTTGACACACAGTGTTCTGCTGTACGCTCTTTCTATGGTAGTATTTCAGCATACCTTCTGATCTTAAAATCATTAAGCTTCCTGACTAAGGGCATGATCGCTGCTCTTTGGCTAGGTACGGAGAAAACAGTATTTTAATAAATGTATATAATGAACTGGATTTCATAAGATGGAATATGATTTATTTCAATCTGTTTGCCTTTAATAATACATCCTTTTAAATATTAGTCTTCCAATCACAGGAAAAAGGCATTAAGTGAGGGTTTTTGAATACAGTGATTCTGAGACATTCTTCATGAGTGCTGTGTAAGTGAACGTTTTTGCATCTTGTCAAACTGAACCTGATGATTTTCTTGAATCAAGTTAACTGTGTCCCTCTTAAGAGATTCTTGCTGCTATTTTGAAGAATTTGATGGTTGTACCCAACTGCCATTTCTTTCAATGAAGTAAAAAAGACATTGCAGAAAAGACTGCATGGTTGAAAGGGTTGAATCTATGAAACTTCCACTTCCTCTCTACCCTCCAAAAAAAATTCATTAGAAGTACACACTCTCTGTGTCTTGGACTCCCACACTTGACAGTAAATAACATGGAGATGTAAACTGTGAATCAGTAAAAATGTAATTCTACAGCAACTTCTGGACTTTATAAACTAGAAATGAGTCTTGTAACACAGATACTATACGTGCAGTTTAAATGTGTGTGCAAGTCCCTCCTCTAGAGGTAATTAAATCTTTGTGCTTACAATACAGTTTTTGATTGTATGTTTGTTACTTAAGCAATAGGACCTTAATGCTTTACAGTACCTAAGAATTGAAATTAAAACTTATTAATATGCAAAACATTTAATCAGTAGTTGGGAAAATAGTTGCCTTTGTAACTATTCAATCATTTTCCAATTCTTTAGGAATGGAATGTATGATTACTGTTCTAGGATCACAGTATGTCTCAATCATCTAGTTCAATTATGGCAGCTCTTTAGTAAAAATTAAGGAATGTGACTTTTTAAATAATAGTTAATAGATTCTATTGACATTGCAATACAAAGAATGTGGTTTACAGTTTTTTTCATGTACTGTTTTTCATTTCTTGTAATCATACATTTGCTTTGGGAGATTTAAGTCAGAGAACAGTTTATTCCCTGAAGGCGTGTATACACAGAGTGTCAAGAAAATTAAGCTTAATTAGCAAAATATGTGAGTTTAAAGCTCATTAAGTCCTTATAAGCACTTTCCTTCAGAAATAATTTGGATGTCATACTGAAGAGGATTAATCTTACATGAATTGTTTAGTGGTGGACTTGCCAGTTTTAGGTCTCAGTTGGATTCAGGCTTAAAGTTCTTTTCCAACCTAAATGATTCTATAGTTCTGTTCTCCTCTATGCTTTTTAGGGCAGCATATCTCTACCGGAATTGTGGAAGCGTGCAATGGGAAAAAAATTGTGTACCCATTACATTAGCAATTTCAATGCAATAACATCTTAATATTCACAGGAGTTGATATACTCAGACTTAAATAACCTATGATCCCAACGGTAATAGTAATTTTCTATCACCTAAAGCACTGCACATATTTTAATATTCCAAGTTTCAGTAGTCAAGATAGAAATCTTACTAATTGCATGACATTCAGGCACACAAACAGTATGATAATCTCTGAATCTTCAAATATATCAGTTGGCAAAAAATTTCATTTAAAACAACCAACAAAAATATTTTAAATACCCAAAGATTTTAGCATATTTTAAAATATTTGAGATCCAAACATAATGGGTGATAATCAGTAATTTCAGCAAGAACATGTTTATAGGTATCCCACAAAATTAGTTTAAGTGTTGCTGCTTTTTAAAAATTTTTATTTTCTGTTTAATATTTTAAGCCCTCTGCCTTCTTATTTGCATTGTGTGTTTTGTTACTTTAAATACTCCTTTTTCCATTAAAACATTTTGATTGACATAGCTGAGTTCAATTCTTAGATTATGCTCATGCATGCTTATTTGCAAAGCTATAAAATTAAGATTTCAAGAAAAGCTTAGATATCTGCAGAAGAATGGCCCTAAAATTGCTCAGTAAAATGGTGTTGCTGCATGAACAAAATTAGTTTTGGTTTAAAAAAAAAAAAAACAAAACGAAAAAGAAAAAACATTATGCATCCTAGTTCTGTAAGATGGAGTATTTAAGTCACAGAATATCCTCCTTCTGTTGAAAAAATTATGTTTAAAGATACACTATTTTAATATTAGAATTTATGAATGCACTGTAGAGTCTAGCATCTATTTTTTAATTGTCTACTTTGGAGAAGTTTGGTTTTCCTTTTTAATATCCTACTACTTTTAGCTGTGAGGGTTACTATTAGAATGTAAGACTTACATGTTCTTCTCTTCCAATTTTTTCATAGTAGTGATTGCATCATTGTAGCATTTTCCCCCTAAAATTTCTTCTCAGGTAGGATATAAAGTAGGAAATTTGTCATTTAGGTATATGTATTTTTTTAAATGAAAAATTATTACATACACATTTATTACAATTCTCTCACCAGTAATGAGATGTTGATACCTCTTACTTAAGTAGGCAGAGAGGTATTCTTTTCATATTCTGTCATATTCATTTCATTTCATTTCAATATTCATTTCAATATTCTGTCATATTCAGATTGATCCAAAATTGTCTCAAAAGGGAGTGTGTATTCAGTTCTGCAGGTCTTGAAAGCCATTGACACATCCGTAATGGCAATTTCAAGGTTGTAGATACCAAATTATACTTGAGTATGTATCTATCTGAAGCAGTCTCTTCAAACTTCTAAGACACAAAGGTTTTCTTAATTGAGTATGTTGTGCCTGCGAAAAAGAAGAATTAACCTATCAAGTAGGTCAGGTGTTTAAAATGAAGGAAGGGGATAGAAAAAAAGGCAAGTGATGGTTGAGTTACTGTGTATTGAATATAATGATAGACTATTACTAGTATGAAGGCAAGAAGCAATGAGGGAATGATCATTCTCCTGTGATGGTAAAGGACACAATCTACCTTGAAAACTCTATTAATTTGGTGGACAGGAATACTAGGAGTTCAGTTTAGTCTTTGATTCCAGCCATGCAATGCCGAAGTTTTTTTTTCCCTGGGAAACCACAAATGCTTTATGCTGCATTCATCATTGCATCCTTGATAATATGCTGTTGTTACCTTTTACCTAATTTGAAGCCACATTTTTTTGGCACTTTTTAAAAGAGCACTAGCCTATGCTCATGCATTGATAGTTTAGTGTAAATTTGTTGGTTTTAGTCCATAAGTAATAATAATGGCAAAAGAGTCACCAGTATTGTCATCTGCTCATAAGAAGAATGTTTTCGAGACAGAAAGCTTGGGGTTTTCTTAAGTGGGAAGATTTTCTACTTGTCTTTTGACTCTCCTTAGTTTTTTAATGTCATAGAACATAATCATTGTTGAATTGTCCAGCACGTGTGTTTTGTATTGCACAGGCATAGACCACATTATTACTTGTATGGTTTAAAGGCTGAAATATCTAATATGAATAACTGTATGAAGGTGAGGAAATTTACAGTTGTTGAAAACTTCCCCTTCTTGTTATTTATGCAGGAAAAAAAGAGAGATTGCTTATGAGCTTTTTTTGAGCGCATAGAAGATAAGACCAGTATGTATGAAATGAGAATAGACAGAGCTTGTAAAAGGTGTCTATTTTACCAACACATTATCAATCACTGTATGCTCTGCTCCCTAATTGGCAAAAAAGTTTATCAGATTTTCAGTGGGAATACAGCAAGTACCTCCACAGTGATATCAGTGGTAGTATCATAACAATAGAAATATTATTGTCCTAGATTCTGTAAACATACTCTGCAGGTGCTCCTCCGAGGTCAGGGTTCATGATTGTATGCTTGTTTTACACAATTTTTGGGAACAGTATGTAGTTTATCTTCAGCTTTTGTTCGGAGACTATTAAAAACTTAAAGAACAAAACTCCAGTTTCTATAGAAGGCTACCTACATTTGAAGTCTTTTTCCTTTGCTTCTTTTCTTCTCGCCCCATGCTGCCACCTCTCCCCACACCCACCTGTCCTAAATACACTGACTTAGTAATTAACTACTGAAGTCGACCAATTATGTGATCTCAGTTGTATGCCTTTACCTAATCAAATCCTTAGTGACTTAAATCACTGATGAGGATAATTTTTTTTCTCTTACAGGGAAAGTAAATTTAATTAAAGTGTCAATATTGCCTAATGCAATTATTTTTCCAGAGTATAACAGAGATTATTTCAGACAGCTTAAAAAGCAAATAGTACTTGGAGGTTATTATGACTAAAGTGATACTGGAGAAGCCTGTAAAAGTTTTTTTTTTTTTTCATCCATAAAAGAGTTTGCTTTTGAAGGACACAAGAATGATTAACACTAGTAATAAATCAGTTTAATCAGTGCATAACTGCTAATTACATTGTTCTGTGACTCCAAGTTTTGTTGTTCAGAACATCCAATCTGTTATTAATAACTGTGCAGGTGAGACTACAGTATAAATACTGTACTTTCCAGGGAGTTTGTATTATTTGTTTACTTTGAAAGCCTTATACTCATGAGTCACTAATTGAATTCATTTGAATCTAAGCACAAACGTGCTGTCTCCCTTCCTTCCGTACCTTATTTTTCTTACGGCTAAATGAGTTGATGTTTTACCTTGGTATCTTACACTCCAAATATTTAAGATGAGGAGGAAGGCGTAGGCCCTTATTTTAGGTTGTATGGCAACTTGAGTGAGAATGTCTGGATTTTATGTAGTAACTGAGGTCTGAATCATAACAACTTTGCTCAAGCTGAATTCTGTGAATATCTGTAGTATGTTTGCTTTCTGTAAAAGATATACTAATCATATCTTTCATGACTAGCTTGCAAATACTATGCAAATTCCAAAAAAATTAACCATTTTTTCAACAGTTATGTATGTGAATGAATTTCAAATTATTTTTTTCTCTCATATTTGTCTCAATAGCTAAGAAATCTTTCGAGCTTGGATCTACGTCATATCACAGAACTGGACAACGAAACCGTGATGGAAATAGTAAAGAGATGCAAAAACCTTAATTCTCTCAATCTGTGTCTGAACTGGATCATTAATGACAGGTAACTTCATTAGAGCATCCAAAAGCAGTGTAATGCAAATTTAACTGTTATGTTAGTTGAGAATAATTCCTCATGGCTTGGGGGTTGGAGGAGATTGATTCAAGCAGTGTTGGCTAATGCTTGTTCTTGATTTGGGTAAATCATCCAGACACCTCTTTTGTGGAATCTTTGCCTGTTTCCGCAATGGAGAAAAGTTTAGTTATGACCTGATGGCAGCACTAACTTGTTTAATGCAGAGTTCAGGAGAATGTACTCTGTACAAAGTGTGATCAAAACGTTCAATTGCAATTGAACTGACTCCTTCAGTAGGTGTCCAGGATTTAGATAAATTTATATGTACACAAACAGTGAAGCATACATTTGACTAGATAAGTAAAAATAAACTGCTTGTGAATTAAATAGTGGAATTCCTGTATTTTTAGAAAGCAGCAAGGTTGTTTGGCTGGTTTTGGGTTTTTTTGCGAAGAGCTCTAGAATCAAAATGGAAGGATGGCTGGGTTATTACCTAGCCATTTCCTTTTGACCAGAATACCTCCTGTCCTGCTGTATTCCAGTCTTTTGATCAACTAATTTATTTCAAAATTAAGTATGTGGACAAAGATTATGTATAGTTATATCACAGATCAGATGAAAAATATAAAATACTGAGAATTTAAAAAGTGAACATTTTATTTTAAAACAAAAAAAAAAGAGCAAAGTCAGTGCCTGAGGGTACACATGAAAGAATATTTTTAATCACTTCTATGAGATTATTTCATTATAGCTGGTGCTTTAAACAAAAGGAAAGAGACACTTTTAACAGAAAGGGGTTCTAAAACAGTTTCATATAAACCAGACTAAGGTGTTCTAGCAATTGTACTTCTTTCCCATGATTACTTTTTGGTTTTTTTTAATAAGGTATGCTTTCAAAAGTCAACAGGGTGTACTTATATGTAGGTGATTTCAGACTTTGGTGAAAGTGTAGTGTTATAAAAGTAATAAAATTGCAATGTGTTCAATAGGAAGTACCAGTAACTTTGCCATGATTCCTTTTAGCACTTAAAACAGTGTTTTGGATTTGTTGGTTTAGGTCAGACCTTTGATGCAACTTCATTGCTTTTGAAAGCATTTGGTTGCCTCAGATCTTTCTGTCTGTAGGGCTTTATTTTCACATGCAGAATGAGGTTACTGGAAAACTCTAGGATAAGCTAGAAAAAATAATAAGAACAAAAATTCAAATTGAAAAACCAGACAGTTTTCAGGTTTTAATTAAAGTACTTAGAAACATACATCCATCTGCTTGAATGTTTTGAGTATGGCAGTCTGCTAACTTTGATTCAAACTGCTGTCAAACTGTTCTTGAATATCCTTTATTAGAATTATTGTAATAATGAGTATATCTTTCATTTCTACACATATTACTCTAAAACTTCCTACTGAGTATGAATTATAAGAATTGAGAATCTTAGCAAGAAAAGGAAGCCCTTTCCAGCAGTGGCAGATAATCTGCTTCTGTATATAACTTCTAGCTGTTTATTTTTGTTTCTTCAGGTTTTCCATTTCATGTTTTTTTTCTGATTGTACTTGTTAGTACTTAATATAACAATTAAGGTTTGTCAATTTGGATTACCTTCTAGTTAAAAAAAAAAGAATTTAGAAAATAATTAATACCTGTAAATCTTATTGGTAAGCACTTATTTGACAATTCAGATATTTTTCCTATTTTAAAAGTGGCAAGAAACTCCAAATACTAGTCTGAACTGAATAAAGTTTTTTGCTCTACTCGTCCTAAAAGCTCAATTGAGAATAATGGAAAGTTATATTAAAAGAATATGATACAACTACAGAACTTTATTTGAAGTAAACACCAGTTTAGCAGAGTATTTTGAGTGTACTCACTTTGAGAATACAAGCGAGCCTTCAAAAGCTCGCTGGACTGTTCAGGTGCTTGGGTTAAAATTAGTTTAAACCAAGTAAATTAGTTAATGAATTAATTAAGTATAACTCTTTTTTTTTTCTTTTTTTTTTTTTTTATTTGATGCCTTTGGGTGGTTCCTAGTCAGAGGGAATGTCAGAGTAGATGCTGTGTCTTGATACCTTTCCAGTGCATATGAGATAGTAGCAGTCTGATGTTTTCTCTGATTCCTGGTTTTAAAATACAGATTAGTTCCACCTCTTCCCCACTCCCCACCCCATTATCAATCAGGTTTACTTGTGAGATCCAACTACATGGGACTTGTATTCCAGATCTATTAATACTTAATAGGACAGTGTTTTGCTTACTTTATAGTACTGAGGACTGGGGCTTCTTTAAAGCCTTGGAAAACTGTTGTGCTCCATTTCTTTGTTCATAATATTGAGTGTGAAAGAAAACTAGAAAGTTTTAAAAATACCAGTATAACTTCCAAAAGCTAAGTGGCTCTTAAAGGCAGTTGATTATTGCTTGGCAGAAATAAGTCACTGGTTTTAAAACTTTCTTTTAGGTTTCATGATTGTTTCTAGAAGTACATTAAAATTCTTTCCATGACCAAGAGTATAAGTCTAGAACACTTAGAGTCCTTTCTTGCTTGTGACACGGTGTTAGAGTTAATCCTGTGATCATTACATTTCTTCTTAAATAATTGTAGTTTTCAGAGTGTAAGAGCTCTACTTGGGAGGCACTTGCTAAGATTTTTGGTGCTGTGATTGTTCTGCATATTCAAGAATTGATGAGAACTCTTTATTTCTGTGTTTTGGTTAGAGGTCTTTTTGTTTTGGACATAGGCATCTAAAAAGCTTATGTGGGACAGTAAAAAAACACCCAAACTTTTATCTAAGGCAAAAATTATTTTCAGTTGAGATACTCTAGGCATTAGTTTTAAAATGAAGGGAAAATAGGTCTCTTCTGATGACTTGTAAAAAAGTTCCTAAAAGTTGTGAGTTAAGCAAGATCATAAAACACCTATTGAAGTAATCAATATAATGGTTTCTTCTCTAAGTATTACAGCTCACTCAAAAGCTTCATATACTATTTTTCAGATTGGTTAAGTTTGTTATAGAAACAATCCTACTTCTTTCAAATATGAACAAAACAAAGCTTGCAAATTCTTTTCATATGCATCATGAGTAGATTACATGAAGTCTTAGCAGTTGGAAAGGATTGAGTTCTTTGTATGTGGTGAGGTGAGTAATATACTCTGAAACTTGCTTTAAGTAACCTTTAAATCACTAGAAGGTGATAAGTAACCTTATCACCTTGAAGTTGTTTTTATGGTCACTGCCCTTGTTCTTTCAAATTTCAGTTGATGAAGTAAAAGTAGACCATCTAGAAATAAATCTTGTGGAGGATTCAGAAAATGTAGTATGATGTGCTGGCAAAGTTTTCTGGGGTATGTGGACTTTTTAATAGTTTGAGGAGGATCTGCTATTTATTATATTCATAATGCAGACAGCAGACAGTCTGACTTTTTTTGTGAATATCATCACTATGGACTGAGAGTTGCAATTCACTTCAACATCTGTATTGTTGTTGGGGACAGACATTTAAAAGCTATGCACTGACTGAAATCTTAAGAGTGTTTCTGCTTGCTTCAGTCGTCATCTTACTAAAATATTTTCTTATATTTGTATAATATTTGTATAGAGGATGTTTGCCACTCCCTACTATATCTATGTTTCTTCTTAGATAGAAAGCAATAATGCAGATAAGGCCAGGAAGTTTTATTTACAGGTACAGTGTAAACTTTTTTGTGCCACGGCACTGCCAGTCATCCAGGGTAAGATTCCACCTGCAATACAAAATTATCAATTGGTTTTGCAGTCAAAGGACAATATTTTCCCATCCATTTGAGAACTTTGGTTCTTCCTCTGTAAGTGGTGCCACATGTTCTTGTGATAATGTTTCAAGAGAGCTGTATTTTTTCATGTAATTTATTACACATGTTGTAGGTGACTTTGATAGCAGGTGCTAAGATTTGCAGAGCATCTGGATGTTGTTGAAAGCAAGTTATGGTTGTGACTTGGAGGCTGATAAGCAGTATCTCCATGGCACAGTAAAACAGTGAGAATTTTGCTTATTTACTTTGTGGTGGTATCACTTACCATCACTGGACTTCTGACTGGTGATGAGGGGAAGAGGGGCATTAATGTGCACCTCCTTGAGCTGTTAGCACAGATGGAAAACCTGGATGTAGTCTCATTATTCTATTTCTGAGAAAACGGCTCTTTCTTCTTTTGTGTTTCCATGAAAATCCACTATGGATAAACCAGAGTAGGTGATGTAATGGGACAGTCTAACCGTACTGTAATGATTAAGATTTGTTGGTGAGGATTATAGTTGGAGTGCAGGACAGAACTTGAAATACAGATATGTCACAAGAAGAGTAGTCAGGAAGTCAATATACAAAAGAAATTCAGTGGAAACATGGAAACAGACCATACGCGTGAAAATCAAACTGTTTGTACAGCCTCAGAGTCAGGAGAAAGGATAATTCACCTTCAGAGAGTCTCCATCTACTTTATTTGACTAGGTCACTAATGCACTGCCATTTTCTCAGGCCTGGGTATCATAGTTGTTGCCACAGAGCATATTGGGGTTTCCATGTTGTTACTTAGTACAGTAAATTGTTAATGTGGTCTTCCATACATTAGAGAAGTGTTCAAAATTTTGTGTTGACTGCCTACCATGAGTTTATATAAACCCATATAATCAGCATTGGGAGCAACTGATGAGACCTGGATTTGTTGTGGGTAGAGGATACAGTGCTGAAGAATATCTCAGCAGGAGGTTAGCTCACTGTGTTTAGTCCCAGAACTGCTGGTATATGTGAATGCCCTAACATTTCATTAGCAGACATGAGCATCACAATAGTAGCTCAATTCTTACAGTGTATCTTTAATAAAATGCAAGATTAGTGAAAAATAGAATTATTTTCTGGAAAAGTAAAAGTTTTCTCCTTCTGAAATTAAAAGTCTCTGCATGTTTGATGTGGAAATTATTTTCATGAAATTGCTTCTAAAGAAAAAATTCAAGGCTTTAATCTTGCCTATGTTTTTCATAATCAAAAATGTCCATTTTAACTGTGATGACTACAGTGCTAATATAGCATCTTAGTATTCATCACCTTAGATGTGACTGAAGTTGCAATGTACTTCAAGAGCACTGATACTTATTCCTGTAATTTTGTATAATCTGGACTTGTGGGTATAGTAAAGTCTTCCAGAAAATAACTGCACTTTTATACAATATTTGTCATTAATCTTTCTGGGTGAATACCAGCATTTCTTAATTCTAATTTAATTTCATCTATTCTGAGTTAGATCTGAGAGATGATCTCCTTAGAGTACTCTGCATATTTATCAGATGTTTAGTCAGCTGCATTAAAAACTTGAACTCAATAAAAACTGAAATAATGTAACACAAATCAATTTTACTTTTAAAATTACTTACTCTTTTGAATATCATACTTTTAATTAAATGTAGAAGAAAATTTGCTTTACCCTGCAGATGTTTTGTGAAATGATTTGAGACTGACTGTCAAGTGTTTTTTAAAATTCAGAACAAGGCATAGAAGTTGGACAAAGAATACACCTAAGCATGGCAATTTTCTTTACTGACTTTAAATTCTGGGTCTTGTATTTATTTTTTTAAATTATTATTAAAAAAAAAAAAGAAAAAACCACCCCTTTTGTGATTAGTCCAGAGTAGTGGGATAAAGAGACACCCACGCAGGAGCAGGGGAAGAGTATGAGAAGAAAGGAGCAACAGAGAAAAGTATTGTGAACTGACTGCAACCCACATTCCCCATTACCTTCTCTGGGAGAACAGAGAAAGGAATTGGGAGTAAACTTTGTCCAAAAAAAAAGGCAGCTGAGGTGTTTTTAAATTTGTTCTTATTTCTCATTATCCTGCTCTGTCTAATTGGCAACTAGATCAGTTTCTCCAAACCAAGTCTGTTTTGCATAGGTGGCAAGCAATCTCCTAATCCTTATCTTGTCCTACAGTCCTTTTTCATCTTATTTTCTTCCCCAGTCCAGCTGACGAGGGGGCTGAGAAGTGACTGGGTGCCCACCTGGCAGGCATTTAAGGTATCCTTTCCATCCATCCCACACTTCCATATTCTCCTGCACAAACTGCTCCAGTGTATGTCCTACCCATGGCCTGCAGTTCTTCAAGGACTGCTCCAGTGTGGGCTTTTTCCATGGGGTAAAATTCATAAAAACCAGGTTGCTCCAAGCATGGATCCCCCACAGCTCAGTTTCTGTGATTCTGTGAAAACTGAGGTAGCATTTATGCTTCATTGTTTCCTCCTTTGGTAGACTTGGGAGTTGTCACTCATACCTTATTTCAGTCTTATGCGATTTAGTTTTTGCTCTTGTTGTGCAGTACTGTGTGAGAATAGCACCTTTCATGCCCACTTTCATGCAGTGGAGGATGAACTTCCTCTAGAATCAAGTGGTGTCCGTGTATTTGTGCCATTCTGGGTATCTTTACTTTAAATGTTTTCTTACTGCAGTGGAAAAAGAATGTGGGGTATGATTCCATACGTATCTCAGCAGTTACCCCAGAAACAGCTAACAGCTAACAGCTTGCCAGTGTTAATCGTCCTTTCAGATTTTATTAATGTGCCCTGAATCCACATTATAAAGGCTTCTGGGGACTGTTTCTTCAGCACTGTTATCAAAGAAATTAATTTTTACAAACATTTGATTAACACTGATCACTCTCATACTGTTTGCAGAGTTTAACCAATGATAAAAATCAGAATGCATTTTATGTAATTGTGTAACTTTCCATTTATTGAGGCTTTAGCCTGCTAATTCTACTTATCTCTCTAACTGAGATAAAATGGGTATTAAAATAGGTTTATTAAGGACCATTTTTTGGTGGAAATGGATGTTATCAGAGAGAGTAAAACTTTCAAGCTCTTGTCATGGTTTGCCATGTTTTTATCTGTCTTAACATACTTGAAAAATGGGGAAAATAGTCCACTGTTGTCACGCTGCTGAAATGTATGATAAATGAAGCTCTGTAAATAGTGAGAATATGAGGAGGGTGATTAAGTCTGACAATTCTCATGTAAAAAACTTGAGATGATAAATATCTCCTGTGATTAGTTGGTAATTTAGTGCAAGGGACTAGTATCAGCCAAACAATTTTATGAATTGTAGCATTAAAAAAATTCTGCAAGATAGGAATGCACTTGTTAAACCAAAGGATAAATTTCTTAAACCTAGTTGCTAATAATTAAAAATGGCGGACTTGACACAAAATGTGGCTTGGTGATTTTCTGTATGACATTCCTTACAGAAATTAAGAAAATGCAATGCTCCCTGAAGGCATGGAAATGACAGTGTGTTATAAATCTGATTCCTCAGTGCATCATGAAAATGGAAAGGTTTTGTGTATATATATCATTTCTGTACAGATAAAATACTTCCAGTGTTATAATTTAAAGCAGTATAGAAAATAGAAAAAAAATCCAACCTGCCATGCGTCAGAAAAGAAGATGTAGTCTTCATTGCAATTACTGTTATATTCTGAAGTTGCAACGTATAATTCACCATGCAGTCAGAATAGGCACAGTACTTGAAAAGATTAGAGAAAAAGGAATAGGTATCTCAATGATTTACTGCAGTGAATGTATTGTTTAGAGCCTGTTGGTATATCCAGTATAAATACAATTTGAAATTAACTAAATTGCTCTAAATTCACTTTAGGCTCATTCCTGCTGCATGGGTTCTAAGCTCAAAATGAAAAAAAAAAAAGCAATTATTTGGTGTTTTTTTTTTTCTTTGTATATGTGTGGGTGAGCATAAATTCATCTTATGGTGGGGTCATGCAAAAAATCATATAAACAGGAAAATGTGTCAGATGCTGCATACTAATTGTCTTCAATCCTGATCAGGTTACTCAGTAATCTGTGTTTTTCTTTTGTTAAAACCAAAGAAAGCTGGTATATTCTGAATCTTCTGTGATATTAAATGTAGGGGTATTTTGTTTTTAGAATTCCAGATTAACCAATAGGTACTGACTTGTAAAGGATGCAGGAATTTAATGTACCTTAGAAAAGTTGTAGTCAGCTTGAAGAGGAAGATAGTGATGAAGTGGAAGTTGAGCTGACAGAATGAATAACTTGGTAATTCTGAAAGTGCAGTAATAATGTAATGAGGAAAATAAGCAGTAATTTAAAGTGGTGATCATGGTGATGCCTGTAGGGTATAGTCAGGGAAAAACAAGTGAGCAACACAAAAAACATAAAAATTTTAAAAGTCTTAAACTGTGTCTCTCTGCTTGAAATCTTATTGATTTCTGTTCACAGCTTATGATTGTGATTTGCTGTTTTTCAGAACCATGGTGAAGTGGTCTGTGACTTCCTTCAGTCCATGTATCTAGGTTTTAGTATCATGGAGTAGAGAAGAAATTGATAAATACTCACCTCCATCTGCCTGAAGGGAGCTAGGTCTCAGACAGCTTATCCACCTAACTTTGAGAGCGGCAGAGTGTTCCTAGGCCTCACAGCTCTATACAGACTGAAAAGACAGGAAAAATCCTACCCATTCATTAGATATAGCCTGAATTTTTCACTGTCAAAAACATTTATATCTCATTTATAACTTCTATAATTTCTGTCATTCTAGCATGCTGCGAGTGCCATGTCCATTTCTCAGTTCCCCAGTACAAGAAAGACATGGACATACTGGATAGAGTCTTACAAAGGATCATAAATAAGATAAAGAGACTTGAGCAGCTGTCCTGTGAGGGCAGGCTGAGAGAACTGGGGCTGTTCAGCCTGGAGAAGAGAAGATTCAGTGTGCATCAACACATGAAACAAAGAGCAAAGAAAACAGAGACAGACTCTTTCCAGTGGTGCTCGGTGACAGGTGGTGGGCAAACACAAAAGGTTCTCTCTGATCAGAAAACATTTCTTCACTGTAATGGTGACTGACACGGGTTGCCTAGAGAGAGTGTGCAGTCTTCCTCCTTAGAGACAAGGATTCTAGATGCCTTCCAGGCCTCTTCTATACTTATATACTCTTCCAAATTTATCCATTCTGTGACTCTCATACTAACCTTTTCTGTTAGTTTGTGTTTTGGTTGTTAAGATAGATGAAGATAGATGAAGTGAGGTTCACCATAGTAGCCATATTTCTTGCCTGTTTCTCATTTTTCAAAGTTTGCCATGGCACGTTTGAACAGACCATTATCTCCTGATTCTGGAAAATGTATTGGTCAAGGAAGTCCTAAAGAAGGCCCACAAGGAATGTGAGATATATTGATATCAGGATCATTGATGTTACTGCTTATAGTGAAGAATGGGAAAAATTAGTGTGTTATCCTCATTCTTTCCAGGTCTTTCCAGTACCAATTACCTCCTACTCTGTTTTATTTCTTAATTTTCCCTCCCCTTCAGACTTCATCTGATAAAGTCTAATTTATCTAGCTTGTGGGATTTAGCAGATGGTTGAGAGTCTGTGATAGTCAGAGAGTTAAGAGCAATTCCAAATACTGCACTGGAACAAATTTGCAAAGTTCCAGTCACTCAACATTGAGGTTTGTAGTCTGCTCAGTATCAAAAACTTTGTTTCCAAAGACAGTGGTTTTTTTTCTGTAATTGTTGTAATCCCTTCTGTCCTTACAACACCACCCAGAGCCTGAGAGAGAGTGAACAGGACTTTCTATCTTGTTTTCCAGGGATAGAGTTAAAATAAAACTAGTTTACCTGCACTTAGTGATTTGTATTTCAAATTTTCATATTTTTTTTCTCAATTACCTTAGAACATTTTTATAGGTGGTTATTGCCTTTGATATGATCATTTTTTCTGATGAAAATCCAATCTGTGCTTAGCTGCTTAGTTTCACACAGGGAAAGAGCCGCCTTTGCTTCTTTGGATCTGCTTAGTTCTATACAGTAGTACTTCTCTTTCCATTGAGAAAAGAAGTCCTGTTACCTCTTGACATGCTGTAGCTAGCCAGATTTACCAGCACCTGCCATTAGTAGAGGTGTTTCAATGAAGTATATGGATCTCTAGTAAATGAAAAGTACTCCTAATAAAAAGGATTGTCTGGAGGCAAAACACTGCCAGCAGTGTTCCTGACTTCTTCCTTAAGTTTCCTACATACAGAGGGAAGGCAAGCTGCAATTAAATATTAACCTACGTGTAAAGCTTTTTAAAGTCTGTGAATAGTAAAATAAAAAGATCAGTCTTTAGTTCATTTTTAGAAAAAGAGCCTTCACAAATAGGAATGACAAGTAATTAAATGCTTTAATTCCATTCTGGTAAAATTAACTAATATACCTCTAAATGAGTATTTTATAGAAATCAGCAGAATAACAAGCCATACATGATATATATGGTTTCACACAAAAAAAATTCTGTGTTACAGGACACCTTACACTTGTTATTGTTGTATTTTGTTACTTTTCTTTCAAAAAGAATGTATCTTGAAGTTTATGGTTTTGCCTTAGTATTTCATTTTTTTTGTATGCAAATGTACACATACGTGTATAATATTGACGCGCCGCCCGCTCCTTGCCTCTTTTCTGCAACCGATAGCCACCGGCTAGCTTTTGGCCTGGGGGCGGCGTGCCGAGTGTGGCTGCTCTCCCTGTCTCAGGCTGGTAGCAGGAGGGAGCAGCAGGGCTGCCGCCAGCCACACTCTGTGCATGGCAACGCCGTGTCGAAGCGTCGAGGCTTCAGGTAGAGAAAAGAAGCGAGGGAGTCCTGTGTGTGGGAATTCCCAAAACAGCTCATTCCCAAAAGGGGTCCGACGCGGGAAAACCTCAAAAACAGACCTGCAACACAATATAGAGGAGGGAGGTATTAGGGGAGGGGATAACAGAACAACCAACCAGTGGGTTAGGAGGGAGGATCTTGCGGAGGGATAACTTTAACTAAACGCTAATGGGGAAGGAGGAGGGAGGAGACCTTATTATAACAACTCATCAGGGACTTATGCATACACAAATGACATAGAGGGTTCCGGAAAAGGGGACAGGGTTCACATTGACTGACACGGGAGGAGGGCAGGGTCTGGGTGATAGGGACGAATCGGGAACAAAGGGTGGTGCCTGGGGTGATGGACACGGGCAGGGGGAGGACAGATTCTTGGAGGGGACCAAATACAAAGTAGGGGAAAACTGGGTAAAACCATATCACAGAACAATACAGAACAATTATAAACTTTGAGAATAAAACTCCAACATCAAAAATCTGTACCACCACATAATATATTCTCTGGATGATTAATAACAGATTTTTGCATATGAGTAGGTCTGCAAAAGGCATTGAATGAATGAATGAATGCTTCCTATTTAGGGAAGTCTTAAGACTTAAGGAAGACTTAGGGTTACATCTAGGCAAGTTTCTAAGTCTGATGTACTATAATTTGGTGCTTGAGGAGTAACATATTAGTAGTATTTTTTTGCTGCAGCCACATTACATTTCAGTCAGACTTTACCAAGAGTTAGTGATGCTAAACTTTGTTTCAAAACTTGAGGCTGGATGCAGCATCTAAAAAGCCTGGCTGCCAGAAGATTAATCAGTTGCTTGTGTATTCTGCTCAGTGCAGAATAGAAAAGAACCCAAAGGCTAATTTTTGCTCTCCATCTACTGTTGAACAATGGGAATTAATTTATAAAACTGAATTTCCAACTCACAGATGTGTATAGTGGATTACCTACGAATTGTTCTGCCCTCCTCTGATTATTTTCAGGTACTCAGTGCTATTGGCTTAACTTTATTAGGAGTTATGCAGTTCTGCCAATTCATTTTTCTAAGCTCCTTGAAAGTACTTTTCAATGCTATTGAAGTTGCACAATTTATTTCAATCTGGAAAATCAAGCACGAGCTGATATATGGGGAAAAAAATCCAGCCGTACTGAATTGGAAGAGTAAATTTGGGATATACATTTGATTTGCACAATACTAACAGGAGACAAAAGGCCTTTTATAGTCCTTAATTAATTCTATACTTGGTACATGATATACATTCATTCCAACATATTTTCAATGTTTGTAAATCATATATTAATCGACTTAGGATCTAACAAACTTAATTTTTTTAATGGTTCTGATTACAGCCACTGAGAAGATACCCACTCTTGAAATATTTATGTTCTTACTTAATTGATTCAGGTAAATTAGTCTTTTGAAGTCTAGATACCTTTCTATTGCATGAGTTGCTTTTCCATGCTGCTCTTGGGAGCTTTTTATCAACAAGGCATAACAATTTGCTTGTTAGGCTGAAAAGTGTACAAAAATGTTACTAAGAAAGGCCTGTCAGATGGCATTCAGATAATTATTTGATCTTTTCAAATACTGAAAATACTTGCCTACTGTGAATAAATTACTTAAAGTAGAAGGTCTTAGCTTGTACAGCTCTATTTTCTTCCAATCTATGTATTTCTTTTGGCTGAAAGTTTAGCGGTTTCTTTTTTAGCATGTCTGTATTTAGTTTTGATTTCCTTTAAAGTGGTCCTTTAGATTTTTATGTGTGTAGGCTGTGTTGAGAGAATGCCTTTCCTCACATGTGATATATTTCATTCATGTATAAGATATATATCCATTTGCTACACTTGCTTAAAGAAAGTGTTTTTTGAATTTTTATTGCAAACTGAAGTCCCATTTCTACATTTCAGACATAGTAATTATTAGCCAGCAGAATATAGCTTAGAAAATTTGTGCCATCCTTTAGCATTTCAGAAGGGTAAAAATAAAAAGTGCATGCTCAAGCTCTCATCCATTAATTGTCTTCTGGCCTGGGAGACTGTGTCAGGAATTTTAAATGATACTAGACTCTCCTGGGGCAACAGGAGAAAAAGGAAAGTTCATTCTGTGTAACTTAGTTGTGCTCAGTAGTCTCTACTTGGACTGCTTTCCTGCCTGTTTCTGGTCTCTTGTTGATGACAGTAGCAAAAGAACTGTCAATAATTATTGTAGCTTGGAGCTAAATGTAATGGATGATCTTGATTTTGCACAATAGCAAGAGTAGCTCAGAAATTTCAGGTTATGTTCAACCCTCAATTCAGCATAAAACAAAAAAATCCACTCAGTTTTAAAACTGTATAAACTTCCAGGAAAAATAATGTTGGTTTGTGTTTGTTTCGGTTTTGCATTTAGCGTTCACAATTCTAAAGAAGAGAATTGAAGTACTGTTACGTGGAGTTGTGGGCTGGGTCAGACACACGACACAACACCATGGGTTATCAGCAAACAGCAATGAGTTTAAATTGCTGTTTGCATTTTAAAAGGCTGTCCTTCTTATAGAGGCTTTGGAATTCCTGGGCTCAGATAGCTGATTGGATGGTGCCCCTCAGTGCCCAGCTCTCTTGCCAGTGGTGTATCTGCCTGTAAGCTTGACCAGGGTTGGCTGAGGTCTTTGCTGAGGTTTGAAGCCAACCTATCCCTGCCTTATCTGGGGACTTGTTTTCTTCTGGGTTGGTTGAGTTTAGGGGGCAGCTTCAGATCAGCTGCAATGTGACAAAATACAAGTAAAAACTAGATTTTCTAGTAATATTTTATCTATGTATCTACTTACCTGTGATGCTAAACAATTGTTTTAAACATGCGCTCAAAGGAAAAGGATAAAGATTCCTACTATGAGGAGTTTCTTGTGTTATTCTCTTCTAAAAGATGAATTGCTTATCATGGTTAATATAGGCTGCTATTGGAATGCTGTAATAAACATTCTTCTTTACTGTCCCTGACCGATTTAATTTTTTAATTAAAACATAGTAATGTTAATAGTAATATTTTGAAAAAAAATTGTACCACAAATTTGAGGGCTGTTAAGAAAGTGCTTAAACACTTCAGGTCAAATTGAAAAATAAGCATTTCAGAAGAACTTTCGGTAGCACATAAACTTCTATTTTTGCTTGTAACATTGCTTTGACTAATTGTTCTTCTGTATAATGAATGTATCCTAGTGGTCAATGCTGTCAAATATGTGCTGAATGAAATTTCAAGAGATGTTTCCTGATTAGCCCTGGTCTAAATGGTGATATATTCATATATCTGTTAATTTGAATACCTCTAAGTTTTACGAAATGAATAAGATGAAGCAATGTGAAAACCTGTTTTTGTAAAAAGGAGTACAAAAGTTAGAGTTTGAATTTGCACTGTTGTAGCCATTTTTTACTAGCATACCAATCAGAAAACATTGAAATTGGAATTTAATATTTATTTTTTAAACAGCTATGGATAGATTGGTCTCTTCAAGTACTGCTCCAAGTACCTCAAGACAATGAATGTAGAATACTGTACCGTAACATACATTAAGATAAAACATGAATCTTTTAAAAGTTAAAAGAATATGTAGAGTTTAAGTTGGTTTTATTTTTCCTTTTTTCATAAAATCATTTTCTAGAATTTTGCATTATAAGTGTTTGTAAGTAAACGATAGACCTTTAAAAAAACATTCCTGAAGCGTTTTTTTTTAATTGGCTGCCAAAATGGAAACTGCTAGGAGAGACGGAAGAATAGGTGGCAGGGTTTTATTCCTCTCTAAATCTTATTGTAATAACTGGTCTTTTAATTTGCAATCTTACACATAACACATAACATATTAATATAGTTTAGGTGATCAGAGATTTCCAACACATATTTTTGCAGTCCCCAGATACTAACACAAGGGTTCAAAAAATGAGTTTACAGATAGAATTTGTCACTGGATCTTCAGCTTTATTTCAGCAAATCATTTATCTCACTTCCCTTTCAAGCCTCATTTTACATCATTATTTGAGCATTGAAAGGGTCAAATATGTATTGCAGAGCAAAGTAAAGCTTCTCTTTCTGAGAGTGCAAATTATACTACTCATTTTATCAGGAGGGAAGACCTTAGAAACCCTTCTTCATATCCTGCCTATTGCCTGTGATGATTAGTCTTTCTCAGCAAGTGCCGTGAGAACAGTAGTGTTAAATAGAAACTTGCTTTAAACTATCTTATTAGAGCAAGTCATACATCTTGTAAGATTCATGTATGTTGTTCAAGTGCATGTTAAAACGTCTACAGGAAAAATAAATAATTTTTAGATACTTTGGCTGAGCATCAGCTCTCAGCTTACAGTATTTTAAAATTCACTGGTGGTATAGTTTATATAAGTAACCCAGCTATGTTCCACTTAGAAAACAACATTAATAATGGTATGTCTGTAAATGTCTGGAAACAAAAGTTGAACAAAATCCCTCCACTTTTGGAAAACAAATTCTTACAACAAATTCATACAGTGGGGTGACATTCTACAAATTTCTCTATAAAGGTTTGATCATTCAATAGAATGCTTTAATTTTTCATGAAATTTAAAAATATTTTTTGCCTTGAAATATTGAATACTGGATAACGTCTGTATATGTAAAGGTATATATATTCATGTACGACATGCAGCATTTGTTCAGGAACATCGAAAGTGAATTTTATTACAGAATCTTCCATAAAGGATGTATGTTTCAACATAGAAATTTTACTGATAAATGTACAGTGTCCAGACTTAGTCATACATTAAGATCAAACTCTATTCTAGAAATAGGAAATGAAATTTAATGATATATTATAAAGTCTGTATGATGAACGAAGTCTTAAAAAACTGATACTATTTTACTTTTTAAAAGAGGATTAAAATCCTAGTGACACACATTTTATAAGAAATTAATTTCAGTGTTTTTCAACATTCCTGATAGCTGTGCATTTCTATCTTGTGAAGAAATCCCTTACTAAAACAAGATACTCTGCAATTTCCCATTAACAATCATGGGCATTTTTAATAATAGCACAACACAGAGTGTTCTGTGGTTTTGTTACCTCATTTTTGGAGGTGACAGTAAAATACCTGCAGAAAAGTGGGAATGAAATACAAGAAGACAGCTCTAATACTGAACTGTCTGATGTAATATCCAGTGAATTGCTGAGTATTTTTGATATGCACAAATAGTTTGGAATGTCCATATAAAAGGATCTAATTTACTACTACTTACAGTACAGGGGCTCTAAGTGAGCCAAAATAGAAGTAAAAGTGTGAATTGTCATCAAAAAAAATTATGGTAATAGTGAAGGATGCAAATGTTCATTCAGGACACAATATTTGAGAGATTGGAGGATTTAAAATATTTCTAATATTTCATTTCTCTAGTTGTCACTTTTCATTCACTGAAGTATATGATTTAAACAAAATTTTTCACTCCAGCTTTCACTCATGTATGCAAGTGTAAAATATTGTACTGCTGTAACATCAGCGTGAAAAAGTGATTAACAGTCTGATATTTCTGCTTTTGCACATTATGTATGGGAAATGATAGAGGTGACAATTTGTCTAATTGCTCTACTGCAGTTACAATTATAGAGAAAAGGTCAATGTAGTCATTGTCAATTAAACTGCAAAAGAAAACACATTTTGTTGCCCTGAAGAACCATTATGTCAATTTTATGCTGTTCATCAGTGTATAACACAAGTGCTAGGGTATATAAATCTTATCTTTCATGGAATTACAGCGGACTTGCTCTATTACAGGCACTTGGTGCTGCTGAGTAGAGATAACATTAAGTACTCTCTGTTAATTGCATGTTCTTTCATTGTCTCATGTTTCTCAAGATTTGTGTGCAGTAAAACCTGGCTGCTTTAATGAATAGGAATGGATATGCCAGAGTGCAATTTGACCCTTCTATTTTCATATAGTTAAGAGATGATGAGTGACAGAAAAAGATCTTTAGCTATGAAAGCTGCTGTGGTGTTGAATCAACTTTAACAAATTTACTAATGTCAAATATTGAAATACTTATACTGAATTTGGTGGTATAGTACATATACAAAATAGTGCAGGGAGATCTTAACTGTGATACTCTTTTCTACTTTATTTTCTTTCCCTGCTCTTTTTTCTTTACTCTTGGTCCTCATCAGGATACACACATAAAACAGAGGTCAGTTATAAGAATAATTCCAGATAAGTACAGTCCTGACAGCTCTATTAAGTGTGGTTCAATTTCTGTAGGTTGTCCTGAAGATGTACTTTGCCCTAAGAAATTGTGGACTGTCAGGGTATTGTAAAATTTTATGTGCAAATTTTGTTCTTATTCAAATAATCAGCAAAACAAGGGTATTTTTTGTTAGTACTTGTACCTGGAAATACCCTAAGAGAAAATTTGAGTCTTTCATTACATCTCTAAAAAAAAGGGTCTCACTATGTCAGACCACATTATGTTGCCACCACCTAATAGTGCTCTGTATGTTTACTTGAGACATTGAATCAATATTAATTAAAAAATAGCAATTTAGAAATTTACTTAACCTCTCAATTATACCTTTAACAATAAAGTTATTTTGTAAACATATGATAGGAACAGAGGATATGTGAACATAGGAAATGTACTGTTGATAGATTATGTGCTTTTGGGGTACACTCTCTATCAATGTACAGGAGGTACTCAAAGAGATATTCATAGCTGTGGAGGTATCAAAAATACCTAGAAGGCAAAACAGCAAATACCAAGACACCATATTTAGAAAGAGGGTGTAGAAAAGTAACAAGAGACATAGGCATAGTCAGCTGCTTGTGGCTGGTCCCAGAAGAATAATCAGCTGATTTTTTTAATCCACATGTATAGACTGGCATAATTCAAAAGAACACTGGTAGCAAGTCATAACAGGCTTGTTCTAGGGTGACATTTGGGGCTGTCCTCCCTAAATTTGCCCTAAACCGAAGCTCTTCATGTATTCTTTAACAACCTGACCTTGGTATATTTCATTAAAGCAAGCTTTGAACTAAAACATAATTTGTTTTATTTTGGAACAACATTTTTGCTAAGCAATGCAAGGTTTTTTTGACTGCTTTCTTTCTAGGGTTATGGAGAAATCTTGAAAGCACAAATCAGTGGTAGCTAGACCATGATCATCTCTGTTTCCAAACTCTGTGTACCTCTAGATTTTATCTTTTCTTGGTTGTGTTTATGTCTTTCTTCTGAAAAAAAAAAACCAAAACAAACCAACAAAAAAACTGGTGAGATCTACTAGAGCTGGTATTAGTAGGAGCTATGCCTCAGGATTGCAGGTATTGTGAATGTGAAGGAGTGGAGTGAAGGTATCATCATCATCTCATCTCATCTCATCTCATCTCATCTCGGTATTTTTCAAAATAAAGAATAAACTGATAGTATGTGGGGCCAGATTCTATGTCTAGATATTTGTGTTTGATTAATTTATTTTGCAAGTGAAACTGCAGTTTTTTATCCCATTCGTCCTATGTCTGTGTTATCATCTGATTACAGAGTCAAACATGGAGGCAAGTAAACTTTGTACATTGAGCAGAAAGCTCTGGAAAAACAGTGGAGGGAGAAGTGCAAGGAGAAGAATTGCGTCTGGGCTTAGAGTCCCTGTGACCTTTGCACTTCTCTATTGTGTGGAAAACAAGGGAAAAGATGGAAGCTATTGAACTGATGGTCATTTCATAACCTTTGATAGGTCAGAGTATGTAGGACATTTGCTGTTTAGAGGCTTTGATTGACCTTTAAAAATAATTTTCCATCATGCTAGTCTGTTTCTAAGTTTGGCAAAGAAGGAGAACCTGATACACAGACCATGATACTGGACTTTCAAGGAGGGACTGATGGATTGAGACACTGAAATTCACAGTCTGAAGCAGTGTTGTGCATGATATCCAGTAGTTCAAGTTTGACCCACATATTTTGCTAAATATTCTTTGTTAAATAACATATGCTCTAAGTTATGAAAGAGTAGTTGAATCTTTTGGTTTGAATTAATTTTGCACTAGATGGCAAGTACATAAACAAGATTTTGTTTTTAGCATAATCCTTATTGCAAGCAGAATTAGTTTTATACTTAAGGGAAAAAATGAAGCATTATTTATTTGTTTGTATAATAGATTGGGTAAAAAAAGAAAATTTAGAAATGCTGTGAGATATTTTGGAAAACTGTATGGCCCTGTGAATAAAGTATCAGAGTTGAGTGCTATTGTAGGTTCTACTGTTACTGTCCTGTTTTTTTAATCTCTCAATAATCCCATTTAATCCTTTACAAAATGTCTTTTTACGGACTAATAGTTAAAATGTCTCAAATATTTACTACAAAGCACCAATAAAGTGAAGAGAAACTGTTCATTGCATAACCTTGGAATTGAATTTAAGATATATTTCCATATCTCATAATTTGAATATGTCTTAAAATTTAAGCATCTGCTAGCATACATCAGACTTGCAGTATTTGTAACTCTGCAGGATTCTTTTGGTATAACAAAAAAAGACTAAATGGAATAGAGTCTAGTTTCTAGTTTCTTATAATTTCTTTATAAAGACAGTATTTTGGAGATTTGAGATTTACTGTATTCATTTTTTGTATTTGTTGTCCTTCTCAGGAAAAGGAATAAGAATCTGTTAAATACTTGGAGAAAGGTCAAAATGTGTCACTTGCTGCAGTAGCACTGGGAACTCTCTAACACTTAACAGAAGTTGAGATTTGTAGCTGTCGTATTCTGCTGCAAGGGACATACCACTTGATTTCTTGGGAAGTTTCTTCTTCCTGGGTAGTATTCTCACATTAATTTCTTCCTCAAGCAGCAAAAGAGGGGCTAAGAAATATTTATTTATTCATAAGAAGACTAGTCTAGCTCATATTTGTAAATCCAATTTTTATATCCCTCAGAATGAAGTTAACATCATCTTTCTTTCATATTAGAATCTTACTGCTACTTTTCCCATGAATTTTGTTTTCTTAATTTGAACCTAGGCTGGTGTCATATCTTGAAAGAGATTGGGGAGAGGTCAGCATCATTCGCTATTTGTATGTATATCTTCTAGGTGTATATAAAATTACAGCTGTTGAAATCTTTAGGTGATGCAAGAAGGAGAAAGACAGTAAATAACACTGAAGATAGACTATTGATATCAAGCAATCTAGATATTTTAGTGAACTAAGATCATGCTGGAAAAAATGCATTTCAGTATAGCCATATACAAAAATCTATATTTAGCAACATAGAATGCAGAATATACCTTCACAATGGCAAAAGAGTTGCACCTTTGAGAGTAATGATTCTCAAGCAGATTTAGGGATTATGAAGAGTAAAGTGAACTCACATTATCTAAGCATGGCAAAACAGCGCTTTTTGAAAAGGCCTGGGGTAGAGAAACTTAGTTAATCTCTGCGTACACCCTTAAAAATGATAAGATCACAGTGTGGCAAACAGAACCTGTATTAATATTTTTAAAGTAAAGGAATATGGTCTTACAACTCAAAAAAAAAAAAAANACAATTTACTTGAAAAAAAAGTGTAGAAGAATTTTAAGATAACCACTGGTGACATTTTAAAATCTGTAAATAAGAATGAAGTAACTTGCATTTGAAAACAGTTTAAAATACATTTTAAATAGTATGCCTTAGAATGAATTACAAAGGAAAGTGAGTTCTGTTTGCTTTCCCATCCCCCTCCTAGATTGTAAATGATGTTTTAACTTTTCCAGAAACCACTCGCTTGCTACAAACAGTATAATTAAAACAGGGTCATTCAGCATCGACCTCAGGAGGTCTCTAGTCCACTCCCCTGCTCACAGCACGATCAACTGTGAGCCCAGACCAGGACAGTTACATATCAAAGTCTTCAAGGATGAGGTCTGCACAATGTCTCTGTGCCACTGCTTGGTGGCCCTCTTGGGGAAAAAGTCTGAAGCAGATATCCAATTTGAAACTCTAGTTTCAATTTACATGTTTTTTGGTCATTCTCCCAGCATGCATCACTGTTGGAACATCACTTTGTCTTGATGACCTTGCAGGTACAAGAAAGCTGCTTTATGTGCCCCCAAACCACTTCTCCAGACTGAAAATGCTCCTCTGCCTGTGCTCCAGCCCCAGACCATTGTGGAGGGATGATGTTGACCTTCTTTACTTCCCGCATGCACTGCTGACTCATGTGCATTTTGCTGCTTTCCAAGATACCAAATCCTTTTTTGCAGAACTTTTCCCACCCAGCTGGTCCACAGCCTGTCCTTCCCCTTGCAGACAAGTGCAGATGAAGATCATAGAATGGTTTGGGTTGGAAGAGACCTTTAAGGGACTTCTAGTCCAACCTCCATGCCATGAGCAGAGATCTTCAACCAGATCAGATTGCTCAGACTCCTGTCCAATCTGATCTTGAATGTTTCCAGGGATGGGGCATCTGCCAGCTCTCTGGGAAACCTGTGCCAGTGCTTCACCACCTCCACTGTAAAAAAACTTCCTTATCTCTAAATTAACCCTGTCTTACTTTGAAACCATTACCCCTTGTTTTATCATAAGAAGTCCTGCTGAAAAGTTAGTCCACATCTTTCTTGTAAGCACCCTTTAAGTACTGAAAGGCCACAGAAAGGTCTCCCTGGAGCCTTCTCTTCTTGACACCACTTGTCACTGATGCCCATCGGGACTCTGAGCCACTGACAGTTGCCCTCTGGATATGACTGTCCAGCCAATTCCTCATACACCAAACAGTCTACCCATCAAATTAATTTCTGTCTGATTTAGAGAGAAGGATGTTATGGGGGACCATGTAAAATACTTAATAATCAACTGACCATGACTGATAAATTATGTGACTGTGTTAGATGGTTATTAAATTTCAAATTTATTTAGTGCAGTTAATTCATTGTTATGAACTGTGCTGCTGTTTGAAAGTCCTGAGAAACAGAAATTCCTTTGTAGGTTCTTTGTGTCACAAGCTTTAGAATTGCTTGCCATTTATATCAGGATTTCAGTAGCTGCATGACTTTATCACTGCTCACCTCTCTGTACCAAGATAAGCTAAGTTGAATAGCAGCTTGTTCAGCAAGTAGTAGTAGAGTCTTCTGGGAGTAGAAGAATGTCCACAGACTGATTTTTGGTACTGTGCCACAGAGCTCAAGAGTTTGTTAATGCGGACTTGTTCAGATGCGTAGAATAGCTAACTTCATTTTACTGCTAGTCCTGAAAAATATTCACAATTTTTCCATAGTTACTAGATGCATATTCTGAGCATTTGTGGAAGTATTTAATCAATATATGTATTTAGAAAACTGTTTGTTTGTTTGTTTGTTTGTTTGTTTGTTTGTTTGTTTGTTTTAAAATTAGTAAATCCAGACCAGTTTCTACCCATTTTTGGGCTCTTTTTTTTTAAGTGAATTTTAAATCTATCATGGTGCTCTAAAATAGACCCCTGCAACTTCCAGGAGCACTCACATGCCTGCTAAAATTCAGGCAAGACTATCTGTAAATTATTTTATCTATCTTCATATACCAGCTTCTTTTTTTCATGTAAGTGAATCAGTGGCTGTAGTGGGTATTACATAACCAACAGTACACTTTAAAGAAGGTATCCTATAATGTATGCTTCAGGCAGTGATTAGCCTCATAAATTCTGGTTCATAGTACTTCTGTGTAATTATTGTTAAAGCCTTAGGATATTAGTAGGGCATTAAACAGGCCATCTTCTTTTCTTTACACATTGTGTATCACTTCTGTAATTTCTCAGGGAAAAAAATGGTATTTAGATGTAATTAACCTAAAGAGCTTTTAAGAGATTACAAGCTGAGCTAGGCAAAATGGCATAAGCCTTTCATGTTTTATTAAAGAGCCGCCTTGAATAGCTTGTACTGTCCCATCGCTTTAACAACTTAAATGTGAGATTCTTCATTTTCACTGGGTATAATCATGATTCTATTTCATGTTTTATGCAAACAATGTCTTATGCAATCTCTTGCTTTGAGCCTTGTTAAAATTTAGGTTTTTCTTATGAGAAATGAGAAATTCAATAAGAAAGTCGAGTAGCCTAAGTAATTTGTGAAAACAAATTTGAAGAGGAAATATTCAACATGAAATGGACAGGGTGTAAGTGCTTATAGTAGGATTTACAGATACACTTTTTTTCCTAAATAAAAACTATATAATGCATGAAGACATTAGAAAAACACTGGAACTAATGAGAAACTAAATTAGCCATATTTCTTCAAGAAATACTTGGAAACACTTATTTTCAGTTTGCAACATTTGATACTACTATTCAGATAAGATGGGCATAGCACCAGTTATTTTTTCTTTTTACAAGAAGAGGCTGATGGCAATAGACCAGTATCTTTATTTGTGTTTTAGGATAAGTTGGAACTTAAGCATTTGATTTTAATATACCTCACCTTTCTTTTAAAAAGATAAGGGATTATGAAGACCATTGATAGTTATGCTTGCAGGTGTAATTTACAGAATTTATTAAAACCTCTAATTTTCTTTATTCTCTGGTCATGGATATTTATTGATTATTACAGATACAGAAATACTACATTTAAACTGTTACATGTCTGTGAATACGTTATATCCTCTGATGCAGATGTATGTATTGTAATACCCAAATGCAGTATCAGATAATTAGAACGAGATTGTTAAAACATCTAGGAAGGAGCTAGATACTCAACAATTTGCTGTCCCATAGTCGTTATCTGTCATTCTATAGCAGTCACTTGGTGCTTTAAACATTGAAATCTGCAAGCTGATCATGTACAAACTGGTACAGAAGAGAAAAGGTTCATTGTTCTAGTGCTCATGGAGTATTTGGCAATCTTGGTATGCTTTGGGTGGCTAAGGGTTGGTGACATGGTAGTATGCCCCTTGACTTGCTTATTATTACTGTGCTAACAGCAGTCATCTGTTCATGCCCTCTCCATAGTAAAAATGAAAAAAAGTCTTTTCACCACAAAAGCTGAGGAAAGGTTTATCCTGAGCCCTAAAAGTGAAGGTGATGAATCAGGTCTGAGTAGAAGGAGAACCTGGTAGTTCTTTGATGAGCAAGACAAGAAGCTGCCTCCTGCTATGCATCTACTAAAAATAGTGGTGCTGTGTATTGCTAAGAGGAACCTTTGGTCTACTGCAGAAAGAAAGTATACCAAAGTTTAATTGTGTTTTAGGGCTTTTAGTGCCAGGAGAATAAATTTGTCCTGTTACTATAAATTCACTTTCCAAAGCAAACCTTTGCAAAATATTCTGTACTGCTCATTATTGTTACTGTCTGCAGATGCTGCATGTGAGACATTTATACTTTCATTAGGTAACACCATGGATAATCATTGTAGGGAGTGTTAAAAAATAAGACCAGTGGGAGTCACTTGTTTAATGAAAAGGTGATGAGCCAAGAGCTTTATGGTTGCTGGGAGATTGTCATAATAGGGACGTATTCAATTAGAGATTCTAATACTGCTCTGCCTGATTGAAGCTTAAACTCCCTCATCTGATGTAACAATGTTTTTTTCTGCTTGCTTGTGACTGCAAGTCAGAAAAGTGCTTTAAAAGAAATACATTAATAATCCTGTGCTTTATTTGGTTGCTAAAATCTTGCTAGGCTCATTTGGATCTATTCAGTGATTAATTTGAGCATATGCTGAAATACTTTGTTGAGTTGACTCTTAAATTGGTAGAGTGGAAGAAGAAGCTATGATCTTTTTTTTCTGCAGTACTTCATCTTTAAAAAAATAGATTTGAATGAAAATGCTATGTGAGGAGTATGTAAAAATCAACTTCTATTTCATTGCTGAACTGATTTAAGAAAGAAGATTGCTGATGTTAATTTAAACACTTCACAAACTTTATTCCACGGTAGAACTTCTTTACAGTGACAAGCAAGTGGTTGGGGAATATCTGTACTAACATCTATAGTGATAAAAATTATATTGCTTATGAGCCCATTGAAACCCAGTTAAGCATATTGAATTTTAATCTGTGGAGACAAAGAAAGTCAGATGCATGTTGGTTCTACAAGATACAGACATATGTGCTTCTTCAGGGCCTAAATTGTACGGCTACACTTTTGCCCAGTTCTCATAGGATCTGCATTATGTTAGTTCTGTTTTCCCTGTTCACTCATGTCCTAATTTATCAACCCTATAATAACATCAAAAATTCTGATTTGTTAGCAGTGCTTCTGCACTGGGTTATCTCTGTAAATCTCAGTGCCAAATGGCATTGGAAAGAAGATACTCTTCAGAAGTAATTTTCTTGGTATTATTTTTCAAAAACCTTTTTTTAAAAAAGTAATGTTGATATAATATTTATGAATTTTGATTTAATCCAAACATTGAAATCTTATCTTAGTCTGTTATATAGATAGCAGATATTTACTGGGCAAATTTTTTTTTTTTTTTTTTTTTATTTCATAATACTGGTCAAAAAATGACTGGGGCTAGTGCAATATGCCAGTTGTCACCTTAAAATGTGTGTATTCACAATAAAATCATAGCTCAAAGGATTATAGATACCTGACTTTTATGCATGCAGTTGAGCCATGCTGCTTTTGGTATGTTTTCTTCTCTCTCTGCTTCTCGGAGCTGTGACACCACCAGAGTGAGGGCTTTTTCAGGGCCTTGGAGGGCAGCTGGGGCACTGCTGGACTGGATTTTGGCCAGCAGCACCCCAGTAGCCTCCAGGCTCCCCAGTAGTGAAACACGTGCCTGCCAAGGTGTATCTGCTCATGTGAGCTGGACCTTTAATGAAACCTGATGAAATTCAGCAACTTACTTGGAAACACATGTTGGAAGTTTTACTGTTGCTTCTCGGTATAACAAAGCCAAAAAGTTTCTTAAGTTGCTGTATGGAAAGAAGTGGCCCAGAAATATGTGACACACAAATAATTTCAAAGAACCCTCCAAATAACAACAAAATTATATCCTACCTTGATCTTTGTGCTCCTTGAATGAGCTATAAGTACCAATTTTTTGTTTAATATTGCATTTTCTGTACAGAATACTGTGTACTAATATAGTCTCTCTACATATGTTTCATTTAACCATCATACTGTCTCATTTTTAGTTCTTTAAAACACAGCAAACTAAAATGAAACTACTGATGTATAGCTTTTCTTTGGTTTGGGTTTTGTTTTTTTTCAGTTTTCAAAAAAGCAGTAACTGCAGTTAACATGCAGTTAATTACCTATTCTATGTAGAGGCAAAAGGAGTCAACAGATTGTAACAAATAGACATTTTAAGAAATACTTGCCCAATATTTTGTGGACCCAGATTGTCTCTTGATGGTCTTTAAATAGACTTACAAAAAAGATACGGAGCATTTGGAAGTTTAAAACACAACTTGCTTATAATTCTGGAAATGAATACATATTTAGCTCATTAAAAACCTCTTAAAACTCTCCTGCTGCTCTAATAAAGTGGGAGGGAAAATTCCCAGAAAAGACAGGGAAGGAAGCATTGACTGCAAAGTAGTTACAATTACAGTGTAACTTCTAACTTTGCCCATTACAGCTTATAAAAAGGGTACAATTGTCAAGAAATATAAAAATAAAGAGTTATTTGTGATTATTAAAATTCTAGATATTCTATTATCTTACCATGAGATAGTGATGTTAAATCTGCTCTAGAAGGATCATACAGCCACAACACAATTTTCTAGGCTAGATCAGAAGACTCTAATAGCAGAGCATTTAAGTAGGTTTCCAAGGCCTTGTGGGACATTTCATAGCTACAGATAGTTAAAGGATTTGGAGCACATTTTTTTCCTTCCCTCTCATTGTTTCTTATGCAGTGTTATTTTACTTTAGTTTAGAATAACACCCCTTTACTTTTCCAAGAAACTTTAAGTAAAATAACATTCATCTTATTTTATATTCAGACAGGGAAATTGGATGTGCCTAATGAGAAGAGCCTGTGTAGAGATACTCTGAACTTTGTCTGTGCTCACAGTGCTGAGTTGCTGACTTTTTTGGCTCAGATTAACTTGTACAATTAAGGATGAAAAGTTAATGCTGCAAAAGATTTGCCCACACACATGTTTTTATCTGCAAGAAAGTATTTTCAGTGGAAAAGTCTGCACACAAAATGGACACCTGCTAGATGCATAATTAGATATATTTGGCCTGGAACCTGTGCAATTCATTGTGTGTTTAAACATTTCAGTCCCTCACAGCTACCACCAAAACCTGTAAAGACCTAGAGGAACTGCCAGCAGTTGCTTCACTTGTACCCAGAGAAACCTGAGCTTTTTATTCAGTGATTTTAAAGTGATAAGCTAAGATAGGGCAGTGCTGCCAAGTGCATGTGCTCTGGTCTGGTCTGCTTTCTGGATCTGCCAGCTGCAGACCAGCTGGGCTGGCCTGAGTGGTGCCAAAACTGCAGGCAACTCTGCAGACAGGCTTTGTGCAGACAGGCAGCAGCAGGGGGAGCTCAAATTAATGAAATCTGTTCTTCTGTGACCTCTTTTGAAGGAGTAAGGGAGGCAAGCTGGGCCCTGGTGACAGCCTGGCTTGGCATCCATGTGACAAACCAGAAATTATACATGATTGCAGTGAGTACTGAATGAATCTGTTCTGACTTTTTTCTAGAAAGCCAGGCAAAGTGATTCTGTCCAGTGCTAGTATCCTGGTGTCCTAGCTGGAGTGCTGCTAGTAGCACTACTACACCTAATATTGTATCCTATTCAATGTCTGTATCTCTGCTGCTGTCCTTGTGATTTCCATGAAGAAAGTAATGATTTAGCTTTCTTTGATTTATGATTAGATAGGGTTTGTTAAAATCTGGTTTCAAAGTTCTGTGTTTAAAAATAGAGAATTATCTGCATATCAACTCTTAAGCTGAATTTTCTCCTCTCTTCCCTGCCATCAGTACATTACCAAGAGAGGATGATAGGAAAAGTAGGGATGAGGGACAGAGGAGACCTGTAGGCCCAGCTGTGTAATTAGGTTGTAAATCCCTTGAGGCACAGGCATAAGAAGAAAAAGGATAGGAACAGAACAGGTTATTTACTGATGTTAGCAGGTTAAGCATATTAATCTGCTGCCTCCAGAAGGCATTATAAGGGTCTAATAATTACCTTGCATTAGTGCCTCTCCCAATGTTTTTACTCTAATATTAATGCACTTAGTCAAGTTAAGTAGATTTTGTAGATTACTCTGTCTTTTCTTCATGCTTTTTATAATTGGAATTCATATGTCTTGGTGAGTTCTTCCTCTGGTGTTCGCATGCTGCTCCCACAGTGAAGATCAACACTGGTAGAGGTCAAAATCAGACCCATCAGTGCAACTTATAAATGGCTCAAGCACAGCTAGAAGTGTTTTGCAGAGCTATCATAAGATTAATAATTTTAATGCGATGTTTGCCCTGAATGATGTCTTTCCAGGAATATGTACAACACCCAAAGAACAAAACCAAAACCAAACCAAACCAAACCAAACCAAAAAAAACACCAACCCCCACAACCCCCAAAAATAAACAAAAATAAACAAATAAAAAAAACCCCTGAGGTGCCTCCCCATATTCACAGTTTCTTTGGCAACAAGAGAGGGAGATTTCTTTGTCTGTGTATAGTGCACTGCACCAAATATTTTAACAGTCATTTGGGAAATTGTGTGGTGTCCATACCTTCCCAAAGCTATGATTTTGACTCATGCTGCGGCTGTATTAGCTGCAGGCTATGAGCTTTCTTGTCATCCTTTCTGCATTTTTAATTGAACTTAGGCATCTCATGTCATGATGAATTTTCTTACGCTTGTCCTGCTGCTGCTCCTTTCTCTCTTGCCTCACAACAGGGTAATGTTTTCTTCTTCTTTTCTTCAAATTAGGTGCATGGAGATGACCTATAAAGCTCTATGCTGTTATGTTAACCTCAGAGGTTTCTGCTCTTTGGATATTTCATAGCTGGTTAGTGTTTTGAGATTAAGAGATTTTGTTGGGTAGTAATTTCAGTAAGCTTCTCTAGTTTGATCAACATTCACATACTGAAATCAGGTTTTCGTTTGTATACTTTTCCAGCTTCTTACTGCACTTTGACACTGACTGCAATTTTTCGCACAAAGAATTCTTCCCTTGTCTGATGTTGTCTTTATCCTTCTCAGTGTCACTCTTCTTCAAACCACATTCTGTAAATACAATTAAAAAATAGTATAGCTCTGTCCTCTTTGCTTAATCTATTTTTATTGTTCCACTCAATCACCGGTGTCACTGTAGATTTTCTATTTCTTGCTTTTTGGGAAAACTCATCTGTGTATCTTGATGTTGCAGATCTTTTAACCATTGATAGCTGTCCCAGTGGTGCTAGCTTGGTCAGTTGCATAGTGAGTATGTGACATGATCAGATTTCTGCTTAGGTTCCATTAGTGTGCTTGTGAATTTGATGAAACTCTTCCAGCAAACCTGAGCTGGGACATTTGGAAAAAGGAATTGTTAAATATGGTTCAAAATACTGATTTTTAGTGGCTAGTACAAGTGAAACTTATATTAATATACACAATACTGACTGGTATTTTAGGATATATTTATGACTCTTTGTTGGTCCATTTCTTTGTGACTTTGACTAAGTTATATGAAAAAAATTATCATCCATGTGCATTGGTACCTCATTTTTTTCACTCTCTTGCAGTAATCAAACTACTTAAACAAGCGTGATAAACATTTCACTGCTTTTGAGAACTGTGGATAATTTCATAGATCTAATGCTATCTTAAAATTTCTCAAAATTTCATCTAATTTGATGAAAGCTACCTGGTAACTTTGATCACGTGGAAAAGCTGTGCATGGAAAAACCAGTTTTGGGATCTTAGTTGTCCTTAAAGGATTTCTAAAAGAGTTATGGTACCTAATTTAACTTGAGTGAGTGATGTTCTTGCCAGAACAGTCATGGCCTAAGCTTTGTGTAATGCTTGTTTACATTTCTAGTACCACAACTGAGACCCATTCTTTGATGTCTTGCTTCCAGAATGAATGAAGGCTGTGTGTTACTTGGAAACCCATTTAACTTCTTCATTTTCAAGTCTGAATGCCAGTTTCTTACAGTGAGTTAGCATTATTGCTAGTTCTGAAAAAAACTGCTACTTTTTCCGTAAGTCTGAGCTTTTCAACCAAAGTCAGGCTCTATGCTTGCGTAATCTTGACAAACAAGAAGACTGCTAGAGCCTGAAATTCTGCAGGTTGACTAAATTCTTACAAAAGATTCTATTCTAGTAATCTTTTTGAGTATGTGGTAAATTACAACACAAGACATACAAGACAGAAGATACTGTCTTCTCTACTAGTAAAAAATAGACTACTCTAAAGAAATAGTGGTCAGAACTGGGGAAAGTCATTAAAGGAAGGAGTAGTAACTCAATGGATGCAGTCTTTCTTTTGGCACAGGTGACTAAAAGAATTAGTTGGAACAGGTAATTTCTTTCACCAAAGGAAATCAAATACTCTGATTAAATCTTTTTTTCTTTGTCAAAAATTTCTTTGACAAAGCCATACTTACTTCAAAATTTATCAGCTTCTGTGATGATATCCCAGTCTGTTTTTATTCAGAAACTGGGATGTGCCTCAGGTTGCATATATTGGAAAACAAAAGGCTTGCATATCTGTGGTTGACAGGCAGTCTTGTAATGCATGATAGGTTTTGCTACCAGCTTTTAAAATTCTTCCAGCTCATTTTTTTTCCAGCACCAGATGGCAATATCTCTGTGGCGTTCCACTGAAAACTGATAAATTTCACATGGCTTCTAGGGAATCAGTACCTAAGTGGATTCTAACTGGTTGCAAATCTGGTTCACAGTTAAGGTATTTGTCACACAGCAAACACCACATGTGATAGATGTTATGTAAAGGAAAATAAGTCCTGCCTTCATATCTAATTTTATCACAAAGTGTATTCTTTCAAAATAGCTTTAATTTTAGAATAAAGAAGAAATGCAATTAATCCAGGAAAACTCTTCAGATTAATTGCTCCCATCTTGTAAGTTGTCAGATAGGAAAATTTTTCGTTTAAATCATATTAATTAAACATGAATGCAGCAGTTATTATTGTGATAGCATTGCTCTGGCATTATTTGATTATACATGTTGTGTACATAATCTTGGTATATTTTGTCCCTTAAATAATATATAATTGAAAAGTGTTTTTTCTGAATATATGACTTCATATTCTGAAGCCTGTTGCTGGAATCATCATCAGCTGAATTGCTTCTTTCAACAAGTGATATAAGAAATCAACATCTTATGAAATTTTAAAAATGCATTGGAATAAAATGGTGCTATGGAACTTAAAACTTTCAACTGTGCTTTTTAGACTTATTGCATTTGAAATTTTATGAGTGAGGTGCCAACCACTAGAAGATTTTTCTTTTTTTTGCTTCAGAGCAAGTTATGATAAGGTGACAAACTAAAATCAGTGGGGTGTTAATCCTTTAAATTCTCAATTTATTTTCCAGTTCTTCTGGTTTTATAATAAAGCAGCGACAAAGCTAGTTTTACTGCAGATGTCCAGCATTTTTGAGCTGTATATAAGCAAGCCTTCCTGGAAATTTTCTGTTACATGTTACCGCAAAAAAATGATGGAGAGAAACAGCAGTTTTTGCTAAGGCATATTTATTTTTATTTTTACTGTTTCAGTGTACTGCAAAATATTAAGTCCTGCTGGCTTCACAGAAGCCTAGATTAATTTAAAGGACTCTTTGGAAGTTCTCTAATCTGGACATTGCAGAATGATCAACTGGAACTCCATGCATGCTTTAAATATTTTTTCAGCACAGAAGAATGTGTTTGGCAAAACAATCCCCTTATTGGGTCTTCGCTTCATAATCTGAGTTTGATTCTGTCATTACTTGATCATCTATAGTGAAATAAGCATGGAAAGCAGAAAAGGAATAAGTTTGTTTATAAATGCAGTTTCCAATATGTAATTTCTCATTGTGTCTTCTGATACTTGTGTATCTGATACTGTGAAAAGAAGAAAATGAGAAAAGCAAAACTTGTTGGATAAATTTAGAATGATGGCTAAAGAAAATTGAGACCCATGTCCATCTTTGCCTCTTGATTTCCTTCATCCACTCAACAGAGGGTATTATCCTGCTGTACTCAGTGTTGGTGAGGCCTCACCTGAAGCACTGAGAGCAGTTCTGGGCCTCACACTTTAGGAAGGCTGTGAAAGCACTGGGATGCAGCCAGAGGAGGGCAGTGGAGCTGGTGGAAGAGCTGGAAGGGCTGTCCTGTGAGGGGCTGCTGAGGAGTTTGGGTTTGTCCATTTTGGAGCAAAGGAAGCTGAGGGGTGACCTCATTGCTCTCTGCAGCTTCCTGGGGAGGGGAAGTGGAGAGGGAGGTGCTGATCTCTTTTCTCTGGGATGCTATCATCCAGAGCATGAGTGAAGATGTGAAATAGGACCTAGTATTGGCCCATTGAGTACACTGCTAATAGACTTCATGCCAATTACCACGACTCCCTGGATGTGGCGTTTCTGTCACTTTTCAGTCCATTCCACTGTCTTCTCATCCAGCCTGTGCTTCACCAGCCTCTCTACTGAGGATCTGACAGAAAGCAGTGTTGAAGGCCTTAGAGAAGTCAAGGGTAGACAATAACCGCTACTTTCTTCTCATCTACCGAGCCAGTCATTTCATCATAGACAGCGATAAAGTTGGTCAAGCATGACTTGCCCCTGATGAATCTATGCTAACTATTCTTGATGATCTTATTGTCCTTCCTGTGTCTGCTGGTGGTTTCCAGAATTAGCTGATGCATTGCCTTCTCATGGATCAAGGTGAGGCTGACCAGCCTGCAGTTCCCTGGATCACCTTTTCTGTCCTATGAGATAGTGACATTTGCTTTTCCTTAGTTCTCAGGCACTTCTCACAGTTGCTATGATTGTTGAGAAGTTACTGAGAGTGGCTTTGCAGTGGCATTTGCCAGCTCCCTGAGCACTCGAGTGCATCCTGTCAACACCCCTATATTTATTTGTGTTTAGTTTGTTTTCGTACTCCTAAGTAGCTTCCACCACAGGTACATCTTCTTTGCTCCACACTTTTCTCCTGCTCTCTCAGATCTGGGGTTCATCAAGGCCTGCTCATGGAAACTGAGGAGAAGGCAGCATTCAGTACCTAATCCTCTTTCATGTTCTGTGTCCCCTGCTTTACACAGCGGACGGCTTAGATCTTTTCTACCCTTTCTTTTGTTCTCTGTGTACTTAGAGAAATCCTTTCCATTGTCTTTGACATCCTCAACCGGACTCAGCTCCATTTTAGCTTTGACTTTTCTAACCTCATCCCTGGATGATTGAACAATGCTTCTGTATTCTTCCCATATTACCTGTTCCTATCTCCACTTTCTGTATGTTTCCTTTTTATGTCTGAGTATAGCCGGGAGCTCCTATTCCTGTTTCTCTTGTAGAAAAGATCGGTGCAGAATTGCTGGTTTTCCTCTGCTGCATAAAGAACGTTAAACACTTACCAGAGAATATTTAAGCAAGCATACTTTGTTCCATTTCTTTGCAGGATGAAAGAGTGTTCCACTTTCAGGATGAATACTGAGAGCCAATACCTTTGTCTGCTGCATGAAGTGTTGAATTTTCTGAGATAGATTTATTGAAATTTTACATTAATGTCTGTGTGTATGAAACATCTTTGTTTAATGCGGGACTCTTATTTTATGTTCTCAGGTATCTCCACTTATTTTTATAGATCATAGGAAGTTGTGTGGGAGCTTGTTTGAAATGTATAATGGTATCAGAAAATTTTGTATTTCTTCCTTTGAAGACTTTTCTATTTTTCTCTATAGCTGGACAAAATCTTCAGCATCCAGGTCAACAACTTTCAGGAATATGTAACCATTTTATAGAAAGTGAGCATGGAGGGTAATGCTGTCTTATTTTTGAGAGCTTGACTCTTACTAACATAGTGAGAAGTTCTTTTAAGTTCTTTTTTAACCCCTTCACAGGCATTCATTTTCTTTAGAGACGTGTGGGAATTTAGCTTGGATGGTTTTGGCTAGTTATTCTTTTATTGATGTTTATGTATTTCTCCATTCCATGTAAACAGTGGAACTTATTCAATGAATAAGAGGGTTTGGTTTTTTTTTGTTTTATTGGTTTTTTTCTCCCCCAAAATATCAACAAATATAATAGACCTCTGTAGCTGGAGTACTTTCTTGAATGAGCTACATCTGTGAAAAAGGAGTATTTATGGTTTTTAAAAATTATGGTCTTTCTAAAGCTGTATTGGCCAGATTTTCTGTTACCAGCAAGTGGAATATTCTCTCCATTGCTTTGTCTTTTAAGTACTGTTCAGGGAGTTATGTAGCGCATAATTGATACATACAGAAAGATTTAGAATTTTATATTCCTTAGTGTGCCACACTTACGTGGAATAGATGAGACTAGGAAAGATACTTTCCTTTGAAAATTATATAGATTAGTGCCTTTCTAAACCTTTTTTTGCAGTATATTTTCATACCAAGTCAGTTATTTAGCCAAGATGTTGTTATAGAATAATTTTTTACGACAGAAAAACACTTCAGGTTGTTTTGTTAATACAGTTTCAACACAATCTAGATTTGTGTATGCTATTTTAGTTACAAAATTTTAAAGGTATTTTGGGACAAGAGACACCATGCAATAATTCCTTGCCCACTGACTGCATTGATGTTTACCACATAAAGATCTTATAGTTCTGCTAACAAACCATAAACTCTTACATTTCCTTACAATTGCTTTCAGTGGATGATCTGCTTAAGGGAAATAATATATAGCAAATATGTGTAGGGAGCAAATTATCTTCTTCTTAAAGCATTTAGGCTTTGTAACAAAAGTCATTCCTTGTCAGAAAGCATGTAAAGGTTTGGCAGGGTGTGAAAAGGAAAGAAAACATGGTTATTAATGACCAGAACCATTTGCCCATTCTAGGAAAATGTTCTTAGATACTTGAATAATTTGCATGCATGTGAGCAAGACCGTAAGTGGATTTTGTGTGTATGTAACAAAGTCTGTGATTCCCTACATAATATCAGAGTTCCTGTGTTGCATAGGAACTTCTATGCAGGTAAGTTTGGTGTCTTTTAGGTACACCAGAGTGATACTCTGCTTTCGAATGCTCCCTTCAAGGGCAAAGAAATCATAAGGGAGTTCTAAGGCAAGTTTAGCTGAGCCCTGTGCTGTGAATTGTGGAGAATGGAGTCTATGGTATTGGGTCATTGTGTTTTTCCTTCAGTAACGTGTTGTCACATGTATGTCCCATTGCAAAGAGAATCAATATGACACCCAGGCAAGATTAAAGTATCCAGAATAGAATGTCAATACACTAAAAGTGGATTTCTAACGTCTAGGATAACTGAAAAAAAAATAATACAACAGAACATCCACAGAACCCAAAGTATTAAATATAAACCTTATACTGTCATACAAATAGAAATATTTGGATCTGTACACTTGCCCTATCCCTATAAGTACTTTTCTCACATTGAGCTGAGATTATATAGATAAGGAACTTATCCTATATAATAATTAATGATGGATCATTATTAATGATGGATTAATGATATAATGACTTTGATATTAATGATGCTCTTGTTTTAGAGGAGGGAATAAGTAAACATCTTTTGTCAAGTCGGACCATACTGTACCATATCACAAAATGATTCATCAGGGCTTTTGCCTCTCCTTCTTTGAATGTCCCCACATTTTAGAATAGCAAATCATAATATACTTGAGACTACTTAAGTTCAGAGTTCTAGGTGTCATATGTATTTGCTTTAAAATTATACTTTGGGCAAAGCATCCTGTATCAGCTAAGGAGTTAGGTGGTTCAAAAACTAATAGAATTAATAGAAGTAGGTGAAAGAATTAAAGTATGGAATGACAGAATGCACTAAATTTATGTACTTAATACTTTATAGATAATGTTTTGCAAAGGTAAAGCATAATGGACTAATAGGTGTGGTTTACATTCACAATGACAGCTTTAGTATTCTAGAAGATAGGTGGAGTTAAGCACTGAATTTTGTAGTACTGAACTACTACTGAAAAGTGCACCCAAAATATAATTTCTCTTCTACATTTTCTACTAAGTTTGATGATGAAGATGATTATGGATTTTTAATTTACAGGAGTTGTAGTTGCCTCCATTTTCTATGCTAGATGTGAGTTCTTTAATTTGTTTTTTTATCCCATACTGGAAATTAGATGTAAAAAGCAATAACCTTATTTGTGTATTTATGATCAATTTTCAAAGTTACTCTGGTCTCCTGTAATGCACTGCCATGTCATATTCAAGGGGTTTAAACTCAGTTCAGTAAAATATTTCCTGATTAGCAAACCAAGCAAGCCTCAATGTAAATGCAGTTACTTAAAGTCAAGTACTTAATCCAGTATTTTGTTGAAAAAGGATCACCTTAAACATTCTGCTTGCCTGATTTCACTCCCTAACAAACTGTAGATCAATGTAGGGCCATATTTTTGTAAATCCACAATGCTTGGTGTTCCTACTTTTACTTTCTTAAGTGTTTGACCCATGCTTTTTCAATTAATGTCTATATTTCTTTATTGGGTTTTTTTTGCCATTTCAGCCATTTCCTAGCTAGTGTCTTCTGATCTATTTTTAAGCTCCTTGTAATTTCCCCACAGCCTTTATTTTTCTTGTGAATGGCTGTGCCTGTATGAGCAGTGTTGAGCAACTTATCAGTGCTTTCAGACTTAGTGAACTCAGTCAAAATCACAGAAGATCCAGGCCCTTGAGTTTGTAGTTCTGTTACAGTTGTGTACTGGCCGTTCCTTAGTATTGCTTTTTAAATTTTGTTATCTTTTACAAAACCAGTGTATAGATAAGAATAATTTAAAAATATTTCTATCATACTTAAATACATGTTAAAAATTGTAGGGGTTTGAATCTTAAGAGCTTTATTTCATTTTACAGTCATAAAATTATTTTCTTGCCTAATTTTCATCAGTCAAACATTTAATGATGTGTGTCCTTCAAGAGTAGTGAAATTCAGTTATGAGAAATGATGATTAACATTTAATTTTCATACATTTTTGTACTTAATTTATCATAATATTAAAATCAAATAAATCATATGGAACTTAATGCAATTAAATAACTGACTTGTTTTTCACCAATAAGTGAAAAGTACCTCTAAGATAAGCAGATTTTGAAAGTTGAAATGCCACAAAATATTTAAAGGACACAATAAATGGATAAACAATTGTACAGTTTCTAAGAGGTGGGATAGGGAAAAAATAATAAATATGTAATTATGGCATGAAATACTGGCTCTTCTTTTATATTTATCATTTAGTATTTGCTACAGTGGGAATGATAAGAAAATCAATTAACTGGCCTTCACATTTGGCATGGAAATTTTTGTATTTACTATTCAATGCAGATTCTTCATGAAAAGGCAAAATATAGCTTTGATTGAAACATTAATCACTCATGCCTATTAGCTAAAGTAAGATACTCTATAATAACAATACATCTTAAATATTTGTGCAACACTGACTCAAATTTAGGGCCATTGGTTTTGTATCATTGCAATAAATATTTTTTTTTTAGGGTATTTTGAGGGTATTTTAGGGTATTTCATATAATAAGAATACATAGCTTTTCTTAGGTAAGCTCAGTATATCATTGCCAAGGCTGTTTATTGGGAAATATTTTATATATATATATATATATATTTATATATTTATATATTATAATATATATAATGAAGTCTGAATTGAAACATATCTGTGTAGTTTTGAAGTATCTGCAGGCAGATTTTTTTTCCTTTCGATGATCAGTTCTTGTCTGTAAAAAGAATTTTAGAATAGAGGTTTGGAACAATGTTTGTTTTAAGAGTAAGTCCAACATGTTAGCATAGATTTAAGGAAACTTTTAAATGCTTTTTAATCAAATCCACGAACCAGTAAAGACTTCAGAATTTTTAATGCTTTATAATACCATAATATCATATATGAATTCATGCCTTTATCTATTCACATGTGCTTATTCTTATCCTCTAATGAATTAATTTTGTTTATGAAATTAGTATTTTCTGAGTTCTGGGCAACTTAGTGCTTGTTTTAAACAGTGGATTAATTAAGCATACAATTTTTCTTTCATAGTGCATTTGCATATAGCCCAAATTTAAACATATAAATTAACATGTAAGTGATGGAAATTTAATGAAACTTTCCTTTCTGAAAGCTGAACTAGACAATCTGCTTTTTCAGTCATAACATTAAATAATTGTGGAATTCTTTCATCTTGTCGTACTCTCATGCCTTTTTTCAAGGGAGTAGAAGAAGTGAAAAATTCAGTTGAGATGTTGTCATCAGCAGTCCCTAGACATAAAATAGTACATAGATTTCTGATCTGGAGTTGTAAGCATTGAATCCTCTTTCCCATTTCTGATTTACATAATGTCTAGAATCCAATCTGTAAGACAGAATACCTGTAGTTACATTTCAGAGGCCTTTCCAGAAATGGATTATGGAGGATCTGTGGCTTTGAATGGAGGTAAGGTATGAAGGTTTCAGGTTGACAGTTTTAGATATCCCAAACTTTAGAAATCACTCAGCTTCCTCAAATTTGCCTTAGTTCTCTTCTAAATTTTCAAGTCTTACCCTTGAGCACAATGAAATCTGAATATTCTAATCACCTGATGAACTGATTTCACTAATGACGACTTCAAACCTCACCTGAATTATATTTGTTTGATGCTGTAAAAGTAATTTTTATGTTTAGACTAAAATGAAGAATTTTGGTGGAAAACGAAATGTTTGGACTTTCCAAATAATTGGTAGTTTATGTTCCCATTTTTAATTGAGCTGTAAGCAGACTCAATTTATTTCTAGTTAACCTGCGGCACTTGTTAGGTCCATTTCTAGTTTCTATCTGATGAATGTAATTTCAAAACTTACAGGTTAGTCACGCTGTTCAGGGCACTGTGTGGGATCTTTATTATCCCATTTCTCCAGGAAGTAACCCAGTAATAATGTGGTGTGCACTTTGAGGCTGAGCTGAGAAGTTGTCAGTGTGCATGTTAACCTATATCCCTTTCAAATGCCGGGAATATGTTTCTGAAAGAAAAAAGAAGGAAACTGCCAATCTTGTTTAGATCACAAAACTGTGTATTTTCTAATGTTTATGTACTTTGTTTCCTTTCAATTTGTCCAGATACCATATGGGTTTTAATTTCCTTTCTGTACTGTGGGTCAAGTTAAAAGTTAATTTATTTTCAAATTCAGTAATTATTTCTCCGCTTTCTGCTGGATACATCTGCAGTTCAAGAGAAAATTAACTTTATGTAGTTCAAAAGTCACTTGGTAATTCAGAAGAATTAACTAGGAACAATACTACATTTAACTATATTGTCTGCATTTGCTACTAGACTCTAGTACAGAAATTTATGGAGTTGGTATTATAGTGGTTTGAATTCTGTAGTAAAAATAAAATTTGTAATGTAAAAAAAATCATCTGCAGTACATTTATATGCTGAATAGCTCTGAGTTTACAGTCAGACTTCTAATCTACCTCAGAATAAATTTGAAGAGCCTGCCTTCTAACAAAATTCTTCTGTATGAGTGCAGAAGCATATGAAAGAGAAGTGATTAGCTAAGGTTGTGAGAACTAATCTGACTTTCATTTCTAGAATTCTTCCTGGACATTTTCTGCACTGCTTCTGTTACCCCCTGTACCTTATAACTTAACAGTATAAGAGATAATTGGGAAAAACAGGTAATGAATGTGGTCCTTTTACTGTGCATTTCAAATATGACTCATTATTGTGTTCAGTGGTTCTGCAGTCATAGAATCCTTTGTGGAAAGTATCAGTCTTTCTGCAGAGCTTCCTAGACCATAGAAAAGATACTGAATTTATCTAAAGAAACATAAATCATTACTCTGCATAACTGTTGAACTCTGGGCTAACATCATGGACAGGAGGAATTCGAATATTTAGGAACTCATCTTACAAGAAACAGTAATACTTCTTCATGAAATAAATACAAATTTACAAATTGTGCATGATTTGTACTCTCCAGAGCATTACTGAGTAAGTGACTGAGGCAGAGAAGTCATACAGACACATCTATATTGTCGAGTACCTCAGGTATTTTTCAGTTGCATAGGAAATGGTGCTGGACTTCGTTGCTTTGAGCAAAACTATAATTACCTTGCTATGCTTGCTGTGTAAATTCTTACAGTTGAATAATTATCCAGACAAATTAAGAATTTATAGGGTTTTTTTTTTTTTTACATACTGAAAAACACTGGTCATATTTAAAGAATTTCGCATCTCACGACTGCCTTCTAAAGTCCACCTTTCAGACCTCAAATTTTCTGAATTCTTGCTATGGGTTTCTTTTCATTTCAGTGAATAACCTTGTGACTCAGTTATGGTGCCTCTGTTTTATAAAAGATGAAGTAATAATAGGAGAGAACTGTCATTAAAGTTCTGCGAAGGTAAAGAGCTGTGAAGAAATTGTAACCTACCAAAAATTTTTCTGACATATTGATTTAATTGCACTCAAGCAAAATTAGCAGTGTTGGATCAATGCAATGAATATTATGGGGGAAGGAGGTGAATTTAAACTCGCATCATTCTTCTTGGTCACACAAAGTGACATTTTTCATAGGCTTTAAATATTATGTTATTTAATTATTTGTGAACAAAAAAATTACTGAAAATAATTCTGTAGGGGATTTATTTCTATTTTGAAAGCAAAGCTTGTTTCTCTAAAAGTGAGTGGATTTTTTTTTCCAGTGTTTTGGAATCATAAATTTATAAACAGCATTTGTAGAGTTTGAACTCCGTTTAAAGTATTATGGAGTTCAAAAAAGATAGTTGGTTGCACTGTAATAAAAACGTAGTCTCAGTGGTGGCAATCCACATGTGTCATGGAAAAATGTGTGCCTGACATCTTCAACTAAGAATGAAGAAGAATACTTTATGTGAAATTTTTCTTTTCATAAAATCACTTTAGAAGTGTTACTGATACCAATGCATTTTACTCATATTTTTCTAACCATCTACCAAGTTTTAATTTCTCAGGCTTTGTAAAAGATTCAAACTATCACCAATGAGTATATAATTCATTTTTTGCTTAAATGTTTCTAGAGATTCTTTTAACTTGTTTATGCAGGGTACGCGTCTGCTAGTGAATAGTTACAGATTGGTGGTACAATACTGTAAATTGCTTACAAAACCATGAAGTATTTCTTCTATTTTACTTACCATTTCTGGTGAATGGGCTGCCTATATGATTGTTTAAAAAGTAATGCTAGCATACTGAGTCTTTTGTGCATTCCATTTTATCTGATAATCTCTTCTTTGTTCTTGAGCACAAATGGAAATGGAAATGCTAATTTTAGGCGTATTGTGTGTTGTCCACTGATTCTGGTTTCATGTTTATTTAAATTACAGCAAACAATTCAGCTGGGTTAGCTCATAGAGCATTTCAATTACATCTAAAATAGAACGAACTATAAGAAGGTGGATTGCTTTTTCCATGCTACCTGCTCTTCAGTGTGACTTCTGTATGCCCTGTGATGTTCAAAATTGAGACATCCTCAGAATTTAGGATTTGAAAGCTTGTTGGACATTATTACAGTATGTTTCTCCTTTTGGGTTACAGGTCTCTCTGTATAGCCTCTTACTAATCAAAATGCAGCAAGGGTACAGCACTTGTAAAAAGCTGAAAATAATCCTGCCAGAAGTTAAAAGTTGTTAGATTTTCTCTTAAATGATTAAGGGGGTAGCATGTACTGTTACTTATGTATGTAGCAGTGAAAGTTGTGTTTGTGGCTTTTAGCTAAGTTGCAAGACACATTTTGTGTTCAGACTCAAAGGAAATACCTTTTGCCACCTTTATTAGTGTGTTCTATTTTCATCTTCTTTTACTGTGTCAAAAGAACAACTGGCATGCTTTTTTAATTTGTTATAGAGCAAAGCAGCAGTTCTAAGAAACAACACAAGCCTTTTGCACTTGAGTTATTTAGATAATATTTCTTTAAAGTATAAGTCAAAAATAACTGTGAAGTGGCAAGTGGGAAAATTCAGCTGTTCATGGCTTTAGTTGTAGTCAAAGGTGGTTGTTAGCTGTCTATAGTTATTTTTTCTTTTGACATACATTTAAAAATATTATTAGAATCATAGGATCATTTAGCTTGGAAAATACCTTCACGATCATTGAATCTAGCTGTGAAGTCCTTCACTAAACCATGTCCACAAGTGCCACATCTGTATGTCTTTTGAATACATCTGTAAATGGAGACCACCACTTCCCTGTGCAGCCTGTCCCAATGCCTGACCACCCTTTCCCATGAAGAAGTTTTCCCTAATAGCCAATCTGAACCTCACCTGATACAACTTGGGCCCATTTCCTCTTGTCCTGTCACTTGTCACTTGTCCTGTCACTTGTTCTCATCCTGTCTGGGAGCAGTGCCCAACCCCTACCTGCCTCTACCCTCCTGTCAGAAAGTTGTAGAGATTATATGATCCTCCTTTTCTCTGGGCTGAACACCCCCAGCTCCCTCAGCTGCTTTCCATCAGACAGTGCTCCAGACCCTTCCCTTGCTCTGTTCCTTTCTCTGGACACACTCCAGCCACTCAATATCTTTCCTGAACTGAGGGGCCCAGAAATGGACACAGGATGCAAGATGTGTCCTCATCACTGCCAGGACAGGGGGGTGATCACTGCCCTGCTCGTGCTGTTCACAGGATGCCCTTGTGAATCTTGGCCACCTGGGCACAGCTGGCTCATGTTCAGATGCTGTTGACTGGTGCCCCGAGGTCCTTTTCTACCAGGCAGCTTTCCAGACATTGCCCCAGCCTGTAGTGCTGTGTGGGTTTGTAACTGTGTGTTACCATTCTTATTCCTATGAAATGCTGCAAGGTAACAATTACTCTTCTGGGAAGAAAAAAAAAAAAATCAAATTTTAAAAGACTCAGTTTGTCAATACACTTCAAGAACTTGAACATAGCTTTTAACATAATCTAAATTTTCAGGCTTTCATTTTAAGAAAATTTTTTTTCTTCAAATGTCAGTGCAATTTATTTTAGATCATTAAATATGCTCTTAACTTCTGCTTTATTGTATTTTCTGCAAAAAGATTAATCATCCATCTTTATTCATAGAGGAAACATGGTTAAGGACTCCTAAAACCACCTATGATTTCAAGATAGAGCAAGGGATTCCCATCTTTTTTTTCATGAAAATACAGCATATCTTAGCTGAGCCTCAGTATGGGATACTGATAGAAGAACTATCTCTTCCTTTCCAGAATAATTTGAAGTTCTGAAAAAAAGCTGGAGTAGGGAGGGCAATATTTCATCACTGTATTCCTATTCATCACTTTAGAGAAATTGTAGAATATAGAGACAATCTGTGTGCTGCATTGATAAATATTTTTTTGTAATTATTTTTACTAAGTCTGTCTGTTTTGTGTGTTTTGATCATATATCAGTACAGATGAATGACAGAAGGCTTACAAAGTAAGCAGAAGAAATACCATCACATGCCATGTTTTAAGGAGTAGTAGTAAAGAGTGACCAGAAGTCAAAAAGGTTTAAATACCAGTACTTATTAAATTGATTGAAAATATATAAAGGGATACGTAAAGATATAATCCATTGTATAAGGCTGCTATAATGATACTTAAAAATAGAAACTTATTTCTCTGTTAAAAAATGTCATAGCAAGTGGTGAGATTGCAAGCCGAGTCACACTTATTAATTATGCTAATTTTTAATTTTTAATTAGAGTAGCTCTTTTGAGACTAAATCTTTTACCATTAAGCTTTTTGAAACCTATGAGGAAAAAAAGGAAGAGTTTTTTCAGACTATTATTTACATGATTTTAATTAATGATTATAATCTCCACGGTCATTTTTGAAAAAGAGCACTTAATCCCTTAACCAGTTTTCATGATTTGCGTTTTGCAAAAACATGTAAGCCCTGCAGGCTTATTATCTCTGATTTTTTCCAAACGAAACATATTTTTAGAGAACTGTATTTTGTTTCAACTCCATCTACTCTAGTCCCATTTCCTATCATAATACCTGTTTCTCGTGCAGTGTGAACTGGTTGGTAGAAAAGTAAAGTTTGCTCCCTTTTGCCAAGACAGAGCATAGCCCTTGGCAAGGTTACCTTTGAAAACAGTTTTTCATGCAGACACCATATATAAGCACTATTGCTGTTGCCAAGATCCTCTGACTAATGCAGGGTCGGCACAATAGTGTATTCTTTCTGTAGCATTTCTTCTGAGAAAAGGCACTCATAGTGTTTCAAACAGAAGCTAGAAGTTTAACCTTCTAGGAGGAAGGACAGTGTTAGTTTTTATTGATAGCACAGAAAAAAGCGACTGTATAGAAATATGAAAGATAAACTCTGTGGCAAGCTTAAACTCTTTAAAATACTGAGTTTTCAAATGTTTTTAAACAAAAATTAGTTCTAAAACTTTCATGTTTGCGAAGTTAGTTCTTTGAATCTCAAAGCAGGATTATGCTTAGTGTTCCATATTGATGATTTGGGGAACCGATTCCTAACTAGGAGGGATTAGCATATAGACTGAATTTAAAGGTCAGAACTTCAGGTGCTTACTTACAGATTAATTTTTTTTCTGTTTCCCACTTAATGGAAAAATGTGTAGCAAAAAAGATCAAGTATTGCTCTTAGTATCAATTGTGTTTAGAAACCCATTAAAATTCCTTTTTTTTTCAAATGTGTGGAGCAAATAATCTTTTCTGTGACAAAGAATAAATGCTCAGGTATCTTCAGCTCAGATTTTTAAATAAAAGCTTGTGGTAAAGCTTACTTTAAATGGATAGGCTATAATCTACTTAGAAGCCAAGAATTTCTAATGTAAAATTTGAATTAAATATTGTGCCTCAGAGCTATAGTAATATAAACTATATATTCTAGCAATAAGTGAGGAAATTAAAACAAGGTGGGGTAAGTTGCTATAGGTAATCCAATAGCTACTCTGTGGGTATCCTCAGATAGCTAATGAAAGGTTTTAACTTCCAGAAAGTTCTTGGAAAACTTCCTTTATATTGTCATTCTTAAGGAACTGTAGTAGTCCATTATATGCATTGCTCATCATGAGGTCAATAGTGAACTTAGCAGCACTCACAATGATTAAAATTTGCTGCATATTAAGAGCACCTGAACTCTTTTTTTATAACTGTGTTTTCCCAGGCTGTTAACTAATTTCCAGGAAAAACCTCTGTGTCTTGTCTCAGACTACACTGAACTTGTTGCAGGAGACTTCTTTCTCTCTTGTTGTGATAGCACTGTATGTCAGATACAAGATTTTTTGTTTGTTTTCATTGTCCCAAGTATGCATGTCTGTACTTTATCTTGATAGAACTTACTTTTATTGTAATAACTTCTAATTTTTTTAATAGCAAACACATTTTTAAATTAAGCAAATCGCTGTCATGTATCTTAGCCTTAAATGACTATGTATAGATGCAAAGTAAATGCAGCCCTTATTAAGGAGATACAGGATGCTGTTTTTCGATTCTAGCTTGTCATTTGTTCTTTCAAAGCAAGGAGCATCTCCTTTCCTGGTTAAAAACTTCTTCTGATTAAAAAAAAACCTGTTTAAAACTGCTATATAGCAAGATCATGGGCTGTTATAATACTTCCTTGAACCATGAACAGTTTGAAACTGTTTCTTCTTCATTAACTCGACATGTACATGCTACTGGCCTGGTTTGGGCTGGGATAGAGTTAATGTTTTCACAGCAGCTGTTACAGGGTTATGATTTCTTTAACATTCAATGATGAGACTTTTTGCTGAAAACAATGGTGATATTACCGGGTTGGGTATTTTAGTTATTGCTGAGGAGTGCTTACATGAAGTCAAGGCCTTTTTAGCTTCTCATGTTCACAATACAAATCCTAAACATAGCACCCTGATACTTACTATGAAGAAAATTAACTCTATCGCAGCCAAAACCAGCACACAGAATTAAGTGTATCTGAAGTAATTTTGAAGCTTTGTTTGTGTGCTCATAATGATCTTTCTAATTAAATTGACTTGGCTTTTGACTAGCAGGATAATTAGCCCATACATTCACGTTTTTTTCAGATAGAATTTACTACGTATTTTTAAAACCAATACATTTTCTTGCTTTCTCAGTGGTGCGGCAGACATGAAGTGCTTGCTTGCAGTGAGGTGTATATATATCCTATTATGTGTATAAAAAATAAACTGTTGAATCTTGAGCTCAGTATCAGTATCTTGGCTTTCAATTTTAATTGGATGTTTACTCTTTGGGCATAAGGCCAAAAAGAGCAACACCGCGGGAACAACACTGTTTCTTGAGCAAAGTTGGTTAGTATTTCTCAAGTTCTCCTAAGTCACTTCTGAGTATTTGTTATGTATATTGGACCCATGTCTACAGCGGTGATAAACAAGGTACCACTCATTATTGTGTAACACAGCGTGTACCACATATTGAATAATTCTCAAACTTTAACGCTATAACCAGATAAATCTCTACATATGTTAAATGATGAGTTGATTCTGTAGTTCCAGTTATTGAATTAGCTATTAAATGCTTTCACCAGATATTTATGGTGGTAGTTTTATATTTTCTGTAAGTTACTCCTACTGAGTACACTACAGAAGTTTTTGTCAATTTGAAATGCCAATAGCTACCTAAAAGATATTTCTTCTCAACCCTACATAACAAAAGTAAGTATGCATGATCCTAACAGAGGAATAGCAAAATGATAAAATCTTTTGGAAACTGAATATTTTGTTGCTCTGGTACTATGCAGAAATCTTTATGACTTTGTCATTTCCTCACTAGAAACATGAGGCATGAACATCTCAGGTTCAAACAGCAACCAATTTGCCAATGATTTTACAAGCTTTAGAAAGACTGGGACTACTGCAATCACTCAAGTAATAACCCAGCTGATGAAAAATTCCTTATCTAAGACTGGTCCTTGGAAAATCAATGGTTTTTTTTTTATTTACAAATCACTACTGGATGCTTGTCAAGCATTCAAAACTCCTAGCTTTTCCAGTTTCTTTACATTATACTGAAGATGTGTGCATGAGTTCGTAGTCTATCAGCTGTTCACCTGCTGTTTAGTGACCTTATTCAACCCCAACACAACTAAAAAACACAAACAGCAGAAAAAAAAGTAATTAGTCAGTTCCTTATTTTACACTTCAAGATACAGAAGCAACACTTGTAGCATTTTCTTCTTTTATGTACTTTAAACTTTTCTGAATACTTGTTTTACATACTACATTTGATAAACAAGGCAGACAAAGTGAAGCTTGCAGTGATAAGATAAATTCCGAATTTAGTGAAGAATCATGAAAAGTCTATGTCACGGGTGTCTGTGGGAATCACCTCATCCTACCCCTGTCTTCGTAAGGTGACCTTACAAGATTTTGTAGAATGACATGTCTCACTGCCACAGCTTTTCGGGTAGTTTTTCATAGTTTAGCATCACAGCACTATGCTGGTGTTCTTCAGCCCATTGCAGTTGTACTTTGGGATTAAAAAAAAGTGAAACATGTCTTAATGCACTCTGCACATCACCACTGATGTACCTTATTGTGTTGCTTCTTCAGAATCTATTGAAAACAATCCAGTCATCAGTGTTGTCTTCCTGCAGGTATTTTTAACTCGAATTAATGAAAAAATCTGAGGGGACAGGCTCAGAGACAACCTCAAATGGCTACAGTAGTCAATCAGAAGAGAGCTGCCGAGGCCTCTCAGCTGCAGGAACTTGGGACCTGCAGCTGCAGTTCATGAGCAGGCAAAAATAAGAGTGAAGTTAATGCAAGTACTGGATATTTTGTTTCACATTAAGTGTGCAGGTGATGTTCGTATGTCTGAGACTTAACATAGGACAGAACTCCCTCTGGTGATCAGCAAACAGCATGGTTTATTCTTTGGGGACAACTTTTATAGGCAGTCCAGAACTCCCAGTGCTCCACAGTCATGGGTCTAAACTCTACACCTTGAAACCAGTCAAACACTTGTATTTTAGGAGAGTTGTTATTGGTTGAAGCCTCTGTCAGTCAGCCCAGAGGCAGGTTTGTAGAGCTGGGCTGGATTTCTTATTTATAACTGGATTAATGTTCAGTACAAATCAGCTTGCAATGCAACAATTTTGCATCAGGTAGCTGCTTATCAGGGAGTGAAAATAAGGATGAAAATAGTTTTTGGAGTAGTAACCATTGTATGAGACTGGCTTTTTGGCACTGACCTGATCTAGAGAATTTTTCTAAAGGCCAATTCAGACCACGGGGTTGGAAGGATTAGGGAGCTCAGGTCAATGCTCCTGTGGGGAGTTCCTTGCTAAAGACGTCAGGTGGAAGGAATAGTGGGAGTCACTTGGTTGGGCTGTATTAATTTGTGTCTCTGCCTTAACTGCAGTGAGGCATTCTGCTGGTCTGTTAACACTGCATGAGAACCTTGCCTAATTGTCATTTCTACTTGTCATTTTTAACTTGTGATGTGAAATAGCTCTAAAATAATCTTATATAATAATAATCTCGATGCTCGTTCAAAATACTCTTGTACACAAAAGACATAAAAGTACATAAAAGAAAACAATATTGCCATTTGAATTACTGTTGTAGAAAAAAAGAACTGCTTACAGTATTTTCTCTGCTATTTTATACCTTAGTATATTACTTGCCCCTTGTCTGCCTCACATTTTTCTTTTGAATTCTCTTATCCTTCTTCTTCTCCTTCCTTGATCTTATGCAAGAGTAGTTTAAAAAATCAAAAGCAGCACACCAAAAAACCACAAAACCACATTCATAGATGTGCTTCTACATCTTCTATGATTTTCCCAGCAAACTGCAGTGGTTATGGAAGTGTTTTATAAATGGCAAGTGATGGAGGTCAAACTACTGAAGCCTCTTCAGAAGCAGCATAATGTTCCATACTCTGTGACATCTTCCAGATTATGTATGGCAGTGGCCGCTATCCAGAGGTTTTCAGAGCCACTTGCATGTAGATTGGCACAAAGACATAGAAAATGAGGATTGAAGTTCAGCTCTAGTTGAAAGTATTCCATTGTATCTGGTTCTTTAAAAATACCTTCCTTCACATTTAATCCTATTTGTAGACAATCTATTGCAGTGTTATATTTTCTGAGCTGTAGAAAGCTTATGTTAAGATTATCTGGATATTTCTTGCTGCAATTGAAGACCACCACATCACTGATGATGAGCAAGGTTTCTTTTTTATTTAAAGAGATTTTAGTCCATCATACACGTCAGTCCGTTGTAATTGTTGTAATTGAGTTAACTGTCTGGTCATAAGTGAACTTTAGAGAAGCAGAAGTAAGAAGGGCATTTAATTCTTGTCTTTCAGAATCACATGTTGACAGATTTCCTTAGCAGTAGAATGATACAGTGATCTTTTCCCAGGTTATACTGTAACTACTGAGCATACTTCTTACATAATTTATATTGTTCTTTGCCTCTTGCCAGTTTTATTTCAGTTGGTCCTTTCTGATTTTGTCCCTAAATTCCATTATACTTGCTTACTTAATGTCCATTATACATACACATTTGATACAGTATCCATTTCTTCTAAATCACTTGTGAGTTTAAGAGCACAAAGAGTTTTGCTTTGTCTGCAACGTGTTATTCTTGCTGTTCTTCCTCATTCTGTTAAATTTTGTTACACCAGAATTTTGTTTTCTTAATGACTGGAAAAGAGGGGAAAAAAGAGGAGACTACTACATTCAAAACTTGGAATCTAGCAAATTCAAAGTGACTTTGATTTGAAATCTTACTTTGAGATCCTTTTCATTGGTTGACTTCTTTATATTTCATTAGTTGACTATCTTTATATTCTCAGCCATAAATAAATGCATCTTAAAAAGCTTCAGTTCCAGTTGCCTGTTTTGTCAAAAATAGGTGCAAGCACATTACAAACCATTTGGGAATTGCCTGTTGTCTTCTGCAGCAGACTGAAATATCAGGTCAGCTAATTCAAATCATGCTTCACATAAAAAGCCTGATTCATGATGTTGCTCTTCATCAGGTTCTTCCAATGAAATCCGAAGTTCTGATTCAGTACTTTAGATGGTTCCAATGGAATAGTGCTCACGTTACCTTTTTTGTGGTTTGTTTGTTTGCTTTTTTATTTGTCCATAAAGTTAGGTGTTTTTAGAAGTTGAAAATTACTTTTCTATCTCATTAGTCAGAAGGTTATATTCAGGACAGAAATAGCATTTATGTCCGCAGTTACTACCATAGCTTATACCCTTTAAAACCCATTTGAGATACAGCATAAGATAATACCATAACTTACTGCATAGAAAATCCTAATCACTGCTGTCTGTGCTGGGCACTGATGAGGCACCACCTCAAATTGTGTGTCGAGGTCTGGTCCACTCACCACAAGAAGATGCTGAGGGGCTGGAACATGGCCAGAGAAGGCAGCAGAACTGGGGAAGGGTCTGGAGGACAAGTCCAATGAGGAGCAGCTGAGGGACCTGGTGGGGCTCAGCCTGGAGAAAAGGAAGCTCAGGGTTGACCTTATCATCTCTATAATTGCCTGAGAGGAAGGTGTAGCCAGGTGGGGATCAGGTTCTTCTCCCAGCTAACAAGTGACAGACAAGGGGAAATGGTGTCAACTTGACATAGAGGAGGCTTAGATTGAATAAAAATTCTTCATGGGAAGGTTTTGTTGGGCATTGGAACAGGGTGCACAGAGCAGTGGTGGAGTCACAATCTCTGTAGGGATTTAAAAGACATGCAGATGTGGCACTTGAGACATGGACTTGGCGGTGTTGGGTTAGTGGTTGGCCTTGATCATGAAGGATGTTTTCCAACTTAAGTGATTCTATGTTCTCCAAAATCAGCAACCAGCAGCCTGACTTGGTGTGATGGAGGACCTTAAATAACTAAGAATGTGGCATTTTATTCAAGGTAGCAGAAACTTTTTGATGGGGCTGATCTCACTAATGGAATCTATATGAAATAATTATTAAGTAACTTTGCAAGATAGCCCTAATGTTGTGAAAATACAGCTAGAAAGCTCCTAATTCCAGCATTAGTAAAATGCCATAAATTTACATTTCCTTAAGAAAGCTATTATTCATCTTTAATATAGCATGTGTTAATGCATTTTCTTTTTCATGTAGAAGTAAATATAGCACTTACCTCCTAAAAAATAAAAGAAGTATTTTTTTCAGTTAAGAGATTGTAGATAATTTTTTTCCCTGCAGTTGATTCATAGCAAATATGTTCTATGTGTTTCTCAGCCTAGCATAGTGCACTCATTGATTATTTTACTGGACTTCTATGAAAATGGCAAAACTCTCATAAAATTTTCATATTAGCTAATCTGTATTTAATTGCTTTGAGAAGTAAAATGCTGTCAGATCTTAATTTTAGAATACCTGTATAGAAGAATATTCCACCTCAATCTTAAAATAGCACTTTTTGAAAAATGTGTTCATTTACGGGAGTTTCTTTTTCTTATGCACCCAGATAGCACTTGGACTTGCTCTTTAAGTGGAAATTGTTAGTTATAGAAAGGTTTCTGCCGTTAGACAATACGGGATTGTAACAAGTGGGTGTCATTCTACTTGAATTTAGAGGCCCTTAATGTTATGAAAAGGATATCCTTAGGATGTTTTACATATATCAAAGCATGGAATTAAATTATAAATCAAATGAAACCATTATCTGTGTCTTAGTCACACAGTAAAACTGATCTGTCCAACAAACCAGTCAATATGACTGAACAATGGTACAGTAAGTGTTTTCTAAGTAAGTTATACATGTGTTTCAAACAATAACTCAGTTATAGCATATTTTTTTCCCTGCGCTGTTATTTAAAATAACGCAAGTTCCATTTTGTTAAACTTCGTGAAATTAGGAATTAGAGATTACAGAGACTGGATTGTAAAAATTAATTTAATTGAAGATTTCAGCTGGTGTATGGTTCAAAGACACTGAAGTATTAAAAGTGTATCTATACATTTGAACACTATATATTTTGTGTATTTGTGTAAAAGCAGAAATTTAAAACAATGGTTAGTAGACTGCCAATGCTTCAACATATTTCTACCAACCTGCTTTCTGTGGGAACTTTCTGTCTATTAATGAGAGCATCCCTGCCAGGGAAATCAATTCCCAGGTAGGCAGCTTAGCAGGATCTCTGGTGGGGCAGGAGGGAGTGTTACAGAGCTGTACAGCGGTGCTGTAGCCTGTGTGGAAAAGGCTCATGCTGCTGTGGGTGCAGAACAGGGCTCTATCCTGCAGCAGTGGTGGTGCAGCACCCTGGGACCTTCCTGAGGTGCTTGTGGCACAGCAAGGGGACAGTGTACCAGGGGGTGATTGTCACAGTGACACTGCACTGTCATGCTCGTGGTCAAGGTGCAAGGGAGAGGCTATTGGAACTAGTATACTTGTGGCTGGTCACATTTCCACACAGTATTCAACAAGGATAGTGAGTTTTACTTGGAAGTGGAAGTGTGTCATTACTCTTTTCTTACTCAGAAACATGTTTGCTTACCTTCAAAGCAGATACCGGCTTTTCATACTGTTACTCTGTACAGCTTTTTTCTTTATTATTAGCCTTAAAGAACATGCAGAGGTCAGGTATCTGACCTATGGAGCGTAAAATTTGAATGATGAACTTGATAGATAGGATAAAATACTGCAGGGGAAGAACAGCAGGGCACAGAGTGACTCAAATAGCGTCAATGTACTGGGTAATTCCAGTGTTGTCTAGTGTAACAATATGTATGTGCTCCTGAGGAGGTAAAACATGTTTCAGCTGGGCTGTAAGAATTTATATTGAGCTTGATGCTCTTAATGAAGAACATCAAGTTCAGTGAAGTTGTTAGGGAGGAACAGAGGGATCCCAAGGAGCTGTCAGCATAGGCAAGGACATTGGTCTTCCAGTCACCTCTAGAAGTACCAGGCTCTCCTTTACTAGGGCTCCAAGCTTTTTTGGCAGTCTTCCTGCCCCTTCTTCCTCCACTTTGTAATGAGTTTCCCCTAATAGCCTCTGCCTGTGAGAAACACACCCAAGTCAGTGTCTTTCTTTTATGCCTCTTTAAAGCTTCCAGGGTTAAATCCTTGCCTTCAAGGGAATGCACACTGAAACTCTTAAGGGTTGTGGTGTTCATGTAACAGAATTAGCAAGAAACAGACAATTAAAAAACCCAAAACTTTTGAAAGTTATAGTAAATGGAGGGAGAGAGCAGAATGACTGTGTTTATTGTTATTGAATGCCATAGCTACACAGTAATAAACATAATTACAGAAATCCTGATGTGATATTAACTAAGTAGTTTAATTTATTTTGTGTTCAGAAACTCCTTCAGAGATAGTCTTCAAACTTTTAAACATTCATACATAGTGTAAATGAAGTGAAAAATAAATATGAAAATAATTTATTTCTATGGTTTTTACATTTACAATGCTTCAGGTATCCCTGGAACTTCCCATACCACCACACCTAAGAGTATCACACTGATGTATAAGTAAAAAGAAAAATAGAGTAATACCATCTTATCTGATTGAAGGCAATATTACCCCAAAGATGGTGCATATTTTTCAGATATGCACATGAGTTACAGTTACATTTGATGTTGACTATGTTTCTGTAAAACAGTAAAATGCTGATTTTTTTCTCTAGCTTCCCTGAGCTTGACTTTTCATCCCCACACCAGAATTAATGTTAAAAATAATACTGGTTAAAGGCTATGTCATGATCTCTTCTCTTAATTATACATCTGGTGCATCCACTTACCCTTTTAACATGTAAGCTGCAGAATGGTTACCTCTGTCTAAAATATTAACCAGATAAGTCACTTCTAACCCTCTACTAGCAACACAATGGTCAGTCTCTGTTGATGAAATATAAAATTAAAACCATTACTCAAGACAGAGCTGTAATAACACCATGTATCATTTGACATAAAGTGCTCAAACTTTGTAAAGTGCAGAAGTAATAGCCCTCCCTCTTTGGTCTTCATTTAACAATTGTGTGCTTTCACAGGCTTTTCAAGAGAACATTTTAGGTAGTGGAAGTGCCTGGAAATCAAATCTTTATTAAACATTTATGGGGAGGACACCTAATGACTTGTAGGAGACCCTACAAAGAGATTCAGTATCCACAGAGTGCACTTAGCATTGTTTGCTCTTCTTATGATGGTTGATATTAGATATTTAAGTGATGACAATTTGCTCAAAGCTGTACAAGACCACAAAAGCCCAATACATTATTCCAGCCTTTAAAAACTTCGTCTTAATCAAACAAATGCAGAAAGTACCCTAACTCACTATGAAACATACCTGGAAAACAAACCTGAGGAAGGCACCTTTTCACATTGCCCCTGCTTTCCCTCTGCCATCCTCACTTACGTGCCTTGGAGCAGCAGGAGTTGCTGCAGGAGGAAGGTGCTTCTTGTTGGCAGGTGTCATCAAAGGCCACTGTTTGCTCTCTCACCTTTACAATAACTGCAGGGACAAGTGTTTGACTTCTTTCATTTCCCCTGTGACGTTGTGCTAGAGAAGATGGGAAAAGGACCTGTTAGCATCTCCAGAAGGAGGAGCCCCAAAGGCTTCACTGATGTAGGACGGGTCACAGCACAAGAATTTGGGGCAAGGGTTTTTGGTTCACTGGGTGAAAACAGAAGAGATAGGCTGCTTGGCATACAGGTACAGAGTTGTCACTCTGAACGTATAAGAAGTACAGGGAAGTCTGATGAGAACTGAAGGAAAGAGATACAAAAAAGTTATAGTACCCAATGCTGCTGGTGAAAAAAAAAAAAGGATGTTATTTTTCAGAGCTATTCAACATCCATCTTGAGATGGATCTAAGTAGAGATCCATCTAAGTAGATCTTCATTATATTCTTAAAAGACAACAATTATTAGGAGGAGGCTTGTTTGGAAGGACAATACAATTTGACAGAAGGTGGTACTTTGTAGCATGTGTGTTGAGAATAGTATACAAGACAAGCAACTCAGCATTTTACAGTTTCTATGATAGAGACAGGGAGGAGACAACGTGGAACTGAAACTTCTGACCTTAAATAATGAAGACCTTAAATAATGCAGAATAAAGTATTGCCATCTCCCTTGAATAATATTGCGTAGATTCAGACTTCTATTTTGCAAAACATACTAACATAGGAGAATGAAAAAGGGTACAGAAGGAAGTTTGAGAATCATCAGCAGTTACCCACCAACAGAGGAAGTAGTAGCAAATAAGAAATTGGAACCACCATAAAGAAAATCAGAAGAGAGAGAAGGCATCACAAATTTGATCACTGAAATCCCTAAGCTAAGAGGTATTCAAAACCTTCAGAGAAAAAAATGACTGAACACAAAGTGGTCTGAAGGATTTTTTAGTGTGGGGAAACACGAGTCTGTGAGAGCACTTTGTTTGAACTACACTGGAAACCAAAACTGCTAAATTGGTTGCAGGCAGTATCAGATAAGGAGGTGGATATGTGTGCATTAGTTCCTCCTCCAAGCGGTGTTCATTTCAAGTTATGATGAACTTAAAACATTAGGAGTGATAGATCTTTTATGTTAATTAGGAAATGATTATGGTTTACTAGCATAGTCCTAATCTGTGACTCAGCTACCGTGGTATTGACGGATCTGTGTGTGTTGTTTAATGTGTATCTGTCAGTTGGCAAAAGTAAGATTTTAACTAAACCAGTAAAACATTTACAATTTTGTGCACAGTTACTTTAGTTTTGTCCATTAGCTGATTTCCAAATACTATGTAAAAATAGAAAGCTTTCATTTTTTAGCATCAATGTATTCCTCTTTCAGTTTATTTGACATCTTTTGATAATTTCATTTAATTAATGTTTACTTCTTGAAAAACAATTACACTGATTTTTAATAGTCCTTTAGTTTGTAAAGGAGAACAATATGCACACATTTGGACCCTTTCATGAATTTAAGCAAAGTAAGGTTTTTCAGATGTTAAATGTATTTAAAAATGAATATGTTGCACTTTGGTAAAGTTTACAAAAGTACTTTTACTCTCAGGCATTATTTTGCGTATTAAGGAAGGGAAGGCAGGAAGCAGTTACTAAGTTTCTAAAGGTTAATTTAGAAGAAATTAGAAATTAATGAAAATTATAAGATCATAAAAATGTAAAACTGGAAGACCAATAATTTATTTTAAATTAGTTCTCTGTTTGAGGCAGTTGAGTGTACTAGGACACCAATCCAAAATTATGTCTAACCTTTTATACCATGTTGCTTCTTAGGAAACCTGTTTTAGAATTCCACTGTTCTGACAGAAAGGTGAGGGAACACAAGGAAAGCAGTCTTTATTACATTTTTTTTTTCTTGCAAAGATCATGCAGAGCAATATATCAGTGTCTTTTTTAATAGCTTCATTTGACACATAGGGAATCTGTTACATTTTTTCATCTTAGCCTTTGCATCAGATCACCTAAGCCCAATACCTTCATCCTGACATTTAATTGCTAAAGTCTTATCTAGAGCTGATTTTGTTTGTTTAGGAAATGGGTCTCCTGAGCTGCAAGCAGTAGGCAGTGTGAAGCACCTCAATTGTGCCTTTCTTGACTTAGTTCTATTAATACAGTGCTGAATGAGATTCACTTGTCTCATGCTCTTGTATCATAGTCTGTAATAGCTGGAATATTTCACCAGTCGTTGATCTGTTTGCTTTTATCTTTACCAAAGCAGAAACAAAAATCATTGTTTGTTTTCTCTGCTTTAGTCTGAAGAGGAGTCTAAATTTGTATATATTTAGAAAGACAATATGTTGAAGATGCAATTTGGTTTTATATTATAGTTTCATGAGTAATAAATTATATTTAATTATTGAAAGATTGCCAGTGAGCGCGCGATGAGTTAGGAAAAGTGGAAGAGTTTTATTTAAAGTTTTTTGCACTGTGTAAAATACAAAGTTTATCTTTGTAACCAAAAAGGAGAAGGATGTAATTAATATGAGTTTTGTTGTCAGTTGTGTGTGCAGGGATGTTTTAAAGTAAACTTTGGAAAACCAATGTTGTGAAGCAGGACAAGTGTCTAAGAATCTTGTAATCAGAAATCTTCAGTCACATAGTTGTTGATAATCTATTAAATCTATTAAATATATGCTGCTCCTCCTGCTGTTAACATTTCTGTTTCAGTTTTCATATCAGACAGACTCTTTCCCTTCCTCTTTCCTCACTCTCACTTTCATCCCTCTCCTCTGCCTTCACCCTTCTATTTTCTTTCCCTTTCTCTCTCCTCTGCTCTTTTTTTCCCCCTTTTGCTACATCCTCAGCAGTTACAGCAGTGGTTTTCCGCACCTGGTTGTGAGAAAGTGGAAGAAACGTAAAAGAAATTCTGCTAGTTTTTTACTGTGTGCAGTATGAAATGCAAATTGCTCTCCTTACAAATAAATCACCAGGAGAAGCAAAACCATCTGAAAAACTACACTTGTTTTTAAATTACTGCTTTTAAATGTAATTAAAATGTTGAGACCAGAGCTGGGTTAGGGTTGAAAAATTGAAAAAAACAATTTGATTGTCCAACTCTGATAAGAACTGAGAGCTCTACTGAGGCAAAGTCATCATGCCCAAGATCATCAGCAGAACAGGCAACATGGTACACTTTCTCATCAGATAACACCAGTTCAGGCTTATCAAAATCAAATTAGCAAGCAGGAAGCCAGGATTCAAACATTGTTGGTTGCATCTGTACTTATAGTTCCTCACCTGATGTTTCTCTTCAGGTGCCAGCTATCAAAGCATGGCAATTTGTAACTAAATGCTAGAGAAGTCTATATTTATATGATACAGTGCAGTGCTTCAGGTAAGCAAGGGACATCCTGCATTAGTGCAGCCCGGCACAGTGGCTGATTGTCCTCCTGAGGAGCCGTATCTACATCTGCACACCACTTCACTGCGCTCTGCAGGGGGAACCAGGATTTTATTTTTTATTTTGGGAGTTAGGAAGAGGTATCTATACATACCAAAGTATTCACGGAGCCCAGTATACACTTAATTGCATTCTTATTGTTTACATTTTCTTAGAAAATGATTAGGATAAAGGTCAAGATCTTTTTTATTTACTGGGAGTGTGTGGGTAGCTGTGTTCAGATGAGGATTAAGATTTGGTTAAAATCCACAAAGCAGCATTTTCTAATATTTTTTAATATGCTTAATATTATGTAGTGATTTTTGTTCATTATTTATTTCACATGTCCATAGTCAATTTAAATAACTTTATTTCTAATATAAAGGTCCATGTAATAACATTTTAAGTAAATCGGACAAAATAATTGGAGGTGTGTACTTGTATGCGGTTGTATATTCATGCATCTCTTTAATGTCTTAACATTTAAACAAAATCTGCTCTTCCCCAGTGTGAAAAATACAATTGTTAGAATTGTTCATCCCAGATTGAGGAACAAGTAATAAAAATTTGCATAATCCATCAAGATTGTTTTCCCTGCACAGAGTCACTGTGTATGAACTTAAAATTTAAAATTTAGATTTCTTAGAAAATATGTTTTCTGCAAATATGAAGGGGACAAAAATTTTGCCTTTTAAGCAAAATTTGAACCAATTGACTGACTCTTGCATTGTTTTTTACCATCGGAAGTACTGTATTCTCTGGGGTGCTCATGGTGTAGGAAGGAAATACACAAAAGAGAAAGTAGTTTTTGGAAGAGATATGAAATATGAAATAGTTTATGGTTTACATTTTAATGATGGAAGTTGCAAAATCAGCTATTTAGTTGATCTCTGGTCATTAACAATTATGAGGACACATGAAGTTTCTTGGAGAAAATCACACCAAGAAATAGCAAGTTCATTCAGTACATTATTGAGGCAAGATTTACTTCTTGTTATAAAAGCTTTTCTTCATTATTGATGCTTCATGTCCTAACACTTCATATTGGCACTGTGGCAGGCCTTGTGTTCTTTTCCAGTTTTTCTAATTTGCAGCATAGGAAAGGCTGTGGGGAGGCAATTCTTGCTGTGTATTGCTGCCCATAAATGTTTGGTAATTATCAACTTAACACTGAAATATGTGTGGAAGGGATATTTTATTGTTACTTCTATGAGTATCTAGGATTGTTAGAGGTTAGGTAAATAGATGAAATTAGTAGGGGTGTGTGTGTGTGTTTTCTTTCAGTACTGTTGATAGGAGATTATGGATTCATCTGCAAATCATGTCAGTGGAAGGACAGGGAACAACTTGGATATGCTTTTGTCTCTCTAAATCTTTTTTCGGAGATTAATGAGAAAGTGCTCAAGATCCCTGGAAAACTTCCTGTGCATTAAGTCTGTCTTGTAATGAATGGTTTTCAGTAGTAAGCATTTCATGAATAAATAAACAGACATGGACTGTGGTGATTTCAGTATGAATGATTTTATTGTGGTTTGAATGAAATGCAGGCTCAAGTAAGTATTAACTACAGAGATTTGGTCCGTGCAAAGGGGAAGCTGGATGTAGAAGCAAGCACAAGGCAAATCAGGACTTAATATTTTTTCTTCAGGTATGTTTCTGCCATCATTGATCAGTTCAGACTAATTTACTTATGAAACCAGTGGTTGCCAAGCTGATAACTGGAACAGCTGTAATATCTTACTAGTCTGTAAGAGTGAACAAATACAATATCTTATTTTAAAATAGGGTTTGGGNTTATTTACACTGTAATTATGGAGTTGGCAGCATTGAAAATAGAAGAACTTCTTAATTTTCCTGTTTTAATTTGTTTGCTTTTTTGTTTGGAGTGCCAAGGGAGTGCCTTTGTGGTGCTGACTATAGCTCTCCTTTGCTTACTTTATCTTGGAGAAATCATGGGGTTTTTGAAAAATAAAAATTAAGCATTTTAATAGTTATGTAAAAAAAGTTTGCAGCTTTTTTTGCATGTTTATTCTTAGTATTTTCTTCATGCCTGGTGTTTTGGTAGCCAGTATTTTTTAATTCATCATCATAACTTGTTCTTTCAAGGTTTAATTTTCTTTAGTCCCTTAAAATTAAATGCTTTAAAGTATTACTGACACAGGAACTAAATTTATGAATGAACAGAGCTTTATCATTTAATGCCTAATCTAAAAAATACTATATTTTCATATGAGCTTTCAGTGATTGAAAAATGAATTTTTATATTAATTGCTTGATAATAATGTCATTATTAAAAAGTCACTTAGAGTGGAAAAAATTAGGGCAGATGTATGGAATTTTTTTTTTATTTTATTTTTCAAGAAGTGCAGAAAGTTCAAGAAATTTAATCTTCAGAGTAGCCACTATTTTATTCACCAGAAAGGAAGATTTAGGTTTTTGTATTATATAATATATGTTTTGTTGTTTTTTTCTTTCCACTGTTGAGCAGAGTATCTGTCTTAGGTAATCACTTGGACCACAAGAGTTCTGTACACTCTCTCTATTGATTTTTCTATTTGATTCTTCTTTTATTGATATTGAAGTGTCTGTCAATTTTTAAAAACATTAAAAAATTTGAATAATCTTTTGACATGGGTAACACCTTATACATAGTTAGAGAACTACCTGGAAGTTGGTAGTGTATCTATTTTTCTTCCTCAAATGATCTTTAGCTATTTTTGTGCTCCATCCCCCAGTAACTCACACCAATATTCAGTGGGTCAGTTTCTGAATGTTGCTGCTATCCCAGCAGTATATGAAAGATAGATCTGAAGTGTAGGATTGTAGGTTTTCTGCTGTTGTTCAGATATTTGTAATGATGTGTTGCAAAGCAGGGGTCTAAATAACTTTTTACTTTCTGAGAAGGTAGAACTGAAATGTATTAAAATTTTTCATTTTTATGTCTGTTGTACAAACACGTGTGCTTGAATTTCCAGTGATGCCTTTAGCTTATATAAACTCTTTTTCATCTACAAGAGTCTATATTCTGGTATTTCTTAGATTTTTCTAGTGTAACCACACTTCAATATTATTTTCTTTTAATGTGTTCTGTAATGATTTAATAATCATTCATACCTGTTCTATAACTAACAGCTAAAAAAAGTTAGAAATTTTAATTATTTTCCTGATGATTAATGTCTAAGCCAGTATTAACCTGTATAATCTGTATTAACCAGTACAGTCTTTATGGCAAGATTGACCCTTTGTAACATGTCCTCTGTCTGAGTAAGAAAGTGAGTGTGTTGTCCCTTGACCAGAATTGGGAATACGTCACAGTTACACCCGGTTGCCCTTTTTCTTCGTGCTTTAAGGTTACAATTTTTAACAGCCAAGTAAGCTAAACAGAACTGCTGTTTTCCTTCAGAATTTTGTTTCCAAGTTTTCTGTGCAGTTGTTTGTTTTTATTGATGGTATGGCTTCTTGAGGTATAAATGAGAAAAGGCAGCATTTCTCAGATCTCAGAAATTAGTGAAAGCACATGCATGTTTGATGTTTACTTTCAATGTGACAATTTGTGTAATATGTCCTACAAGAAAATATTTTGCTTTGATTTGTGTAGACTATATTACAAAATGTCTGTATGTTTTGAGGGGTTGAGTTTACACGCCATAGAATCAGCTGCAGCAGCTTTCACAGATGCATTAATTTAACAAATGCATTTGTAGTTAACTGCTCTTCTGACAATAACGGGAAATGATCACCAAGCCCCAGAGCTAAAAGCCTGCCCAGATTAGCCAAGTAGCCAGTGCTTTCTAATTATGAGTTTCAGCAGCTCATACTCCTGCGTATTGTGACAAAGAGGAGCTTGACACAATTACTTCTGGGTAAAATACCCAGTTACACTGGAGCCATGCTGCAGGCAGTCATCTCCCAGAGATGCTGGTTTGTCTAGGTGACAGAATGCCTCTCTCAGTAGCATGCTGGTCGTCCAGATATGCCCAGAGTAATAGAGAGCGCTTCAAATCAAGCAAGATGTTATGCTCAAGCATCTGTTTGGCAGGTCACCTTCACCTGAAAAGGACTTCCATGCAGAGTACTTGCAGCAATTCCTGAAATATCAGAGAAGCAACGCGGTTTTTGGTTAACTCAGTGAACGAAGGATTCCTGACAGGTTGGGACATTTTTCAGAAAGCATTTGTGTGGTGTGTTTGCCATGCTCATCTGGATGACTTCTGCATAGATAAAATTTTTGGTTTATGAGCTTTATCTCACTTTAAATGCTTTGGGGTGCATTTAAAGTAGTAATGGTGTACCAAAAAATGCCCAATTTACCATGTAACAGTAGAAAATAATAATGCCTTAACTCCAGTCACCAACTAAGTACCATGCAGCTTGCACCCTCACCTGCTCCCACCATGGGATAGGGAGAAGAATCAGAAGGCAAAACCCTGCGGTTAAGATAAGAACAGTTTAATAATTGAAATAAAATAGCAGCAGTAAGAGTAGTAGTAGTAGTAGTAGTAGTAGTAGTAGTAGTAGTAGTAGTAGTAGTAGTAGTAGTAGTAGTAGTAGTAGTAGTAGAGGTGTTCTTTAGCACTAGTGTTCCTGCTGTTCTGTTTTTCCTCTTGTAATGAAAAGAGAGACAACAAGATGAGAGAAATAAAACCCAAAAGAAAGAAGTGAAGCACAGTGTTGTTCACCACCCACTGATTGATGCCCACGCTGTCCTGCAGCAGTGCTGGGCCCCTCCTGGTCAATTCTCCCTGGTTTGTATACTGGGCATGACATTCTGTTCTATAAATATCCCTTTGGCCAGTTTGAGTCACTCTGCTGGCAGTGCTCCCAACCAGCGCCTTGTGCACCTCCACAGTGGCAGAGCTTAACTTGTGGTAAGCACAGTTCAGCAACAACTATAACATCACTGTGTTATCAGCATGATTCTTGTGCTAGATTGAAAACACAGCACTGTTCAGTGTCCTTTAACTCTACTCTATCCCAAGGAACTGTTATTAACAAGAACATCAGTAACCCTTCCTCCAGAGGCATGTTTTAACATTAAATTGGTATCAAGGACAGTCTAGGAACATTTCAGCTTGTTAAACCACGTGAGTTTCCTGCTGTCTTACATGGCTTGTCTTTTAACCTTGTGTTCAAAATATTTCAATTCCTAACCCTCAATATTTTAATATTATGCATTTTATGTTTTTTCAAAGGAACAGTTTTACAGTTGATACCAATGGTCTTCAGGGACCCCAAGGAACTTGGGTGCAAAGAGTTTTGAGGTAGCTTTCAAATCCAAAGACTCACTTGTATAACAGGCCTTTAGAGGACCTGCTAAAGGGTAAGGACCTGTAGATTGATTGTTTCTCTGCTTCTTTGGCAGTGAATATGCTGTATTTTGCAGCAAGGATGTTGCAACTGGACTATGGCTGTTTTGTTCTGATACTTTCTTATTCTTGCAATTATCTGTTAAGATGGTAATGTACTTTTCATTGTCTGATATTTAGAAGCTTTTCTTTTATTTTTTTGGCTTGGATAATTGCAGCTATACTTAGGATGTGCTCAAAATGTTTTCGTAAGCAGTCTTACTGGTCTCTCAACAAGTTTTATTCTTCAGACTTTTAAGTCAAGGTGGTTGACAGACCTGAGGTTATTGACTGCAGTGCTAAGGATTTCTGTAGGCTGTCCAAGACTCATGAAACACGAAAATAGTTTCCCCTCCTCAAGTAGGATCTGAACATTTGATGGCTTTTGTCTGAGTTGTTAATGGGTGGTTTTCCATATTCCTTTATTGAAAGAGCCACTTAATTGTTCTTTAGGTTCCAGCTAATTAGAGTATAGACATAGTTTGCTCATCCCAGTATGAAGCTGGATGAACTATATACTTGTTTTCGCTTGGCTAGAAGAAACTTCTTTATCATTCATCATGAATCTGAACCAGCAACTGAGTAAATCCGTGAGGCCCTGGAGGTCAAATTGTGGAATTCTTTTTTTATATGTCTGTCAGGAAGACTTGTCAGCAGCTATCTTTCTCATCTTTGTATTCTAACCAATATAATCATACAACTGAATAGCTTCTTCCAGAGCTTAAGAAAGGGCAAACAGCCAGGTGGTAAGGTGAGAAGACAAGAATACAGCAGGCTCAGTAGTGTGCTGATCAAAAGCAGAAAAGAGTCAGCTGGTTATTTAGATTTTTTAAGTCACTGGCATGGCCAAATAGTTAAAAAAGTAAAAGGATAGCATTCAACATAGTTATAGGCTGGGGACCCTTTAGCCCTGATGGAAAGAGATATTAATTCAAGATGCGTCCTTTTCTAGTATGATTCTTAAACAGACTGAGGTCTCTAGATGAAGGTCTAGGGTCCTTTATTTGCAACATAGATTCTGATTGTGTTTGAAAGTATTTTGTATTGGTTAATTCTAGTGTCTCTTCGGTGGCCTTCAGTTTTGTCCCATATTCCTGGATAGATGTTATTATTTTGTATTCTACCAATGATAATTGGTTCTGGTACATGTAGTACCTGCATATATATAGAGTACCTGTCTTGTGGGTTGCTGCACCCTGGGTTTATATAAGGACAACTTCTACCCTTACACTTTCTGAGCTGGCTGTGGTTAGAGGCATTGTTGTCCTTTGTGGTAACGAAAAGTAAAAAGTGTTTGGAATCAAAGTAAAAAAAGCCATTTTAAAGAAAAAAGAAAATAGAGGTGAAGATATGCATAGGACATGCATAAGACATAGGCATATGCCCCAAGTCATATACCAAAGGATCTTTGCATCAGAGTATGCAATTCAACACAAGAATTGAGTGTGGGAGTAGAAGTGAGAGTTGTTCCATTTTTCCTGTGATGTTGAAAAAAAAATTAGATGGTTAGGACCACAACACTTGCATAATAGATGGATGAAAGGAAAAATCTATTTCCTGCTCAAAATCTGTGACAAAATACTGCTGCAAATATTTTTGACAGCATGTCAGGAGTAATTTTTAGTTTTCTAGGATTGTTCTGACTAAAGTAAAATGTCTTACTTGAAACATAAAACTCAATATAGCTATAAATCTTCAGCAGCTCTGATAGAAAATATATAAAAGCAAACATTTGTAGATAGATACCCTACTTTTTTCAGCTAATGCTTTTCCATGTACCCTGAACTGTTTGAAACTTATGATGTTTCTACGGGTTTACCATGAAACACTGAAAACAAGATGTTTTCAATACCAGCTTCAGGCAAAATGGATCACCTTAGAATAATAGATTTCTCCAGTAGTCCTTGTTTTCTTTTATATGGCTTCGTCTAATGAAAGCCAGTCCCATTCTCAGATACAGTTTGAGACAGTACTTATATGAGGGTTTATTAATTTTTCTTTCCACTGGAAAAGAGCAGTCTTGACTTCTGACAATAGTCACTGTAGTGTTAAATATAAAGATTTTTTTATGATATCAGAAATCAACGAAAATTGGCTCAAGTGTATTCCCCTATTTGGCATTGTAGGCTGAATTATCTTGAATTTTCTTTTTCTTAAACTGCTGCTGTCAAGAGGTTTTCTATGTAATTCAACTGGCAGTTAACCACACTGTTAGAAAATATTCCTAGCTTTATACATAAGGCAACATATTTTATCTTAGGTATAAAAGCCAGAGTGCTGAAGCATCTGCTTTCAATACGCTTAAAAGGAATTGCATTGATGTTTTTGTTGCAGAAAGAGCAAAGAGTGTATATTTTTCCTGTATGAAATAAATGAACTGATGTTAAGAGGCTGTGATTTTTTTAAAAGCCATATGCAGAAGACAAATCATATTTACCATATTTATTTCTGCAGTAAACTATTATTGGCTGTGACACATGTCTAAATGTATAATACCCAATGTGCTGAGGTTCATTTGGAATCTTGAGTTTTACTGACTTTTCCTGAGGATTTTAAAGGATGCTCATCCTTCCATGTAAAGGTTATCTGTATAGAACAGGCAACCTCTAATTCATGGCTTGAAGCCCTTTGATCTGCTACAGATAGCAGCCTCTGTCCTTTATTTTGAGCTTCCCACCTATTCTGGAAAGCTGGACTGATTTTCTTCTGTGTCCTGCATTCCTGTTGGATGTTTTAGGATTCAGAATTTCAGCTGCTTTCCTGAATACTGAACACTGCTACAGTTTTCTGAAACATGAGTGTCAGCATGCAAGGCTTGAGGAAGTGTTGAGACATCTTTCTGGAGGATCAGGAGGAAATCGTACTTTTGAACTGAATGATGGTGAAAACCTGCTCATGGTGCTGTTATGCAACAGTTTTCTGCAATTTTTAGAATTTCAAACTGAAATGTGAAGTCTGTCTGCCTGCTCCTCACTTGCCAAAGGAAGGCAACTTCATGTAAAATCTTTCTGATAAATTTAGTTCTGCATCTCATTTGTGCACATTCAGGGGTTTCTTTTGGCTCCTTGTCACATTTGACAAATTCTTCCATTTTACTGTGTAGCAAATTACATTTTCAATAAAAAAATCATTATTTAATGACCATAAATTGTCATACATATTTATCTGGCCTTTATTCATAGAGATGCTCGAGAAGCTGTGTATCTGTTTGCAAATCTAGTCACGTGTACAAACACAGATATTAGAGTTAATACTCAGGTCAAACTGCTTTCTACAAACATGAGCTGTTACTGTATCAAGAACTTCATTCACCATTTAAAAGTCTTGTGGGGTTTTAAAATTTATTTTCAAAGTATCTGACTTGTAACAATGTCTTTATGAGAATTGTAAATCCCTTTTCATTCTTCCCTAAAGGTATAGTATTTTTTTTTGCTCACTGCAATTACATATAATGGGTTTGGGGTTGCTTTATGGTGTGCCTTTTTTTTAAAATTCATATTAATTCTCAGTATAACAAGCGGAGAGAATCATGAGCGTCTCTTTTTAGCCCTTCTTCTTTAAATCTTCTTTAAAGCCTCAAAATATGTTTTGGAAATATATGCATGTAATTCATAATTCCAGGGGAAAATCTACATTGACAATATTTTAATGCAATTGCATTTTTCCAGCAGTCATAAGATCCAGTGTAACCATCTGGTTGTTGACTCATAGATTCAGAACACAGCTTAAAAGGCTTGGTTTTATCTTTGATTTTTAATAGTACAGTCTCCAAAGGCATTCTTTTAAGCATTCTTTTCTTCAAGTGTTTTTTCCCATGTAAAACTTTATCTAGCTCATTTATTTTTATATTGGGAAATGCACTTTTCCCTGATGTCTTAGTTCTTTTGGGTCTTGTTTTTGTTTTTTGTCACTTGATTAATGTATTACACTATTTTATTTACCTGGGTCTGCAGTTTTGGAAGCTTTTCATGGATTATAACTCTCCCCCTATTTTCTGTCCTATTAAAGAGTAAAATAAATTGTTTTCATCTGATTTTTTCCTATTGGATGCCAGTATTTGAGTGCGTGTTTTAGGGGATTACAAAGTATGGTAATAAGTTGTTAATTGCATTATTGTGATTGTCTTCAAAGACTTCTGCTGAAGTATTTGAGAATCCTTAGGAACAGCTTATTAAGAATCTTTGTATATCTTTGACTCTAACTTGAGTGCTTTTAAAGATAGTGGCCACTTTTGTCTTCCTTTAACTTGTTGGGTTGAGAGGCCTGTGAAGAGTTATTTGAATGGTTATTTGCAGGTTTGCTGAATCATTTTTATGAGGCATAAACAAAATTTAGAACCATGTTATGTATAAACCAGGGAGTATATTCTTATTTGTTTTTCTTCTAATACTCTATTTTGTTATGGTAAGAGGAAAAACATACTTCAGAAATTCTTGTATGTTTGCAATGCTTTGTTTTTTCCTCCATGACTTCAATTCTTCACAAAAACTTTAATTCTTCACATGTTACCTATGTGCCTAGCTTTTCCTTTTGTTGTTAGTTGTAGATATAAATTCTTACTTTATGACTCTTTCTAATAAACCTACCTAGTTAAAGAAGTTTTCCAAATTGTGTAGGAAATCAAAAACTCCCACTGTGTGAACATTACCTGAAAATCCTTTTTCCACTGTGTTTGACAAACATCACTATTTTCACCCTTAGTAACCTTCAAACTCTTACCTTGGCATTCCACACGTTAAACAAAATTAGTCTGTATGAGTACAAATGAAAATTATTTCGAGTGTAAGTTGACACAGTGAACCCTGGAAGGGAAGGAAGACAATTATTAAGAAGGCAAAAAAAAAAAAAAAAAGCAGGTTCCCATTCCAGCTCTTCAGTCAGCTGGAGCTCCTACCTGCCAACCCTTCCAAACCATCTCAGGCTACAGCCACCTTGGTAGGGATTTAATTGCCTTCCCTGTTGTCAGGGGATATTCTACAGCACACAGTGATTATTTAAGACAACTAGAGGCAATGGACACAGACACCGAGTTCCATCTCAAGATCTCTTCCTGTGCTGCAGCCCAAGGCTCCTTTTAAACGCTGCCTCTTTGATTTTATGTAAAAAACATGCCAGACCCAAAACCAGCCAAACAAAAAAACCAGTTAAGCTTCTTGGATATTTTCACAAACAGTATCATAAACATATATTTTGTATGGGAACCTATGGTGGTGAAACTGTGTAACTGGGTAAAATTTTTCCTATTAAAAAAAAATCCCATGAACATTGGATTTTCAGTGAGGTTTTAATACTTGTAACTGAAATAAGAATGTAAAATATAAGCTCTTAGCAATGTTTTCATCTGCAGTCATAAATCAGATGTGATTATATTGATTTATATAATCAAGATTATGTAATTGTTTTGTAGTATTATAGGCTTATCTTTATTTCTAGGCTTAAAATTATTCTAACTGCTCTTGGTTTTATATTTGTGTGGCAATGTAACCAACAGACCTATAAAGCCATTTGACAGATATTTTTTTGGAGGAGAATGGTGCTGTGTAAGTAGGCTGTACTGTATTTAATAAGTATGTGCAAGATAGTGTTTGTCAAACCATCCTGAAATTTCTATGCCACGACTCAGAGTCTTCTTTTAGAAGTAAGAAGCCCAGAGGGTGGCAGTGAAGGCAAAGTTATCTGGCTTTGTCCAAGTATTTCTCACAAAGACAAGCCATGCTGAAAAGTAGAGACATTCTAGAAATCACCAGGTTACCACTGGTAAAAAGAAACTGGCTAAGGGGAAAAGGGAAATTTTTTTTTGTGTCCAGTTGAGAGGCACAAGAGAGGCACACAAGAAACCAAGGTCTAAGATTACTGTGATCACTGTTATATTTTTTGCAGGACAGACGGTATTTTCATAATTTCTTATACTAAAAGAGAGTGAGAATGGTTGAGAATAATCTGTTGGGAGTTAGTGGTAATTATTATAGCTGATGCCAACTGGTAGCCAAGAATTATGGCTGCTTCTTGATTCCCACGCTAACAGAGTTCTTAAAGGACAGAAAGGTTTTCAAATTCGGATTCAGCTGAAGAGTTACATGTGTTTCAGTTACATCTGTCTCACTTGCAAGTGCTTAGCATGATCTCAGTTTCTTCAATCATGCTGAAGATTGTGGATTATTACTCATTATATTACAGTAACAAAGTGTTACGGATTATTTTAAGATGCCTTTTGTGTTGCATCCATTTCACTGAAATGGTGTCCTTGTAATTTATCAATTAGCAACTTTCATTTATATCCAAAATAAAATTAATTAAAATTCACTTCAATGGAGGGCCTACCTTTTTTAAAACACTGACTGTCAAGTAAGGGATAATAGCTAATTGTGTGAACTTGAAATCAAGGTGAACTGTGTATAGAAAATTGACACTGCCTCTAATCATTGTAATATCCTATAGAAGGTCTGAGTCAGGATGGCTGAAAGATGTCATACTAGAGTATGACAAGAACCACACAGACACTGCTCCTCTCAAGGCAGGAAAAAAAGCTCAGTTTTATTTACACTTACCATTATATATGGTTTTGGAGAGGACCGTGGATTGGAGGATGAGGTTACCACCTCTCCAACCACACTGGTCCAGGATAAAGTCCATCAAACCTTCTCCGCCCAAGAGAAAAGGATGAAAACAAAAAGACAGTTAACAAAACGTGCTGTGTTTACATAAACCAGCGTGGAAAACTCCGTTACAGAAATGAAAACAATAAAACTACAAATCAGAGTGGCAGGTGTATATGTTTGAAATTGATGACTTCCAATGAATATTGAGCAAGTCTAAAAAACATTTCTTTGTCAACTTTTTATGTCATTTGCACCTCTTTGTGCTGTAGTCAGAGTGTGACTGCACCCATGCCTATCCCTGACATGGAAAAAAATACTGTATTCACAGTTGTGGGAGTTATTCTTAAGAGAAAAGTAGCATAGTTTTATGGACTGGCTCACAAATGCCTAATTTATGTACACAAGGTGGCAGTACTTTGTGGGTGATAGTAAGGAGTGGAAGTAGATCTTGTAAGACTTTTTCCTCTCTAAATATAGGCACAAATATTTTACTGATTTTATATTCTTAAAGGAAAAAAAAAACAGGAAAAACCTACATTAACATAAGTATAAATATATGAAGATATTGTATATTGGATAAGGTTTCATCTATGTTATTATTTAGAAATATTAATGCATTAAAATACTTTAAAATACATTTCTGAAGTTTTAATATTTCTATCTTGAAATATTTAAGGTACATACAATAACCTTTATCTGAAAATCTTATCATTAAAGAAGATAATAAAGACAGCAAACTGTGACATAGTATCATTTTAGTCTGAGTTAATGTCTGCTCAGTAGTCTGTGGTTCAGAAGTTTTGGCACTGCAGTGATCATACCTGACTCTGTGATGTTATCAGAAATAACCAAATTGTTAAGAAAACACGTTAACCCTCATCTAGAGGTCATTCAAATGAAATCTCAGTTCAACTCAATTCAAAAACCTTTTCCTTCTTGCACCTGACTGAGACAGTGAGCTTGTAGATGTAGTATAACTTAGCCAAGATTCATAATTTACAATGCAAAATGTAACTGGGAGCCAAGAAAATTACAATAGGAGAATTTCATTAGGAATCAGTCAGTCACATCTTGCAGTATTTGCAATTTTGGAAGGTTCAGAAAACCTTGGGTTTTGAGATTCAAATATATAAGCAATGTATTTGTAAGAAACAAATACTTCAAAAACTTCTTCACAAGGTGTAGGTAAAAAATTAATTTGGTGGTGGCTGAAATAAAAATTAAAGGTATGGATACAAATGTTTTCTCTGGTTTTGTACCTATGATGGTCTTCATCTTGTACGACCACACTGGGCTCCTGCTGAACTGAGGAATTATTGGCAGGTGACAGGTGTTAATTGATGTAATCACAGGAAAGGATGCCATGTTGGTTTTCTATGAGCTGCTACTTTCACTTACTGCTCCACCTAGCATAGAAACGTTATTTTACACTGGTTTAGTCTCACTGCTGTCCCAAACTTCATCACAGAGAAGGTAAATTTTATTCAGTAGATTAGTGGGGATGGACTTGGTTTGAAGATGCTCGGACTTTGCTTCAGCACGATGAACAAAATCATGTCTTGAGGTGCTTAGGGTGCAGTAAATAATTCAAACAGAGCCACAAAAACAAGACAAACAGGAAGTGGGGATTGCATTAAAGCCAATGGGGAAGGATTCGAGGTTTATGAGCTCTGCTTACTGATACTTCCCTTGGTCTTACCATGACAGAAATAAGGTGAATGTTTTCTGAAAAAATCATCATTTCTCAAAAAAACCCCCAGTAGGGATACCAAGCAGTTTAGTCACATGGATAGTTCATCCAGATAGCAGGAGGAAATAGTAAGTGAACTCTTCTAAATCCAAGATTATACCTGAAGTCACTAAAATCAGATAAGGCATTAGGATTCCACTTATTAATGAAGTGTTGTAACTGAAAACTTGAAGCAGTTGTGTAACAACTCACCAGAATGGGAATATAAAGAGTCCTGTTCTGCTTTTTAGGGCACAGAATTTGGTAGTTCTTTGTTTTAGAGGAGACTGATACATATCTTCAAGTAGTTAAATAATGTTAATTCATTCTATTCATGGCCCAAGCAAAATATTTAACCTGCCATATCACTACTTACATGTTTCCTGCTATGTCCAGATGAATGTTAACCAAAACACACCTCCATAAGCACGTTAGGATGCTAGCTGGTACAGGAAATATTTTAAGATTTTGTCAACACTTTGAAGTAACCAGTAGTGGAGGTAATTAATCCTGTCAATGAGCTACTTTGAAGGCCAAGTAATGTTTGAGGCCATTACCCAGAGAATCTGTATATGGAGTTAAAGGTTTCAAACTACTTGCCATGGCAAATAATTTTGCATTTATGATTTGTGGAGAAATGTTTGGGGTTTTTTTTTTTGCCATGGGGGAGGTCATTCTTTCTCAACCAGAGTCATCCTATGTACTTCTGTTGAAAGTACTAGACAAAAAATTAAATCGGAGCAACAGGTAAAAACTTCTCTTTCAATCCAATACGAATGCATTGCTTGCACTTTGTGAATTTCTGTGGCTGACTATTTACCTCCTAATGGAATTCCAATCTTGCAATTAGAAAATAAGTTTTCAGTCCTTCTGGGGATGTTGGGAACCAAAGACAAATAGGAACTCGAATTGACTGTGCCTATCTTAGGTATAGACAAGTTAGTAAGAATATAAAGAAGGCTTTTATATAGATGGAAATTTGAATTAAAATGTTGCAAGACTGTGTCTAGCAATGAGTTACACACTCCTTTATGTGTTCTGCCAATAATCCAGGAAATTAGAAGCTTCCATGTGAAACTTGAAAACTAGTAATTTAATCAGAATTAAGAGAGTGAGACCTTTTTTAGTATTTTTTAATCATTGTTGTCAGTACAGCCTGCAAATATTTTAGCATACAGTGGATGGTAAAGAAAACAAGATGTCCTTTAAATACAGATTTTGTTACTAAAATTCTGAATGGGCTTCAGAGATTTCTTCTTGTTTTTTTTTTTCTAATTGCTGCCACCCCAGTAAATGTGGCGGTTACGAGAGAAGTTCTGAACATAGTAAATGTCAGAACAACTTGGCAAATAGTATCTGTTTTGAGTTCTTAAAAACATGAAACCTTGTGCTGGACAGTGGGCATGTTTGCTCCAGCTGACCACTGGCAAGCTCTGCTGTCTGCTTTGCTTGCCTGTCTAAAAAAAGTGCAAAGAAAGCTTATGTGTTAGTACACTGTTCTTTCTGTGATTTCTCAAAGTTGCACATATGGAAAATATGTAACATTTTACTCCCCCCCACTGTTTCTATCATGCACGCACACTAGTTACTTTGCTTTTCCCCTGACTTCCCTGGTGAGTGGGGAAATGTGGCTGTGTTACTTTTATATAGAAATGACTTGCACAGAGAGGCTGACAATTCCAGCTCTGTTTGACCTGGTTTAAGTGACTGCCAAATTTTGGAGCTAAGATTAATAGGATAACACTGTCTTTTCTTTGTAAAGCTTTAACTATCAGCAAAGTTTAATACTTTAATGCAATATAATATTACTGTGGGAAAGTAGGGAAAGGTAGATCTGCAGTTAGGTGATTGCACAGATTTTTATATGTATTTTATTAATAATGTTTTGCTAGAAAATCCATGAAATTATAGTTATGTATAATGAATTATGAATACATCACAGAATTCTTGCCTGAAATCTTCAGAGGGACAAAAATGCAACACATGGAAATTTCCTTAGGTTTTTTAATATGTAGATTTTAATTAACTGCATAATTTCTCATGGTTTAGGCAAGTACACTTTGGTGGATCTAGCTGGAGCAGTTTAAGAAGTCATTTGATGCTGTTTGTGCTTGTCCCACAGGAGAACATAATAGTCACTGTCGTAACTGAGATGCCATAAAGGAATCACATGACTATTTCTGTTCTGTTTCAGTGCAAAGTTAGTTGAGGCTTGCTGGGAAGACATCTAAACTTAGGCTGTCAAGCTTTAAGATATTTACATCAATGAACTGAGCACTCTGCTAGAAGATGATATTGTACCATTGGAAGAAAAAGATACCAAATTCATACAATTTCATTCAAAATCCTTCTGCTTGTTCTTAAGTGGGTTTTTTTTTCTTTTGTTTTGGGTGGTAACTTATTACTTTTTAACAACTTCATAGCGTTTGGGGTAGCCAGTGAGACAACACTGATATGTAAGTGCAGGCAGTTAACACTAAGTCATGTTTCTTTTACAAAACTATGCTATAGTACAGCAACTGAATAAATTATCCCTCTGAATTCCTAACAAAATCAGAGCCATATCAACAAAACTCAGGAGGCCCTAAGACAGGAGAGAATGAAAAAATTTCTTCACTTATTTCTGAATGTGTTTATAATTGCTCAGTTATGAAATTTACAGCTATTGAAAACAGCCATGTTTTCTCACTTCAGTTTGAAGGGACACAATATATCCTAATATTCCTTCTAGACAGATTATTTTCCAGTAAGATTGCATGAGAAGTTAAGTATCCTGTTAAGTACTTTCAGAATTGAATAACGTTAGGTGAAGTTTGTGCGTTATTCGGTGGTATTAAAATCTGCATTTAGAGACTATAATTGGCAATGTATTAGGATCATGAAAGACATAATGATCTTCCAGCTTCCAATAAATGTATTTGCTAGTATATTCTCTGAGTTAAAAGAAGTCAATTTTGTTTCTTACAAATCATATAGAACATCATCAAGCTTGTTTTCTGTTGCTTCCCCAAGCAGTGTACCAGTAACACAAGTGCTAGCCAGACAGCCACATGGAAAGAAATTAATTATCATTTCATGAAGGGCTTCTGAAATTTGCCCTGAAGCTGGTTGTTTTTTCGGTCTTGCATTTGTTTGTTTGTTTGTTTATTTGTTTTTAAAGACATTGCTATCTGTGTGCATTCTTTCCAAGTTAAAGAAAAATTCTAAGAACCTTGGCATTCTTATCAAGATGTAGGCAGTAGTTCATGGCAAATCAAGAGTTCTATAATTTTAGCAGGCATGGAGATTTTTTCCTATGCTAAAATTTGTACAATAAAGTATTTCCAGTGAGGCATTATTTATGAAGTATTCCATATTTTTGATACAAGCTTTGCTGTGATGCTACCCTTTGGGTGAGATCTGAGAACTGCAGAAGTCAGTTATTGCTCACATTCTGTAATCTCCCTTCTTTATAGCATTTGTCAAAAAATGTATTGAGCTTGATTTTTTCTTTCATCAGTTTTGCAACTTCAGCAGAATTAAATGAATGTAACAGATCTTCCAACTTGCTCTAATTCTTAAAGTATAAAGAGAATGGTCCCCAAATCAATTCCAAAGATACATGAATTATGATGAGTACTGGATTTTATTTTTTTCCTCTTTGATTATCTTGGCTCTTCTTCTGCTGTATCATTGCTTTATATAAGCAGAAATGCACTACAAAATTGAATGTCCCTCATCAGAGAGCTTCCTGATTTCCTGTAAAAGACTTTACTTCTTCTACTGTCTAATGGAAGAAATTACCCATGTAAACATTGTTCATCTCATATAAATTTAGATCATAACTCTCAGCAATACTGCTATTCCCATTAATAAGATTGAGAATATTTATCAAACTTTTATAGGGACTTGATATTTTCACAGAACTGAGCCTTTGCAATATTTAAATCATTTGTTTACAACTCCGTAAAAAAATAGATTTATGGAATATGTTTCCATTTTGGAAAGGAGAAACTGAGGCAGAGGGTTTGCTGGCTTTTTTAAGTTAGCAAGAGAGACCCTTGATGAAATCTATTCTCAGTCCCCATGACCCATTGACCATTAGCAGTGTCATTTCAAGAAAAGACAGTCTTTAAAGCTGTACATTAATGAATGGCTGGTAGAGGTTAGTGGTTCTTTTTTTAATTAGAAAAAAGAGTCATAGATACAAAGGGATTTGAAAGGGTAAATCTCAGTAGATGATATCAGCTGCCTATGTGCAAAACTCAGTGAAATATATGTCAGCCCCTGTGGTATGGATATAAAGGAGTGAATGTGGTGAAATATTCTCTCACATGTGTGTACTCCTGGTTGAGATCAAGAAATGCAGAGCTGTATAAACACAGTATTTTATTTTCAGAATATCGGGTGAAGTTTTTTCATTTTTATGGAACTATTTTAAAGTTTATCCAAGCATTCTAAAAGCACACTTCAAAGAACATTTATGGGAAGTTAGAGCATGGCTGTACAGTTGCCATTTCTTACTTCCGCTATTAAACTTGGAAGTTTTTTTTGAAAAACAGAAAAAAAAAAGGTTATTTTTACTCTTACTCTATACTGTCTTATTGGAATAACACAAGACTACTTACGAAAAAACAAAATCTATCAAAACTGAGGCCACTGTAACTCCAGGAAACACCTTGTGGCCTGAAGCATGTAAACGTAATCTCTAAAACTTCAGGAAGAATGAAATCCACTGTTGCTCCAAAGCCCACTCTCCCCATGCACGAAATGGTGCAACTGAGCTGCTGTATGCCCTTGTGTGATTGGTACCAGGAGGGAGAATTACAGCAGTACCTCAAGCTTTTCTTCTTTGGACTGTTCCTTCTCCTTCGCACTTCTCTGAATTTGCTGCATATGTGGTGGTCTGTCTCTGAACTTCATTCCATGTGCAGCATCATTACTAAATTATTTCAGCTAAAGATTCAGCCATAACACACATTCAGAATCTGAATGTCACCCCACCCTCTCTGTACACGCTGTGGCAGTGGGATCTCAAGGATCTTGTTTGAATTCACAAGGATTTGCTTATTTGTATAGAAACAGAACGTACAATCTGCAAACTCCCCCTCTTGTCTGTAACTGCTCTGCAGTCATTATTTTCTAAATCTGCACATTTCTGCATTTAACAGATAATATTATGGCAGTCCCTTTACAGTGTCCTAGGAAAAGCCACCATGACATTCACTGTGTAAGGAAGTAATATATAAATAAGCAATTCTTCTACACCAGTACACTAATCATAAAATCATAGAATTGCTTGGGTTGGAAGTGACGTTAAAGATAATTTCATTCCAATATCCCTGCCATGGGCAGAAATACTTTTCACTAGACCAGTTTTCTCAGACCTCCATGCAATTTGGCCCTGAACACTTCTGGGGATGTGGCATCCACAGGTCCTCTGGCCAGCCCCTTTCAGTGCCTCACCATTCTCACAGTAAGGAATTTCTTCCTAATATCTAAACTAAACCTGCTTTCTGTAGCAGTGTGGCAGGATGGTGGGAATGCTGCAACCTTCCTCGAAGCGTCTCCTTCAGAAGCCGCTCGGGGTGAGGCCACGAGAGCAGTCATTTCAGGTCCATGCACACACACACGGCACAGAGAGCTCAGCGAAGGAAGGACAGGAAGGGTCTTTGTATGATGTATTCCAGTGAAGGTTTATTGCATCCACAACGCTGAAGAGATCAGGGACAATGACGAGACCGTGTGGTCTGGACAAGCTTAAGTCTGGGAGGGCACAGGGGGTGGTGCAAGGGCAGGGCAAAGGGCGTTGGCCTTCAGGGAAGACTGGGCTGGCCACCAGGGGTACCACAACCAGTGAGCAAACAGGGAAAGGAGGAACCAGGAGAAGTTGGGACATGTGAGGAAAGGAACTAGGGTGGATCAGTGTTAAGCAACAGTCCATGAGGAAGTATTTTCTTTTGGCCTAGGTGGGGAAAACTCTGCGGTATGTCTTTCCATTACAATGCCCTGGGGATTTCACTGGCGGGAAAGGATTCAGAGGATTCCACAACTTTCTGTCAGTTTGAAGCCATGCCCCTTTGTCCTAACTCTCTCTGTATGCAGTTGTAAATGGTCCCTTTCTATCTTTCTTATGCAGTTCATTCAAGTAATGGAAACCTGCAGTTAGGTGACCCTAAAGCCTTCTTTTCTCCAAGCTGAGCAACCACAATTCTTTAAGCTTTTCCTCCATCCCTTTGATCACCTTGGTGTCCCTCCTCTAGGCTCTCTCCAGCAGCTCCATGTCCTTCCTGTGCTGGGACCCCAGAGCTGGAGGCAGCTCTGCAGGTGGGGTCTCACCAGAGCAGGGCAGAGGGGCAGAATCCCCTCCCTCCCCTGCTGCCCACAGGGCTCTGGATGCAGCCCAGGACACACTTGGCTTTCTGGGCTGGGAGTGCCCATGGCTGGCTCATGTCCAGCCCTCACCCACAGCACCCCCAAGTCCTTCTGGGCAGGGCTGCTCTCCATCTGTTCATCCCCAGCCTGGGCTGGCACCAGGGATTGCCCAGTCCCAGGTGCAGCACCAGAACCTGGCATTGTTAAACCTTCTGAGATTCTCATGGGCCACTGCTTGAGCTTGTCCAGGCCCTCTGGATGGCATCCTGTCCCTCAGGAGTGTCAACTGCACCACTCAACTTGGTGTCACCTGCAGATTTGCAAAGGGGGTACTTGGTCCCTTCATCCATGTCCCTTCATCATTAATGAAGATATAAAATAACAGTGATCCCTGTATGGACCCCGAAAGACTGAAATCACTTATCACTGATGACCATTAGGACTCTGAACTACTGAACACTGTAGTGGAGTAATTCAACAGTATATCAGGAATGCAAATATTTTGCCAGTATTTTATTGGAAAAGCACCACAGAAACAGTTCAGGAAGGAAGCTATTACTTATTTTTATAATACAAAACAATGTTTACTAAAGATTATGCATGGGCTGGCTGGTAGTGAACACTTCCTTGGCTTTTCTTACCACAGCAGACAGGTTGCCACAATAGATGTAGGAAGCTATATTAGAAGTGCTGTATCAGATAGGCCTTTTCATTTAAGTCTGAATTCCAAAATATTTTAGAGGGCTTAAAAAAGTAAGGGATACCATTTAATTGTTTTCCAGGCTTACGGATGATTACCTGTGGTAAATCAGATTTATGAGGGGTTGAGGGTAGGATTATTTTTCGTAGTCATTTATTTCCATTGAATCTGTTTTGGTATCTAGTTCCTCCAAGCCAGAAAGGAATTGCAGGCCACCTGGAATACTACTACATATAAAAATCAGATAGTGGAATTAAACAATTTTCTAAATTTCTCCTTTCTTGGTTTAACTGCTTGCTGGATTTTTGTTCAGTTGGTGTAAAAGGAGGCATTTAATTTTAGATAACACTACTAATAAATATTTGAAAATAGGTATTTATTGCTGAAAGACGGCATAATAGCTTAAACAAAGAGCTGATTCATTTATCTGTGTAGCTCTCTGATTGGAGCCTGCATGCACCTGACTAGCGCAGAGCACAGGCAGACGCTGTGGGACTTGGCTGCCCTCACTTCCATTATTTATAAGCTCCATCATGAAAGAAAGAAATCTTGTCTGTTTTCCTGTGCTGTAAGTGACAAAAACTGTTTGGCAAACCTTACTTTAAATTACATTGATTTTTCTGAAGAATATGTCCCTGCTAATCACCACTTAATGACTGCTCTAAGATAATTGCTGTTAACTTGTATAACTGGTGACACTTTGCATATTGGCTCCAGACAAAATGTGCCTTTCAAATTCTGCTTGTGCTTTTGATTACAAATCTTATCCGATTTTGCTGTCTTTGTGGTTAATATTGTTTCTTTTAGATGCAGTTCTTGGTCTTAAAATGAAAAGTAATTTTAAAACATATATTTTGAATGTGACTCAAAAATGGCAGTAACAACTGTGTACAAGGGTAACTGAAAAACAAGTAAAAATCATACTTCTTATTAGTATAAATTATTAGAAAACCAATACATTGGAAGAGATCTATTGTTCATAATGCAAATAAAATTATCAATGAAAGAGAATCCTGAACCAAGAATATGTATCCTTCAGGGTATTAAGTTCATCATTTTTTGTTAAGAGGGTTTACAAGGGTTTATAGATCTATCAGTGAAATGTTAGTATTTTCACTGTTTTAGCCTTTAAATTACTCTTTCATAGTGCAGTGGGCCTCAGAGTACATCAGTTTCTTAAGACTATATGTGCTTCTGTGGCCAGAGGTTTCGTTTTGTTACAGGAGAGATTTTAGTTATTATATTGCATCACTGCCTTCTATTGGAATATATAAGTCATCAAGACCCATGGCTCTGAGTGTTATTTCATGTGCAGCTAATTTTTCTGCTTGAATTTAACACTTGAAATGCTAATTTTTGAGGAGCAAAATAGATTTCTCATGAGAGGTTTATGGTTTTCATGGCATATTTTAGTGCTCTTTCTCTTTCCAAGCTCCCTCTTGCTTCCAAGTAGTGCTGTTGATTATGATTTGAGGGATAGCAAGGTGTTCACTTGACTGCTTAGAGACAAATACAGTCAAATACCAGAGAAGACTTGCAAGCAGTCTGATGTTCATTTTCAACCTTACCAAGGTGGTATATTAATGTTTTGGGGGTTTTATACCTCTTTGGTGGGTGAAGCTCAATCACTTCCTCAAACTGTAGACTCATAACCAGTGCGTGGCAGCTCCAATTGGCTGCGCTCAGGGCTGAAGGGGCTCAGACTGTAACAAGGTCTCCCAGGACCACTTACACCACAAATACTGTACTCATATTTTCTCATTAGTTCCTTTCAGTTGCCAAAGGTACAATTTTCCAATGTTTTCAGATTTTTATCAGAAATATAATAGCTCTGTGTTTGTATACACACACATACACACACATACACACACATACACATACGTTTATATATATGCATACATCATTTGCAAAGTAGGAAGTGAAAAGGTTTTAACATTGGCCAGCTCTGATCCAGACATATATAGTAGCAAAGCTCTAACTATAGTTTTATTTCTTTATTCCTTGGCTCATTTTTGGTAATAAGTAATTTTGAGTGTAAAAATCTCTTTTCTTTCAGGAGGATTGTTTATACTTTATTTCATGTAGTACAACTGATAAAAGCCTGCTCAGTAACATTGGGTAAAAAGATTTAAGAAATTCTCTCAGCTGCCACCACATCCATGTTAGGTCGCTGACAGAGAGGGCTTAGTCCCCAAGTTTCATGGGGCTCAGTTTTCTAGTGTGCTCACTTCTGAAATTTGCCACAGCTTTAAATAATAACTTTTCTTTTTTTTTTTTTTTTACCAGTATAATGCTGGTTTGTTGGGGGTTTTTTATAGGTTAGGCTTTTTGTTGTCTAATTCAGCAACATCATAAATATAAATACTTCCAAAGATAGATATGACAATAATCTGACATAATTTTGATGGATTACTGCAACAGAATCAAGATGATGGTTGCATTCTATAAAAGGTTAATTTGATTTTTTTCTTTTAACCTTTTTATTTGCTGTCATATTTAACAAAGATTAAAAGATAAAAGCAATAAATACAACTCTTATTTTTCCTTATGTTGTAAAGAAGTCAGTTGTTACAAGCAATTATGTATTATGTGACCGTTATAGAGCAGAGGCAAATGAGGCCATATAAAGTGTTCCTCCTCTGAAGGTTGATTTACATGAGGATTATCTATAGAAAGGGTCATAGAAATTAAAACTGGAATTAGATTAATTTATGCAAGGTATAGAAAGCACACAAAAGCACATAAATCCAATTCAGTATTTTAACTATATATAATTTTTTTTTCTCCAAACTAGATGTACTATTACCTCATTCTTTTAGATGTTAGATGATTTTCATATTTTCAAAAAACAGAAACAAATGAGGCAATCAAAGCACCATTTTTTTAGCCTTTTTACTTTTTATATTTTGGGTTTTTTCTTCCCTGTTTAATAGATAGCTGAAGACTGTGAAGGTTTTCTTTTCCTAGTTGGAGAAAGTGAAGACTATTTCATTTAGACTCCAAGATGTTACTGAGAACAGGACTGGAGTGACTCAAGCCACTTTAAAAAACTTAAACACTTAGAGCTGGCACTACTTGGAATTATTAAAGGATACATTTATAAGGGCCACACAGTCAAGTGCTTTTCCATTTGTGCAGATGTAATACAACATTAATTCTGACTGATTGAAAAAGTGTACAACTGACGTTGTAAAGAAAATTAGTTTGTCTTTTATGTCATCTTGACTGCCTTGTGCTGGTATTTTTAGACCCTGATTACTATACTTCATTTTGTTAGATTAGTTGTCTCTTAGTGGGTAAGAATTAGCAAAATAATTTGAAAACCTTTAGATTCATTTCATATAATTTACAAAATATTTTTTAGGTTCAGAAATTTTATCCAAGGGTAAGAAGTGTTTCATTATATGATTGCTCTGATAAGTGATATATATATATATATATGATAATAAAATCTTCTTTTAACCTCAATGTCCATTGACTCTTTGATTATATCTTATTGCTGAAAAGCCGAATGAAAATAGTACTAATAAAATGCATGATAATTATTTTCCTTTTACTCATATTACCAGTAATAGCAATAAAATCTCATTATTAGGAAGTATTTTTCTGGAATAAATAATAAAAATATTTTTTCATGGTTTAGGCATCTTAATAAGCTAGTTAACAAAGATGAGTATGTTCTTCAAAATCATGTCTGACAGAAACAGAAGAAATTTTTCATGTAAATAGAGTGTGTTTAGTGCTCTAAATCTTACCTTATTTTAGGAAAATGTGTAGTTCTGAGGTTACCTTATATTAAAAAAGCATAGTCCTGGTGTAAATATTTATTTGTTTCTTTGTGTATTCATGAGATAAGATAACCTTTACCTAATGATAAGAATTGCAAAACAATTCTAAATATGAGGCTCTCACAATTTTCCAGGGTTGAATATTTATAATAGTGTTAAAGGAGCTGTGGTTAAGGTACTCTGTCAGAGGTGTGCTGTTTATTAGTAGTATTGAATTTTCATGGTACTTTTTAGAAGAAGAAGGCAGGGAGATGACAAATATGTATGAAGGGCTATTGTTCAATTATTGCCTTATTGTAAAATGTAAGAATTAGGTGGTTGCTTTTAAAATCTAAAATTGCCAGCATGAACAGTTAAATCAGATTAGGAGATAATCTATTGGAGGTAGTAAATGAAAGAAAAAGGTCCCTGAGGATTTAGGTATATCTTTCAAAAGTATGACAAATTAAGCAATACTTATTTTCTTAGAAATTGGCAAATAATTCAATTTTTTTGTACTGTTCAAGGGTTGATTTAAGTGTCAGAGTAAGTGATTGGGTAATTGACCTGAAAATTAAAGTCAAATATATTAGATCAGAAGAAATTCTTACAATTCATCCAATAAAACACACTTCTAAAAATTTATCTATGTAGAAAATAGCACAATAGTCATGCTAGCTGATCTAATGAACAACTGATCTACATTAGTAGGATTGAAACTCTATTTTATGATTCTGTGATTTCTGAGTGGTAGGTTATAAACAATGCACTTGAAAACATAGCATTGTAATATAGGTTTTATCACAAGTACATAATAAGCTCGTCTTTAATTAAATTAATTAATTAATACTAATTTTCTTGTTTACAAAAATCAAACAGCAAGAATAACATAAAAACCTCTATGTTTCATTGCATAATGTTCACAGTTATAATAAGGCAAACGAACGAACTGTTTTCTCATCTTCACAAGCTTCTCCAGCAATGTGTTGGAACACCATGATCATGTAACATTTCATGACCTGATGAATGCTGACTCATGCAGTAATCACTGAAGAAATACAAACATGAATTTAAAATTACATTTTCTTATATTTTGTCCTCATTACAGTGCGTTTGTAGTTCTTCCCTAGAAGACAGCTGTTAAAGTTTAAAATTTGCAACAGAAACTTTCCAAAGTAATAAAGAAATGGAAATTCACATTTGTGTAATTTTCTGAAGTGGTTTTCTGTATACATTTCAAGTAACTCACATATTCAGAGACTGAGGGAATATCCATATAAAGGCATTAAATTTAAAGTAATATTTTTCTCTAGTGTAAACATATAGCCATTTTCAGTGAAATACATGGATCCATTTACAAAATTAAGAAACTGAGATACAGTACATTTTACCTGTGGATTGTACTCTTGATATTTAAAAGTGATTTACTGTCTTATAACACTAATTTTACTGTGTCTTCCAGATGTGTGGAGGTGATTGCCAGAGAAGGACGGAACCTGAAAGAACTGTATTTAGTATCCTGTAAGATCACAGACTATGGTATGTAGTATACCTATATCTTTATTTTTTGTGAAGATTGAACCAGAATTCACAGGGACTGTTATCAAAAGTGTTGGAAAGGTAGAGATAAAAGTTTTCAAAACCTTTATCCATAAAAATAGGAAATTTATAAATAGTGTTTGACTTGCTTAAAAATATCTGTGGTTGGAAGTATGAAAGTCAGTATATCAAGTCACAAGTCAAGTCAGTATGAAAGTCACATATATATTTGCCACAAACTATCCTTATAGAATTGGCAATTACTGGGCAGACTGGGCGGGTTCCCCTTTGAATAGTCCTGGAGACCAGGAGAACATTTGAGAGAAAATCAAAAAATATATATGTGTTTCTAGATGCTGGAAAAGCATAGCTAAGCAAGCAAAAATGTGGATTGATCACGTGTTGTAGGCCATAAAATTTGAATGATATTGATGATCCTTTAAAAATGCTGTTATGGTAAAATAGAGAGGAGCATCTTAGGAATTAAATATCCTCTCTGGTAGGCCATGTAGAAAGACCGCTTTTTGATTTAGAATAGGAAAACTTCCAGTTCTTGTTTGGAAAGGCTGCTTTGTTTTTTCAAATACGATACTGACCCTAAATAAGACACTTATTTTTGCCATAAGGCTAGATTCTCAAATGTCTCTCTCCCACTTACATGCCTACATTTCAGTAGAATTTACAAACTGTATATTTGAGATGTTCATTTGTTCATTTCAGGCTTGCTGGTTTTTTTTTTTTTTACTTTATACTCCCTAGATTTTAATAAATAATTACTATGTCAAAGTGATAAATTACAATTCCAGTGGTCACAAACTCATTCTTATATTTTCCTTTTCAAATTCTGCACTTCACTGGGGTTTGTATTGTGCATTCAAAGGTATGTTGTTCTGCAGAGTTCTGCTCACCTTAGGTCCACAGTATTGGAACATGAGGCCACCATGCAGCTATTGCAGCTGCAGAGCTTGGAGCATGGCAGAGGAGAGGGAACATGGGCCTTTACTGCCCTTTCCTCTGGTCTGCTGTTGTTTGTACTTCTATGGGCAGAACAGACGTTGTCAGAGTTGAAAATTGATTTTTTCAGCTCAACACCACTTGTCCAAGATGAATTTCTGAATCTGTGAAATGTCTTGTGGAAATTCAGGAGGGAAATTGTCTGTAGAACACAAGGTGATAATAATGAAGGTGCTTCGTGTCACTGCTGAAGGGTGAGAGGTGCAGGACAGGGTCTGAAGGCAGACTTGTCCCTTCTGTCTTTGTACTGCAGATCTACAGGCCCTGCTCTTGTCCCTTCTGACTCTGACAACGCATGTGGAAACAGTTATCATGGACATCCATGTCTTGAGGATCAGTAATTTCTCAAACTGATTTCACCCCTCATTCACTGCAGTTAGTCAGAGCAAAACGTGATTTTTCCCAAAAGTAGGGAAACTGAAAAACTGAAGCAAAGAAACCTAGGCAAGAGAAAACCTTGCTCATGAAAGAATAAAGAGAGAGAAAAGGAGGTGTCCATAGCTAGATGGAAGGCAGGAAGCATGTTTCAGAGAATGAATGAGTGGAGAATAAATGTATCATTTGGCTGATTAGCTCTAACCAACCTCAGCTTCTCTTCTGTATACTAAGGCCCATCCGTCACTATCATGTTGTAATCTGCAGTCAGCATCATTGCACTCAGTTGCTTTGAGAATATTTTCTGTTGATAGTGTTGCTACTATGCTTTACTATTCGCTTAAAAATTCAACTATTTTTAGTATTAAGGATCCAATAAAACAGCTGAGATAGTGACTGATTTTCGATACATAATTGACTGACTAGCATTGTAACATTCAGTATGTCTCAGCATGCCAACCTGACAAATAAATTCTTCTTTTAATATCTGAGCTGAAAATGCAAAACAAACTGTAACAAAGTAGAATTTATAAGCGTAATTTATGATTTCTAAGGAAGTCAAGATTTTGCTTTAGATTAAAAATGTGATAGCAAGTGAATGTTAATTAGGTTAACAAGAGTGTTGCAGGGTTCAGCCAGGTATCACCCTTTTCTCATTTCTTTTCTGGCAATTCAGTTGAAGACTTTCTCGCATTTGCTTTTGTTGCTGGTAAGTTAAAAAGTGAACTCCCTAGAGTGCTGTGAGCTCTGTTCATTTTTGAACCTCCTTCATCAAAGAATCTGTCTCTCTTCTCTAGGAGAAGAGACCACCTTCTCAGAGGCTTTTGAAGCCCTCGTATCCTCAGTAGAGGAAGTCAGCTGAGGAACACATGCCTGACTTCTCAGGGAACCTTTTAGGTGTTGCCCCATGGTCTTGCAAAGACTTAACAACTTCACACTTGGAATTGTTCGGACTCCACCAGAGAGTGTCTGAGGCTCTGTGAGGCTGTGACTGGGTGAGAGCACACAGTCCTGAGCAGCTGTGCTCTGTTTTTGATAATCTTGGGGGTGAAACACAGAATTGTCCCTGGTTTGACAACTAAAATCTTGGCACCAGGTTTGTGCAGGATTTTGAAAGCCTTCTTTTAAACTGTTTGGTGGTAGGTTTTTTATCCTATAAAAGTTAGCAGAATTTTGATGTCTGGGGCAAGATCATAATTGCTGAGTAACTCAACTGGGAGAAGAAAATATAATATTGCTAATTTCCAGCAAAATTTTTAATCATTTGATACACTAATTTTTCCATAATAACTTCAGTAAATAAAGAAAATAATTACAGCAAAAACTGTGTCCTTCAATTATCTCAATAAGGTATGTATGTGTGAGGTAAGGTGTTCTCTACAGAAGACTATGAAGTGTGATCTTTGTCATGTTATTAATTTCGTTCTTTTATTTTTATAATAGTTTTTTATAGTTTCTGCATAGGATAGATAGTATACAAAGCTACCAGGCATACATGTTTTTGTAATGTAATTAATATTTTTAAAGTGCACTAAAATACTACAATTTATTTGGAAGCCTAAAAGATTAAATAAAACCCCCTACACTCTAATAATGTATCCATAGGCTGCATTCCTTTCTCTGACATTTTTCTGACAAAAAAATATTCTTTGTAGTACACAGACAAAGTAGGATTCAAACAGGAATTGATGTATGTATACATTTTGAGAGCTGTTAACTGATGAAAAAAAAAAGCATTCTTTATTTAATTTTACATTACAAAATGAATAATTTTGTAATTTTGTATACAAAAAATGTGTTTTGTTTACTTCTGAAAGAAATTGTGTTATTATATCCTTTTTTAAGTCTAGCATAATTTTCTCAAGATGTATTTTTAATTTATGATGTCTGTTAGAGTGTAGCATGCTAGGACGTTGACAATTAGTTTAAAAGTTTCTTTACATCCAACAAATTGTGAAATGCTAAATAATCACTAGAATGCATCTAGTCTGACAGCACAGACTGAATTAGTATAATCTTTGAGATAAACACCTGTTTGCCCAAGAGCACAGACAGAGTGAAGTTAAAGCTGAATATTAGTTCCTCATAGCATTTCACCCTTTTGTTAGGAATCATGAATTAAGCATGGATTGTCAGTATTATCTTTGAATTTCCTGCCTTTTGCTGATTTGTGTCACAACCTTAACTTTACTTAAACATAGCGGGTTTTGTATTTAAGTTTTTCCTAAGAACTGGTAAGGAAGCGGGATTTTCTCAGCTGTGGGGAGACTGTGTGAAATTAATTAGGTTGATGTGAAGATGCAGAGTGGTGAGCTAGAGCAGCAAGCACACACAGAATTGTGTAACTGTCTCTTCAATTTTATGCTGTAGTTCTGGGTTTTATTGATATCCTTAGTGCTGGGAATTTGCTTTAAGTAAATTATTACTTATCAAGTTTATAATAGTGCAGAATGCTATGCACTCTGAAACACAAAAGTGAGATTTCGTGTTCAAAGATAAAAAGATTTGATGAAGCTAGCCTGTGAAACAGGAGTAGATGTTTTAAGGGTCTGATCTTGCAGTAATGTTAAGTGTATATTTACTAAGAATTACTTTACAACCACATTCTTTGCAGTGGTGAACGATAAAAGTCTAATGCTTTATTTCCACTTTGGAAAAGCAGTCAGACCAGTGTAGACTACTACAGACTCTGTAGGTGCAGAAAATAATTTGAAGGAAAGCTTTAAATTGTAGCCTTTCATTAACAGAACACAGGGGAGGGGAAAAAGCATATCCAAACACCACCACCCCAAAAAATAAACCGCTAAAGAAGTCACCTTTGAAAAATGCTTGAAAGGCAGTGTTCAAATCCAGCACCTTGTACAGCTGTGCCTTGTAAAGCCACCGAAGAACTTCCTGAAAAAGCCATACCAGGAGTCTGTTTAGCAGAGTGCAGGGAATAAATTTATCTCACAATGTTGCCTGTCAAGTAACCTGCAGAAGATGACAGTTGTCTTCATTGTTGTCTTGTAGAATTTCCATTACCTAGTAGTTCTGGATTTCACGTAACTTAAAAAATTCTCTATTTCTAGCTGTGAAGTAATTGCACAAAGCTCTTCAGAAGAAATGCTTGGCACAAGGAGCTGAGATGGACTGTGATACTTTGCTGAAAACTTTTAAAATTCTGAGTATTGAAAAAGATCTCTCTAGATACGTAGCCTTTTTATTTTCTAAAATAGGTAATATTCCTTTTTCATATTGCCTGTTTTCAACATTTAATGATGCATTTAATGTCTGTGAGGACACATGGGGTTTTTTTTAAAGGTTTTTCTTCTGCTGAGGGTGTTTGCTGAAGCAAAAAAAATGAGTTTCAACAAACTATAATGGAATTATATAGTTTTTATATTAAAATATTATAGATAGGGCATAGCTGCTATAAGTAGAAGTCTGGAGGAATAAGATAGCATTTATACTAAATCAAGTCCAGTTGTCACAAGAAAAAAACATAACTGTAACTTGCACTTATTTTTCATAACTGGATTATGGATTCTTTTTTCAGAAGTTTTTGTGTTAAAATGATGTTAAAATAGTTTCCCAAGATACTAATAAATTCTAATGTTTAAATATTTAGAGTACATATGCTTTCTATTTTAAAATAAAATATTTTAATTATCAAGGGATCAGGTTGTCCTACTGAAAGTTTCTTGCATTTTCTCTCAATATTTTGCATTTGTCATGTAAATCATAAAGAATAAGCATACTGTGGGTATTTTTGCAAAAAAGGATGTTTAACATCTGCTTCTCACTTGGAGTAACAAATCTCTCTAAGGCTTAATCTCACAAAAACTTTCTTTCCTAATACTACCTTTTTAAAATCTATTTTTAAAACACCGTGTCTTCTGTACAGTGTAACTCAGAAGGCAAATACATTTTTGGGGAGATAACAGCATTTATGGATAAACAGAATGGAAGAGGTGGTAAATAAATTTCTGAGTTTTAAAGATTTCATCCTCACCCATTAGTGGTTTGCAATCTCTTCCTCAGTTTATATAATTTAAATAAATACAACTTTGATTTTGTCTTTCAAAATTATTTTGAATTGTTGCTGTATTGAATTCAAAGTTTTTCTTCTTTGAATAAATCTTTTCCCTTATTAAGTTTTCCTATCCTGTGTGTGGTTCTTTCTCTTTTGCACTCTTTTAATGACACAATGAGAACAAGCAGTGATCACACTGACATTTTTGCTCGTAAGTAAAGGTACAGATAATTTTTTAGGGACCAGGGCCTCTGTTACCTTCTTTAGTGGTGTTGTGTATGTTATGTATATATGTATGTTTGTGCTTGTATAAAATGATGGTAATATATTATAGTACATAGTAGTATCTAACTACTATATATACACATATATATTGCTTTCTTATAAACTTTTTCCTCTTCCTTTTCACAAAAATGTTTTCTCTTAAGGTTTTGGTCTGTTAGTTATTCAGAAACCTGAATTCACTGAAGTAAGTCAGCCAGATTGATGTTTATTGGTTGTTGTTGATGTTTAGTGCCAAGTTTTGAGGTTCTTTGCTTTGTTTTAGTATTTGTTTTCTGTGCATAGGTTGCAACTTTAACTCCAGTACCCTGTAAGAATTAAATTACCTGAAGAGTAAGTAGGTGGCAAGTAATTTGTACCCAGTTGTATGTATTAATGATACTTCCTTTCACAAAATCTAGCAACTAGTAAAGGGGTTTTGTTTACTTTTGGCATTAAAATATTCTTTCCTTCTGAATTCCGAAACAAATATTTCCAGAGAAACCCTAGTAATTATGAGGATCAGTGAAAGCTTATTCTAGCAGTAGAGGTGAGTTTCATAGTTTTATGTAATTTAACAAACCAACAGTACCTATTATAACATGCTGCCTCTTCCTCCATTATAATGGCATTACTGTTTATGTTGGAGTGTGCAGGGAGAAATTGGGGTCTTTTCAAATAATTCAAAATCTCTTTCAAAATTTTTCTTTAACTAGGAGGAAAAATTACAGTGTAGAGCTTCTGTAAGGACTTTTTAAAGCTTTTTGGTTTTATATTTATTATTATTGTTTTAGTTTGGAGTAGGTGCTCAGATAAAGTCTTGCAGGTATTGACACCTAATTTTGTTTCCATAGGGGATCCTGTTGACATTGAAAACAAGAGACTTACTAATGTGAGGAAAGACAGCTGTGTATTGATGTATTTTGGGAATGAAACCCTATCAGAGGACATCTTTTTTCAGTTCTGTTAGGAACTGTTAGGAACACTATTCAGGAGTGAATAAAAAAACTTTAGTCACCTGTCTGTAGAAATCATTAATAAGGAAAAGTCAAATTAAAACTTTATCAAACTTTATCCCTGAAGAAAAGAAAAAGACTTCTTGAACAATCTTGTCAGCATCATATATAATTAATAACTATCAAACTCCCAAATTTTCTTTTTGTGTAAGTTTTATCAGTATTCCCAATGTCACAAAAATGGCATGCAGTTTTCTTTAGAAGTTGATTTGAGATACCACTGTGTGTCTTCAAGACCCATACAGTGAGATAAATTACTGCAATAGCATATTTCTCAAATAACAGACAGTTGCAAATCCTTTATCCTATGGTACATAATAAAGGATTTTCTATATGAGCAATGAGGTGAGACAAACTTTCAAATTATTTTTTGTCATACTGGAAGTGGTTGTCCCCCTTAACCTGTACCCTTAAAAATAATGTAGTTTAATAGGCAGGTGGAGGAAGCTGGACGTAGATGCACTTTTGAATCCTGAAGATGAACAGAGCAGAAGGCTATGATTTGTACGCAGTTTGTTCCCAGTTGCTTGTTCTGACTGTGGAAAACAGAGATTTGTTGTACTTCAGGTTTGCTTTGTCTTGTAGAGAGATCCACTGGTACTGTCATTTTAATTTAAGCTTTTCTGTGGTAAGCATAGTGCTTTGCATTGTTATTTCAATTCTTTGATGAGAAATTTGGCAGCAATTTATCAATCATAATAGAAAGTTTAATTTTGTGCTGCTTTATCACAAGAGAGAAGTGCTTAAGTTAATCTTAAGGAAAAATGCATCTAATTTCTGAGTTCCAAGACACATATTTCTGATACAACAAAAATTGAAATGGCCACAACCTCTGCATGTACTGCCAGAAATACATTTTCAGGTTCTTGCTTTATTTACTGTGTTAGGAGTCTTTAATATAATACCCAACTTCCATTTAACTCAAGATCTGACTTCTGTTCTCTGGTGTTAGTTGTATTCTCTTTTTTTTTGTGTGACCTAAAAAAGTAACATGTAGCTTTATTCCTCCAGTGCCCATGCTAACCCCTGTATTAAAATCAGTGTCTGGGTGCCTCTCCAGTGAGCTACCACACAGCAGAAGCAATACATCTAAACACTTACCTTTGGAGTTCAAGACTGATTTAAAGTGCAAATAAATGATTGCATGTAAATCGTGCAATTATGATCAAATTATGAACATTAGGGTCATTGGGGTTTTTTTTGGTTTTGGGTTTTTTTTTTTTGTTTGTTTTCTTTTTGTTATTTTTTTGGGGGGGTTGGTTTTTTTGAGGTTTTGGGGGTTTTTGTTCGTTTGTTTTTTGGTTTTGTTTTTTATTTCACCCCTCCTAAGACTATCAACAAAATGTATTGTCATTTTGTATTTTCATTTCAAATGGTATCTGTTATGGCACACTGCAAGGAAGAATACCAATTTTACCAGAACATTTGATTTGCAGTCAGAGGTAGATTTACTTAACAAAAACAATCATGAAACTTCTTTTAGCATATATTTATTTCTGGATTGGATAGAATAATTTAATTTAAATATTTAAAACATGTAATATTTTCTGATAAACACCAATTACAACTCACATTAACACACTATTGCTATAATTTAGTTTTATATTTAGTTCATTGTACTTCTGAATTTGTTTAAAATTTGCCCCTAAACCACAATATTTATTGAGTCGCTATTAATATACTTCTAAAAATCCATACATTTCCCACATGTAAAATTATTCATATCAACCTAGAATTAGTCTCAAAGGGGATTATTTAACATTCCTTTTCATAATTCCATAATTCCAAATTTTAAGGTAGTATTTGTATTTTTCTCTGAAAGAAACAGAACTCAAAAAGAAGAAAAAAAAATTTTACTGAGTCTTTCTCCATTCAATGGGTTATGATACAAAAGTCTTGTTGAAATATGTAATCATACAAATAGAGAGTTATACCATATTTTAAAGGGACTGATAGTTTGCAGTTGCAATTTATTTCTCCTAAATTCTAGGAGCCAGTTTTATGATCCTCCTTTTTACTGCACTATAAAACATATTTTGCAAATTACATTTTAAAGTTCGTGTGTTTCTACAGTGTTGCCTAAATAAAAGTGACTCTTTTCTTGAGCTGGCATCTGAAAGGGAGAAGCTCATTCACAGTTCTTAAACATAAAAACTGCTGTTTAAACTTAGCAAGTAATAAAGTTGTTTCATCATAATTGCTCAAATTAACTTAAATCTTTAAAAGCATTCCTTTTCTGGTGGAAGAATTTCCGTATTCTGTTTTATACATTCTTGTGGTTTGTTGTTGAATTCCAGTAATACTCAAAAAAAATCTAATTTTGGCCATAATCTGTCTGCCTGCCTTCAGATTCAAATAAAGTGCTTTGTAGACATATCAGTAGTGTAGTTATTTTGAATGCCTAAGTTTAAAAAAAATATTGTAATGATTTCTGTAGTCTTCTGTAGTAGGATTGTGCTAAGGGAATGAATACAGAGAAAAGAGTTTTTTCTTTAAATGGATGAAAAAATAGAGGTCAAGATATTGATGTATCTGACTAGAGTAAAAAGGACACTAAATTGCTAGTACCACAGCAATATGATAAATACTGGTTTAATTTAAAAAATGAAATGTTTAGTTAAAACAGTTCAGTGCTTAAATATTTTCAACAATTAGAAGGAGAATATGTAAACAAATTCTAACTTTACTATGTCTGCCTTTTGACATATTTCTGAGGTCTCACTGTTAATATGCATTAATAGATCTGTTATGTGTAAGTATTGGATTTGCCAAATACTTAAATATCAAGTATAGGGACTGGATCATTCTTAGTTCGTATTAATTTGAAACATTATTTCATCTCAACAGCAAAATACATAATAAAAAAGTTTAATAACGTGGGTTTTTATCAACATGTCTAAGAACAGAGGATGTACCCAAAAACCAGTTTTTTTAGTGAGATGTAATGAGTGGTGCTTCCTCTCCGCATTCGTGTAATTGTGATTCTGGGTTAGCTTTATTATGACAAAAGAATTTGGTTTTTACATCTGTAATAAATTATACAAAGAAGTTCATGCTGTCTTTGGAAGCTGTAAACTCTTCACAGCATAGAACAGAGTGTAGAAACTCTTCTGTTACCAATGGGGGAAATGTGATTCACTTCATAAATAATCAAGTAATCACTGTGCTTTCAAAAACTAATAAATTGACATAAAAATTATGTTTTGGTCAACTTCACGTATTTGAAGAGTCTTCTATAAAGAATTAGTCTCAAAGTAGCTTTTAAATTATGTATTTTAGTTTCTCATAAGTCAAGTGGGATCATTTTAGCTTTTGAAATGTCAAGTATCTTTCTAGAACACTCAGACAGCAAGACTGCTTTATTTGCAGATCTCTTTGGCTTGGTGCCCTCATCCCTTAATTTTAGCTATACATACTGAACCATATTTCTTCTAATTACAAGATGCCTTACAGAAGGGTAGGAAAGTATGTCCAAAAATGTAATACACAAGATTGTTAGCACAAAGAGAAATTAATAAATGCAGTTAAGGAGAATTCTTGAATAGTGTAAGAAAACAGTTCTAATATACCTGAAATTCTAAAAAATGTGCAGTTTGGGATATTCTGTTCATTTTTATATATTTTGTAATAGGTAAGTGAAATATATTCCATTATATATTTCAACCTCTTTAGATGCTTCTAAAAAGAGTAAAAACATGTGAATATTTAAATGTTATTATCTAGGCATAATAATCCAGAGTACAAATTTACAAAACTTTTCAGTAATTGGAAGACATTAATACTTTTTTTTNCTCTTTTCAATAGAGTGTATGATATATATGATGCAACTCAATTATCTTTCAGGAACTCAGCTGCTCTAGGAACACAGTACTTTTCCTATGTATGGGTCTCAGAATAAATATTAAATGTAAAAGAATTTTTTTCATACTACCAAACTTTGAAAGCACTGAAATTATAGGTTGCATTTTGTGTAAATAATTTTAATTTGAAGATACAGTAGAAGCATCTCTCTCTGCTTCAAGTATGAAATCAAGTATGTTCCTTGATTAAACCTGTATGTCTACATAACTAATAATTATCTAGTATCAAATTTGTTTAAAAATGTGTGTTCTCTCAAATAGCTAATTAATTAGTGCATCTTGTTTTATGAGTATATGAATTAATGCACCCTAAACAGAAGTATTTTCTCAATTTCACTGAAAAAATTACTGTCCTGAAGTTTAGTGAGCAACCAGTAAACAAAAAATGTCAAATATGAAATCATCATTGGCTTTCGTTTGTAAGACTTTCTCAAAGGTCTAGGTCTTGCATTAGAGCATTAGCCATACTATTAATTTGGTATAATCAATAAATCATAGAAATTTTGATTGAAGGAGACCTGTGTTGAATCACTCACTCCTGCCAGGCACCCCGGATGGGGATATCACCATCCCTTGATCAGGTCCACTCCAGCTCTCTGTGGCTCTACCTGGTCTCTGGACATTTTATCAGTGCTTCATTTACACTGCTAAAGACTTGTTTTTTCCCTCTAATGCCCATCCTAAATCTCACATGCTACACTGTGGTCATTGATCTTGTTACATCTTTTGGTGAGCTGTGAGTCAGCTTTGACTCCATCCTTTTCATAACCACCAATACAGCTCAGATATTACCACAGTGTTGTATTTGGGGGAAGAAGAAACGTGTGTTATTTTTGCACAGGAAACAAACCTGAAACTTTAAAAAAAAACTATCATTAACAAGTGTTAGCAAATAACAATAGCTTTCTATTTCCTGGTTAGTCAACCAATGGCTCCTCCTATTAGGAGATTTTTATGCTGCATATTTATCGCACTGAATTTTTCCTTAGGCCACGAGCACTTGTTTCATCATTACATTTTAACTTATTATTTAAAGAAAAAAAACCAAATGCCTTGTGTATTATTTTTGCAGTTAACATTTAAAAGTCATTAAAAATCAGTGACAGTGTTATATTGCCTACAGCTTTGTTTTAAATCAATGAGGGGATCATTGGGAAAAAAGTAGAACCTCTTTCTGACTATTTGGATATTGCTACATTTTCACATTGGTAAAACATGATTTCTTTAACTTTCATTTTGTTTTGAAATCAGTCACAATGAAGAAAACTCATTAATATTTGAGCAGTAATAAGTGCTCCAACATCCTAACCTGACAGTTTTGTTGGTACCATCTCTGTTAGGAAAAATGGAATCAAGGAGACCATAGTGTTTAACTGTGGCTGCCTGGTGAAAGGACATGTAGTTTAATTAACTATGACCAGTTGCTGGTTTGGTGCACCAAATCCCAAATTACATGTATTGTACATCTCCTATGCTCCTCTAACTTTTCATCTGAATCTCTGCTATTTCCCTAAAAGCATAGGTTTGTACCTTTTTTACCAGTGAAGTGGAAAGTACCGGTAGAATGTAATCCTTATGGTTAGTCTATACTTGGCTCTTCTTGCTATCTTCCACCACTGTAAAACTTTGTTATCTGACTTGGTGTACCAGTTTTTCTCGACTGATGTTAAAGAGGGACAGAAGTACTCTAAGCAATTGGAAGCTATTTTCAAACCCCTGGGGATTTGTGGTCATAACTAATAATGTCCTAAAGTGGCCCTGCTGTACCTACATTTTAGAGACTCAGACAGAGGAACATGGGACTGCTGACTGGAAACATGGTATCCTCCAGTATTTTGGATAGGCCAGGCAGGCTGATGACATTATAAATGAAAAGGTATTTGAAGCTATGTTTTTCAGGAAAAATTAGGTCAGTAACATATTCAAAATTTCCCTGCCTGTTGTTTGATTTGTGCATTTTAGTTACATCACATTCATCAGTCAGAATTGCAGTGGTGGGTGTGTTTTGGGTTGAGTTTGGTGACACTGGAACCTACGAGCAGTTCTTTGAGGCCATGTACTGTAATGACTCATGACGGACTTTGTTCTTTCTGTGCCCACATGGGACTGTTCCTGTATATGCCAAGAAAGTGGAAAAACATGTTGATACAGAATTTCAATGAAAAGTACTTGATTTATTTAGGGGATAACTTTGGCAGCTATGAAACAGTACCTACTTGATCAAAATCTTTAAGTATCAATGTTTTACCTGTAAATCCCTGAAGTGATGCTTGTGTGTGTCACTGAAAGAAAACCTAACACCCACTAATTTCACTTGGGCTACCTAGATAATCTCTTTTATTTCTCTTCTGTAGTTTAAGGGGATATCAGTTCTTATTTTTCCTAGATGTAGTTCAACAATTCTGTAATAGAGAAACAGAACTTGTTTTCTCTACTATGCTGTGTTCTTGTCATATAATTAAAGGAGGAGGATTAAGAAACCATTCTGATCAAATGTAACTGCTCAGAAAAAAGAAGGAAAGAAGAAATCTATGTTGTCCTTTAATCAATAAATATACAAGTACACTTTAATGGAAACTGCAAACTGAAAGAAACCTAATTCATTGAGGTCGCTATTCCCTCTGCAATCCATACTTACTTACAAGCTATGATTTATGACCGGTGAGGTTTTGCACAAGTTTTGTAAAAGAGACTGAAGGTACACTGGCTTTGTGTATATATTTGTGTATGTATACACAATACCTTTTTGTGATTTATATAGAGGGGTTTGCCACCAGGCATGTGTTTGCACATGTATTTGGTTATCAAGGCCTGCACATGCAGGTACAAACATGCATACAGGAAAAGCACCTTGGATTATGTTTGTTTCTTATATAGTCATAATTGAAAAATGCCTATAGAGTACAGACACAGCACACATCTTACAAGGGTGTCTTTTAGGGAAAGGAAAAAGATTAGATAGCAGTTTAAATAATTTTTTGCATATTTGACTTCTAATGCAGCTGAGCATTTCATAAGTCAGATATAGTACTGGTAAATTTCACATGCATTCCTGTTATTTTAAATCAAAATAATAAGGTCAACAATGTAGTCTTTCTAGTAAAATAAAGTACAATTTGATTACTTTCTGCTAATGCTTATTACCATTTAATTTGATTTTAGGAAGAGGGAGGTCTTTAATGGAAAGGAAATGGACTATATAAATTAGGTGTACTTGCCTACATTTACCTCTGTACATGCAATAGTAAATATTGTTGCTAGTGCCAAACAAATAACAACACTTGAATTGTAAACAGTATAGAGCACATATATATGAAATGCACAGGCACAAAACCTTTTTTCAAATTTACAAGTGCCTGAATCTCGTCACTGAGATATCTACCCAAAAGGTAGTATTGTAATAAATAAATAAAAACTAAAGGTCAGTCTGAAAGCTGTCTAAAGATACAACCTATCACAGAAGAACCGAGTTCCCCAGTTCATGGAGATGTATTAATTATATGGATCTTGTGGAAAGATTGTTTCAGATAAAATACAGAAACTGTGTAATACTTTTTTAGCATGTGTACACAAAAGCTCTTCCTTTAGGTGGGTGAAATTACCTAGCCACAATCTGTGCTCTGTTCGTCATGTAAGATTCTCTAATCATCACATTTCAACTTTGTGTATTGTCACTCATCTGATTACCAAAGATTCCAGTAGTAGAGATTTTGAAGCACCTCGCAGTTTTCAGATAAAAAATCCATAATCTTGACTCAGGATTTAACAAAGAAGCATTTGTGTTGCTCCTACGGGAAGTGGCTTAGAACTGCACACAGAAGTTAAGCTTATTACTGTACTTGATAATAGAGCTACTGACAGGTCTTTTGTTGAATGAGAGTAGGTGAACATCGGATTGTGAAAGATGGAAAGCCTTGTTGGTTTTTTGTTGGTTTTGTTTGTTTTTTCTTCTTTTGCTGACATGGACTTTATATCTTGAAAATTTGATCATATCACATAGGGAATAAAAGCAGCTTTAGATGTATGGGAATAAAAGCAAAAGAATTCAAAATAAAACCAATCAGTCACAGCAATAATATGTGCAGCTATGGTTTAGGGAAAAAATCCTTGGATTTTTTGCTGTCAGCTGGAACCTTGATCAGTTTAGGAACTCAGAAAATGTTTTCTCTCTTCTTTTTGAAGTTCTAATTGATTATGTAAAACATTTTCGGATTCTGCAATGCTGAATACAGAGTTAATTGTTCCTTTCAACTCTCTTGATAGTCTTGAGGCACCCTTGATCTGTTTTGGAGACAGCAGCCTTCACTGTTAGATTCCAGAATGCTTGGAGAAATGAGAAAAATTCAAATGTTAACTCTGGGTGTTGCAAATTTTAGAAATAAGTCACTTTGTATGAGGAATGCTATTGTAGATGCCTTCTTACCTACACCTGGCCTCTTTTCACTTTACTAATGTTTTCATTAGTGCAATGCAGGTATTTTCAATCTCTTCCAAAGTTAATAGGCAAACCACCTTTTATCAGAGAGCCCAAGCAAGACAGCATGCTCACCTAATAATAGGTGCTGATGGCCTTTGGGAATAAAGGCGAAGAGGGATCCTGTAGTTTGATAACTCCCACAGTTTGACTGGCACACATGGAGTTAGGATGTAGTTTCAGCAAGAGGAATGTGGGCTGTGACATGGGTAGATGGGGAGCTCTGAGGTCAGGCGCTGAAAAAAATTGCAGAATGGGGGATCTTTGGGATAGAAAGTATGCATGGATTAAAACATAGATAATTTTGTCTCAGGAAAGGAGAAATAGCAGATATGCATTTTAGAGTGGAAGGACTGGTCTGAGCTGTGAGAGGGCCATCAGAGGGGTTAGGGGTTGCCCAAGCCACTCCTTTGCTTGGGGAAAAGAATACGCACAACAGGCATGTACCCTTATCCTTCTTGTTCCCTGTGCAGGAACCCATTCCAACCCATTCAGCTTCTCTGTTCCTACCAGTAATGTTGTATGAAAGAGTACTTTTGTAAATGCACTCTCTTGCCCCCAGCTTTAAACATTCAAATGAACCTTACCTCTATTATGATTAAATTCTTCCTTTTCTTGATGGAGACTGAGTACTAGAAAATAGCATCAATTTGTGACAATGTATCATATATTCCAAAGCTTTTCTTTTCCTTACAGGCTTTAGGTGATCAGTGTTTCCTTACAGGCTTTAGGTTCAGTGTCAGTTAGGAGAAAGGTTTCAGAGAGTCAGATCTATGTTAAGAAGCCCTGGAACCTCTTACAAATACTGCCAGGATGTGAGCTGTCATGAAGTGGTAGGATATTGGAGTCAGAATTTTGCACAAAGTCAGGCACTTTTCATTGATATTTTTCATTCTTCATGGCTATTGTAAAGTCAACCATTTACAATCACATTGTCTTTAGCTGTGCTTGCCCTTTAGATTTTCTTGGTATTGTGGCCAATCCTGCTTAATTTCTTCATCAGTGATCTGGACAAGGGGATCAAATGCCCTCTAAGTCAGATTGTTGATCTGTGAGAGAGCAGGAAGATTCTGCAGAGGCATCTGGACAGGCCGGATCCATGGTCCAAGGCCAGTGGTCTGAGGTTCAGCATGGTCAAGTGTCAGAACCTCCCGTGGGTCACAGCAACCCCATACAGTAGTACAGTCTGGGAAAGAGTGGCTGGAGTGCTGCCCTGTGGAAAACCTGGGGGTGCTGGTCAACACCAGCTAGACATGAGCCAGCATGCCCAGGTAGCCAAGAAGGCCAAGGGCATCTGTGTCAGCAAGAATGGGGCAGCAGGAGCAGGGCAGTGACCATCCCCTTGTGCTGGGCACTGCTATAGCCACAGCTCGAGTGCTGTGTCTGGTTATGGGCCCCTCAGTGCAGGAAGGACCTTGAGGGGCTGGAGTGTGTCCAGAGAAGGGCAGCAGGGCTGGGGGAGGGTCTAGAGTACAAGTCAGATGTGGAGCAGCTGAGGGACCTGAGGATGTTCAGACTGGAGAAAGAGGGTTGTGGGGGGAGTTATCGCTCTCTAAAACATAAAATGTTATAACCAAGTGAGGGTCAGGTTCTTCTCCCTGCTAACAACTGACAGGACAACAGGAAGCAGTGTCAAGTTGAACCACAGGAGGTAGATTTAATTCTAGGAAGAATTTCTTCACCAGAAGTGTTGTCAAGCACTGGAACGGGCTGCCCAGGGCAGTGGTAGTATTTAAACGATACATAGAAGTGGCACACAGAGACATGAGTTAGTGGTGGACCTGACACTGATGGGTTAATGTTTGGACTTTCCAACCTAAATGATTCTGTAATCTTATAGGTAATTTCATGTGTTCAGATATGAAGAATTTCTATTGTCTTTATATTCTGAGATTGGGGGCTTTAATAAAACATCCATTTCCATTTTCCATTTAAAGTGGCATTACAAGCATCAGATTTACTACACACATTCTTCCTTAGTAAGTACATAGAAGAGTAAGAATTTCTGCTTCTCTTCATTGGTTTTGTTGTTGTTGTTTCCACATTACAGTGTCTGTAGTTTGCCATTGTTACCCACGTATTTGCAGGAAATAGCTTAGCTTTTGTAGATTTAATCCTTTGGTTCTTCAGATATGCCCTGTGCTCTCAGTTTTAATTTATTCTGGAGAAAAAAATCCTTATTCAAATGTGACTTCTTTATGATGGGAAAGAAACTTTATGTTGTTCTTTCCATCTCAAGTACATGTTTAATTTAGCTTTCAGTATCTGGTACTCATATTTATCTTTTCCAAGTGCCTGTTTTCCATCTTTCTTCTCAGAGTAAGAACAAGCAAAATATTTCAGCTGTGGTAGTGAGGACAGAATGCATCTGAATTTGGGGTTTGCTTTTGTTTGCAAAGATCAAAAGAGTAACAGGTGAGGAGTTCTAGCTTAAGTATTTACATGTGAATTAGTTACTACAAAATCAGTAATCTGATTAAAATTAGATGCAGTACTTATGGGTTCTGTACAAACTCTTGGACACCCAACTTCTAAGCAGATTTCAGAAATACTGTTATGTGTCATACAGTATTTAAAAACTGTTTTTGTGATCTTCTCAATATCAGGGTTGTCAATTTAAAAGTGGAATTAGCTAACAGACATTTTAAGACACTTCTGTCATCCAAATAGCATTTGAGTACCAAGAGGCCAATATTGATTGAAAAATATTTGTTGCTTTGTCTAGAATCTTTGGCACCAATTCATTGTTCTTATTGAAGAAAGCATGGGCTGAAATTCCATAAAATTAAGTTAGGTAGGGAAAACTAACTGCATTTGTGGTAGGGGTACATAATATACTTGGAGTTATTTTATATAATTATCAAAGTATGGATTGTTTTTATAAGTAGTCAAGAGTCAAGACATTTAAAAGGAGAAACAAAGATTAAAAATAAAAAATTGATATAAAAATCATGTGATCCAGAAAGCTCACAAATTGATCTGTTACTTTAATACTTCAAATAGAGAACATAAAGTTCCTTTCTAATTTGATTCATGAACAAAGGAAAACTTATTATAGGAAGATGTGAAATAATAGGAAAAACTCTCAGTTGAAAGGATCCTGAGAAATAATTCCTTGGCTATCAAGGTCCAGGAGACATCTTTTCTATCCTCTAGGCAGCGGTAAGCCTCAAACTGTCTGGCAGCAAATAAACAGGGAAAATTATACACAAAATACATGTCTATTTTTGATTCGAAATTAGGCAAGCTGACCTGCAGAGTCACCACTTCAGAAAGAAAAATGGACACACCCTAATGTAAGAACCTTTGCAAATTTATTAGTCAGAGAGAAGTCACCAGGAAAGGACTGAAAAATAGGAGCAGGAGAGAGAGAGAGATATTTATTTTTTCTGCTTTGTAGAAATTGGCTTCCTGAAGTTTTGGGTTTGGATATCATAGATGACTAGAATAATTTGAAGCTTATCAAATCCCTCTCAGCCACCAAAATAAGTAAGCATTAGGACATATGTTAAAAAGGAGCAGACAGTTTTCATGAGAAAGACCATGGTATTCTGTACATGAACAATGTACAAGTTTAACTATTTTCATAGCTGCAGACATTGGCTTCACTATGCAAGCACAAAGGCAGTCATTCATGCTGCCTGTTTCTCTGTTGTCTTGAAAACTGACATCTGATATTTCATGCAAAATTCTGCATTAATTACCAGTCCAAGACACCTCCTTTTTGCAACTCTTTAGCTTCCTGAACACTTGTAACAAAATCAGTGATGAAATGAATTCTTGTGATATGGACACTTGAAAGGTAAAATTGCTTTAAGTTATGGGATTTGGAGAACCTGAAAATTCATCTTCTTTAGATGTTTATATCTTCTTCTATATTGCAGTGGTACTACAGTTTTGAAGTCCCTCTGCCTTGGAATAAAAATCCAAGTCTGCCATGATTTCACGGTTGTCTCTGTAAAATAAAACATTTTTCTGTTTCTAGTTTTTATTCTTGCACTGAGTATTTTTTAGTCAGGTTGTTGTTTCTGCCCACTATTGCTGCATGTTTGATTCCTGCTCAGCTTCTCTGCATGTGGGAATGCCATTTCCTAGATTGCTCATTACCTCTGGTAGGAAGGACAAATTATGCATGTTTTGAGATGGAGAATAATTTTCTACTAAAGGAGTTTATGAAAGATAAAATTCCGTTTACTGTCTCTGTTGAGTGATTTTTGGCTTTATATATCAGAGTAGGTCAGAAGTGCATTATCAAGTCATGTGATGAAATAAGAGCTGAAACTGAGAGAAAAGTTTTGAAAAAAAAAGAGATCTTTAAAGAATGATGGAGGAGGGAAGGGAGGAGGAGGAGAAGGAGGAGGTATAGAATATATTACATGATTGAAAAAATTAAATGGTGCTGCAACATCTGGATTTTATGGATGGACCACTTGGGGAATAAGGAATTGTGTGGATGGTTGCACTTAAAGCATTGTGGTCAATGACTCAATGTCCAGGTAGAGACCTGTTGGTTATCAGTGGTTGGTGTTGGGACTGGCACTGTTAAACACCTTTGTCAGTGACACAGACAGTGGGATCAGAGCACCCTCTGCCAGTTTGCTGACAACACCAAGGTGTGTGGTGTGACAGACACACCGCAGGGAGGGGATGTCACCCAGAGGCACCTTGACTGGCCTGAGAGGGCCTGTGTGGATCTCATGAAGTTCCATAGAGCCAAGTGCAAGGTCCTGCACCTGGATCAGGGCAATCCCAAGTACAACATAAACACAGGCTGGGCAGAGAATGGATTGAAAGAAACTCTAGGAAGGAGGACTTCAGGTGTTGGTGGATTAGGAGCTCAACATGAATGGGCAGCTGGGCTCACAGACCTATTGGCCTCCATCCAAAGCCCTGTGGGCAGCAGGGGAGGGAGGGGATTCTGCCCCTCTGCCTGGTGTGATCCCACCTCCAGAGCTGCCTCCACCTCTCGGAGCCTCCACCAAACTGGGAAGGATGGGAAGCAAGTCTAGAAGAAGCCACAAAGATGTTCAGACTGAACACCTCTCCTATGGAGACAGCCTGAGAGTGCTGGGATTATTCAGCCTTATAGGAGCCTTTCATTACTTTAAGGGAGGTTACAGGAAAGCAGCAGGGGGAATTCTGGAAGGGCGTTAGTGATAGAACAAGGAGTAATGATTTTAAATTGAACAAGAGTGGGTTTAAGATTAAACATTAGGAAGAAATTCTTTACTGGAAGAGTGGTGAGGCCCTGGCACAGGTTGGCAAGAGAAGTCATGGCTTCCTCATCCTTGGAAATGTTCAAGGCCAGGTTGGGCGGGGCTTTGAGACATCTGGTGTAGTAGAAGGTGTTACTGTCCGTGGGAGCAGGGTGTGAATGATTTGGTCTTTAGGATCCCTTCCAACCCAAGGCATTCTGTGATTCTGTGAGCTACCTTACTTCTCTGCATTTGAATTTTCTTTTCATTCATGTTACCTGCTACTTGATAGGAAAAGCGGATTCCAAAATTGACTGCTGTCACTTTTCATTTTATTCTACTTCTTTCTAGCAGAAAGAAAAAGGATAAAAGCTTTGTGTATGGGGTTATTTATATATCTTGCAACTTACATAATGTTCTCTGGTGTTACTAGTACTTTCCATGAGCTATTTCAAGGAGCTTTAAATGCTTTATGTTCTCTATGTGTGGGACAAGACTGGTTATGCATACTTGGAGATGCAGGATAATTGTCTACTCAAGGAGTTAATGAAGTATAAAGTACAATTACTAAATTCATACCCTCAATTATTTTGCTATAGCTTTCCTGGATATGCAAACCAGAAGAATTGTAGAGCTGTCCTGCCCCTTCTGGATCAATACTATATCATGGACCATGTGCAAAGAAACAGTCTGACCTTCTTTGTGTGTAATGAAACAGTTTAGTATCATCTCTTAGTTGTAGCACATAATGAATCTTCTGTAGGTTGGAATCTTAGTGGTTTTTAGAGTTAATGCTTCTGGTTTATGTTTCTGTTTTACATGAAGCCTGGGTAGAAAGGACGCAAAAGAATGCAGTTAATCGAGTATGAAATATTTTTCTAACTTTTTAATTTCAATTGACTAAAATAATTTTTTAAGCATTATTTTATCATGGATGGTATTTTTTTTCAATCACCTTTCACAGCATATGCTAGGGTAAAGCCTATAGAGAGTTTTAAAATGGAATTGTGACCTAACTACTCAGCAGTGTTTCAATTTCATCACTTTAATATCTCATACCCAGGGAATACAGATGTATTAAATAGAAAAATGGGATGATGATTTTATCAAATAAGCATTCTAGTAATTGGGATGAGATACTTCAGTGAATGGAACAGTTTTCCAGATATGCAGTGATTCTTCAGCAGATTTCTACCTTATGATTTAGAGAAATTGGAAAAGTGTTTGTTGAACTAGCAAGGAAAAAGACCAATTTCTAGTATTGCAGGAAACATTTTTCTTACAAATAAATGATCTGCACTGAGGTAGCAATTTATCTGGCATCGAAGAAAACAAGCTGCTTTCAGGATTTTTTAGCAGTTGAAAAAAATGTATTAAAGCTCAATGTCTTCATGCACTGTGTTCACAAACCAGCATTAACAGTCCTACTTTTATTTGCTGCAGATAAGAGTTCAGGAGAGCATCCCTGTTCAAGAAAACAGAGAAGCAGCAGCTGCTATGAAAAGAGATAGGTTTAAATGCAATTTAACTTCTGTCTGAAATTAATGTTTGCATTTGGTAGATGCAAGAATATTACTAGTTTTGTGCAGTGCTTCTTTATTTATTGGTGCTGTTTGTTAATAGCCCTAAAGTAAGAATACCTGAAAAAGTTAAGTTCAAAGCTGCAGATGATTTGTCTCCTCATGACTTTTCTTCATATTATAAATGTTGTATTATAAAATGCAGCCCAAACACTGGACATTTACTTCTTGGGTCAGAAAACAAAGAAATGTGGCATGTGGACTAGAGCAATTATTGATGTGTAGATTTTCAAATAGTGATGTAATCTGAGTTACAAGGAAATGGAGTTAATAAGCAAAGACAAAAACATAGATGCCTGTGCTTAGATGTCTTGAACTCAGTAGAAGACGCGTTAGTTTTGTATTAGTATTTATTTCACTGGCTGTTGTTTTTGATGTGTGACAGGTTGTGGTTTTTTTGTAGTGGAGGATAATTTCAACAAGTGATACCGTTTTCACTGCAGATCTTACCAAATATTCTCTGTAAATGTACTGTGTTCATAATTTATATATATAGGTATTTTATTGTGGCAGTCATAACTGCAATATAGCTTTGCAAAGATGACAAGGTAACATCATCCCTTGATGTTACCTTAATAATGTGTAACAGTATTGTTAGAATAGAAATATGTATGGACTAGGTAATGCTGTCCCCTCCTACCCATGCAAGCATGCACACTACATGCAGTCACCCCATGGCTTGCTTTCTGCAGCATCCTATAATCTTCTTTTACAGCTGTTCCTTGAATATTTTGTTCTAGTGCACATGCGCACGTATATACATACATATCTCTACTCAGATATCCTTATACGAGCTAAAATTCTCCTTTTTGTCTGTATGTATAATCTTTAACCAAGATAACCAACCTATCCCACTAAACATTTACTTTTATTCTGATTGTGTCCCATGCAGATCATCAATTTAAGTTGCTATATTCCTCCATTTGAGAGATAGCTTTTTATTTTCTCCTGTAGGATATATTGGAAAACATCAAAATCGTTGTTGTGAATGCTACTTATATTGGTTTCTTGCTGTGGGGCAAGATCAGGAGAATATGCTAACAGAACTAGGAAGCAAGAGAAATATTAAATAAGCAGCTTATAAGCAAACAAGTAAATTGCACAAGTTAACTGTACACAAGTAGTTGCATCGCAGCAGAAGTTATTGTAAAAGCATAACTAGGGGTTCTGTAGGGACATCTTGTCTATTCTGATTCGAGTAGATTTTGCATGTAGTAGATTTGCATTTTGGTGTATACATTTGACCAGCTTTACCAGTAACTTTGGATGTACTGCTAATATTATTGCTGTCAGTTTTATAGGTTTTAGTTATACAGACTGTCCATAATTATCCTCAGTGCAGTTCATTTTGCTGGGTTTTCTTTTATGGAAATAGGAGTGATGTGCGCATACAGTGTAGGTTTTTCAATAACACCTTAGAAGCTGTAGAAATAACTTTTCACTTTAACTTCGCTAGGAGTCTACTTTTTTGAAATGAAGAAATTATGTATAATACCAATTGTCTATAAACTTGAAAAAGTTGATGGTATGTCAATAAAAGATAACACATTAAATAGTGCTGTTTACCACATCAGTGTGTTATTGGTAATGTGAAAAGGAAGAAAGCTCCAAAGACCAAACTGTGATGTTTGCTAGGACATTCTGAAACTTATCAAGGAATGACATGACTTCAGAGCAGTCAAACTGTTCTCCAAGGTAACCCAAGATTAGCTACACCGTCTGTACCTCATGTACTGGAATTTTAGTTTTCTCTTGAGACAGCTGGCAATGTGCCATTACAGCCTGATGCCAAAAGCAAATGGCTCATCCTCCCTAAACACCCTTACATATCAGCTACAGAGGTGTACAGCAATTTTTCAAAAACAGAAATCTGATCACAAGACTGAAGCATCTTTTTTTCAATTAATTTGGTTACTGAAGTTTTTCAGTCATCTTTATGCTGCCACAAGAATTTGTGATGAACCAGTTTCACATGGATAGACTTAGTTTCATGTGAAACTGAGGTGCAGTGGTTTGTTTTTTAGCGATTTCCTTTTTGACACTTTTGATTTAAAATCATCCGTGTGATTAACAAGAAACCTGACATTTGCAAAACTACTTGAGAAGGAATTGGTTTTTAACCCTGCTGTAATGACACAGTGAGTTATAATATTCTTCATGTTAATTTGTTCTGGTTGCATAATAAAGTTAATTTGTTCACTTCCGTGGTTGATTATCTTTCTAGGAAGAAGGAGGAAGGGCAGTTTAGTGAGAGAGAAGTTACAACTTTTCATGTCCTGGTTTAAACCCTCTGTGTGTTAAACACTGTCATTTATTGTCTCACAAAAAACCTAACAGCAGTTGTGTAATCTTGAATATATTACACTGAATATTTAAGATTAATTTACCAATTCTTACCACATTTTTGTTTTGGTTGGGACTATTTCTGTGACAGAGCAGTCTGGAATGGATATGGACCTAAACTGAAGTAGATGTGTTACTTTGGGTTTTCAGTAAGTTAGCATCCTAGTACTTTTTTCTCAGCATCTCATTCTGTAAAAATTAACTCTGCTTTTAATGAAGATGCAGTATTTTCGTATGATTCTAACTGTTGTATGTATAACCTGTTTTTCAAGGGACATGTAGCTAACTAGGCCAGCTGAGCCAGAGGTGTTAACATGACCTTTTGATTGTGTATTAATTAACCAAGATTTGAGTTTCAAATAGAGAACCCTCAACTGACTTAATCCCATGAGATGTAAGTGCCAGAATTCAAGACAAATTCTGAAGTGTCTTAAGGCTAAATCTGTGATAGTAAACTATAGCATTAGGCCTTTTGTTTGGATTGTTTCAGTTTGTTTCCCTCTTGATTCTTTCTCACTAAAATTTAATGTTACAAGTTACTGGAATTTTTTGTAAATATTAATTTTCTTTCCCATGAATATGCTTACAACTGAGGTAAATATGTATGGCCCCATCTATTTCAAAGGATGTGTATATCCCAAAAAGTTAAAAATTGCAGATTCTTTAGCATATCTGATGATACTTAATTTCTGCAGAATCTGGCTTTAGATGTGGAACCTCAGCTTAGCTTCAGTCCTGTATTTGAGTGCATTAATCTCCTTTCATCAAAAACATTAAAAAAATGAACTCCTTTCATCAAATTGTTATGCAAGGAAGATGGAAAGATGCTTAGTGAATCTAAAGAATGTCAGCATCAAGATGGAGGTACTTCTTGAAAAATATATGTTCCTGTACGAATTTCTGTGTGACAGCTAAATTATTAGATCAGGAGCTACTAGTTCTTTTGAGTAGTTTTAAAATTCATCCTTCTCACATTAATACTGCTTGTTACTCTATCTCATTATATTCTAGGTGCTTATTATTTAAAAGTTAACATTCACAAAATATACATCTAATAATTTAAGCCGATGCAGGTAGAAAGTGAAGACATTTTATAATGGAAATATGACAGAACTTTAACTGGAAAGGCTATGCAGGGCATTAGTATCATTCATCACCTGTTCTGTACGTTTAGGCTGTTTTCTAGAAATCCATTAAATATGATAGGAAGATGGATTGTGGTCTATTTCTGAATGAAATGACATTATCATCAGTACACATGGTAATTAAGACCCACTTATGGAAGTGTTGTCTGCTGGGTGCATCAGCTGGCTAGCAATTAGAAGTAAACTGAGATGGGTGAACATATTTCAAAGACCTTCTGGTTGTAGAAATACATATGGCATATAGTAAATATTTCTCTGAACTTTGGATTTCTCTTAAGACATGTATCACTTCATTAGAACATACTAAGGTTCATGGCAATATTTCTGATGCTTAAATATGAACCAAGGGGCTTTAGAACTGTAAAATCAAACATACATTTACAAAAAACATAAAGAAAAAGCTGTTTAACTAATAATACCTCCACCATGAGATCCTTGTATTATTGTCTCTCAAGTGGACACTAAGTGGCATAAAATATAATGTTGTCATCATATTCTGCTTTCTTTGAAGTGGCTTGACAAACATGCAGACGAGCAAGCATCAGACCACAGCATGGCTGAGCAATGACTCTGCAATTGTTTTGCATTAAAGCAAATCCACACAAATTGTGCATTTAACATGCTTTCTTGTTTCCATAAATGTTAGTTTATTATGTAAATCCAGGTATCAAAGTCAACCAAATAGATAAAATAAGTGTGGAGGTAAATTTGTGTGTATTGTGTATGTGCTCTGTAGCCAGCCATCAAAAGATGAAAATGTTGCTTTGTATTACATATATTTATATTCTTCACAGTTTTTTAATGTACTGCTTGGTTAAGTTTCTTTTGTTTTAAAAGCAAATCCAGCAGCTGAAAAGTGTAGTGTCCTGTAACATTCTTTCTGGCACATGTCATAGGAAAATAAATGAGCCTGGTATCATGCCCTGAAGTTTTATTTAACACTATTTTGAACCTGAAAGAGAAGCTTCAAATAATGCTTTCCTTTGTAACCTGTAGTTTGAATACAGCAGACATTTGTCATTATATTGGTTCAGTTTTTCTTTCTTCCAGCAAGTCCAGCAAGGGACATGCAATGAAAGTGCATCAGGTACTACCATGTGGTTCTGGGGTTAGGAGCTGTGGCCAAGAAGCATCAGTGTGTTTGCATCCAAAACCCTTCATGAGGACAAGGTTTTTATTCCTCCTGAGTGGAGATTCAGCTGTTCACAACTTAAGTTAGCAAAAACATAGCTTTTTTTTATGTTTTTAAGTGAAAATATGACACGTGTCATATTTTCTAAGTTTTTATACCTGTGATTTATATTATGCACCATTTGCCTAGAAATTAGGAATGCAATTTAAATGTACGAAAGCATTTCCTTTTTGGTGCTGTTGGTTGAATAAAACTGCTTTAAATGCATGGAATGCATAAAAATGCTTATCAAAACATGGATCACACTAACAGTCCAAAACACCCTGAAATTCTTTAATCTCTAGCTAGGGCAGCATTCACAGTTCATTGCTTACCCATTGCCACAGGTACTAAAACATGAATGAATACCAAATAGTAGGACTTTAAACATGGCAAAACAGACCTTAAACTTTTATTTACTTTTAAAAATATTTTCCATTGCTTTTAAGCAAGTACAGGAAGGAATGTGCAATATGAGGAAAGGGGAGAGTTTCTTTATTCCCTCATGTTTCCATCATGTTTTTCTTTGTAAATCTTAATAAGGTGGTGCATGACATTCCTTAGCAATTCAAGAGTGACACAGTGCATTTATTTTTATATATGGAGGGTTTTTTAAATGAGAAAGTTGTTAAGTAAAACATAGAAGTCTGTTTGTGAAACATGTCCGAACTGTAACTGTGGTGCTGTACATGCCAGAACATTACACAATAGTTATAGATGCTTAAAATACAGTACCTTCCCATTCCTTTCTGGTAGAAATACATACTCTGGTGTTTGTTGGGGAACTTTTCTTTCCTTCTCCCCAAGCATGTTTAAATGCACATATTTAAATACCTCTCTTTATTATGTAATTTTCTCCGCTTTTTAAGTAAATATATGGTAAACAGCCTTCTGTATTTTACCTTGAAATATTTCTGAAAAAATACCATTCAGTGTTTAGGGAGTGCTCACCCTGAGAATGTTGCTTGCTGAACTCATTGTATAGGTAGGATAGGTGACTGATTATAGCCAGACTTTTAGTTAAGGAATTGAAGGTTGTTTTCACAGATAAAAGCCTCATATTTAAACTACTTCCTGGGTTTCTTATGAGGCTATAGCTTGCCTGATCATCAGTTTTGGGACATGCAAAAGTTGGCAGACTGCAGTGTGCATCCCACTTGGCAATTCAGAAAGATCTGACTTCTAAGGCTTAAAAAAATCTGACTTTTGAGATTTAAAGTGCAGTTTTATAACATTTTGGAAAGTCCTGGTCAATACAATACAGGAAGAGTCTATTGAACGTCTTTATAACCCACATTACTTGTGTTTTGTTTTTGGCATTCATTTATTACTCATTTATTAAATAGCAACTCAATATTATGATATTTTCTGGGCAGTATGTGGCTTTTTCTACCATTTTTAAAGATCCCAGTAGTATTACAGAATTTTCTACAATATGTAGCTTTTACAGCATTAAGCATTTCACAGTATTTGGTCAGTTATTTCTAATCTAATGAGTTAGTACCTATCAGCTTTGTGACAAAAGTGGTATTGAGCTGGTGTAACCCCTTCTTTAGGGCACCCCTCTGTAGGTCCCAGCAGGGACCTTATCCTCCTGTGCACTGCAGAGCCTTGTTACAGTTTTTGCTGAATAGTGGTGTTTTTCACTCTTCCTCTGAGGATCTCTTGGCTACCAAGATCTGAGTCTTCTTAGACCTGCTTGCACTGCCACTCAACTACTAAAAAAATCCTATTCCTTATATTTTTTTGTTGTGTTAGATTTTGGTAAAGGCTCCAGAGTAAATACCAGTTTTCAATTCAATTTAATGCACTAGATTGCATAATATCAATTTATAGTAATTTTAATTTTAGGCATTCATGTACTATCTATCTAATAAGAGATCTGCCTAACTGGAGAATGTTTCACATTCTTTTGCTACATGGCAGTACCTATTTTCAATCCATTTTGGCTATAGTCAGCAAGAGGACTGGAAAATAGTGAAGACCAATTCCTGGTGTTATTTGCAGGCAAAAATGTTGTTTGTGGCTGATTATCAACCTTGCAAGTCAGCATGTCAGTAGAATTAACTAATCTTGAGATGAGTATTTCAGAGAGATGTTTCGCAAAGTGCTTACTGGTTATCAAACATTCTTAATGATAGAGACCTGGACTGGGTGACAACACTGGGAAAAGAGAGGGCTTCCTTCTTCTCTTCATATTTATGAGGAATTTCTAATGCTACAATTTGGCCATGGTCTCAGTGTTTGCCATTTATAAGTTTGCTACAAGGTGCTAAAAAGACAAGAAAGTGAGGGCATGGCAGAGAGTGGAAACTAATGGGATGGAGTGCACTGCTGGCAGCCTCATCATTACTCTATCAAAGCATTTGATTTTTTAGAACAGTAATATAACGTATATGTCATTGGTAGTGATGCATCTTTGGCTTCCAAACTGAATGTGTGCCATTTAGGTTTATTTCTAATGCTTGTTACTAGAGTTAATAGGTAAATATTATTTTAAAAGATGCCTCTAAAATTTAATTAGTATCTCAAAGCTGTTTTAATCATGTTTATAAATGCTAAAATGTTATGAATCAAACAATTGAATGAATCATTCCATCATCATATGATTAAGACTGACTAGAAGTAAAATTATATTTTAATGGCCCTCTTCTTTTCCCGTTGAGGCCAATGGCTACAGTCCCAGTGACATCAGAAAGCGCAGGATTAGGCCTTGATATGATCTGCCTTTTTTGTGAGTAATGTCAGTATAAAATGCTTTGTCCTTTCTTTTTAGGGATAAATGTTTAGCTGACTGTTCAGTCACTTATTTAATGCTTGTAGATGGAAAGAATGTTTCTGAGCTAACATAAATATTTTTCTCAAAATCTACCAAATCTTATAATTGCTTTTTCAACCCTGAAAACAGATCGTTAAAATATTGATTCTGTTGCCTGAGGTTTGTATGTTTAACTATGTAACTAAAACAATAACTTCTGTAGTGTGTGTAGAATTATTTAGTGGGAACAACAGTAAAATTACCTGGCTCACTTTGAAGTGTACCTGCCTCTGATTCTGTTCAGTGCCACGTGGCACTGTGACACTTTAATGCCATTGCAAAGCAACAGCTTCTTTGGGCTCAGCTAGTTGTTGATACAAGTTGCCACAACTGAAATCTCAGCAGAATAACAAGTTGAGAACCACAGCAGGGTGAAATTTGTCTCGAGGACATCAAGAATAACAGGTCAAAGGACTGTAGTAAACTGAGAAGAGTAATGGAATTGCTGTTGACAATCCTCCTGACTTTCAACACATGCTCTGACCATGAGTTTAATTATGAATTAATTGATACTTTTCAACTCCTGGCACAAAAAAGACAAAAGGAGTGTTTTCTTTAATTAATAAGATTAAGGAAAACAAATACAAAGTTTGTTAGATGCTCCGTTTTTGTTGTACATTGGTTCCTCTGTGTGAAAACCAGAAAAAGCTTCTGCCTTATATCCCAAAGCTGGATTTCTCACTCCTTTCTAAAGGTTAGTCACTATTTTTCACAGCTAGCTAAACGCGTTCTTAGTGTGTAAGCATTTTATACAAATTGGATCCCACTAGGGAGAACTGAGAAAGATAATACATTGAATATTGTATGTAGGGAAGTGTTCAAGTTATTGTCTGAGAGTATAAGAAGTTCTGTTTTGAATTCTTGGGCTGAGTCAGGTGGACTTCAAAATTATGTTTTCTGTATTGTGGTGATTTCTTGAATTGCAGAATTAAGAGAAGAAGGAGAAGAATAAATAATAGAAATCACCAGTTGCTTTTCTGAGAGCTTCATGCCTACAAAAAGCCAACAAAAATCACTGACATGTTCACAAATGCTTTGTGATGGCTGAAACTGTTTTCTCAAAAAGGTGTTCTATTTTTCAGAAAGTTTGTCTCATATCTAAATAGAAGCGTTTATCTCTTACAAATCTTTCAATCTAAACATTGCAGTTATATAATAATTAAAGTTTTTCCCATCAAGTGTAATATTAGTGCATAGAATAGTTAATGTGTTTGTGTTAATGAGTTTATATTTGAGATCAAAATATATGTTACAAATAGCTCTTTTTTTCAGAGGTCAGTAATGCAGCCAGTAAACTTGTAGCCATAAGAAGTGTAGCTTAGAGGGAAGAGTGGTCAAGACAACTGGACTAAGAATTATTTGATCAGTTTATTAATCAGTTTATTTTAGTAGACCAAAAAAAAACCCAGACATAAATCAAAATTCATCTTTTCCAGTTCAGAATGAAAAAGAAAAGAAATTTGAAGGAGCAGATTAGTGTAATTGTAATTTATTATTATTATGTATTTTCTCCTCTGTTTCAGAGGAATCAAAGTTTTAATACCAGTGGTGAAGGTATCCATAAAAGCTCTTAAACCTAGGTAATTTGTTTCATCTGACTAACATGTTTTACATATTGTGCATTTAATAATGAGTATAAGTAGCTAGGCCTATAATAAACCAGTACAATATAGACAAAAGAGAACACTGATTTAAGGTCATTGTGTCAAACGCAACAAAATACTGTTTCTAGCATGTCAGGAATGGCTTTACAATTAGCACTAATTACTGAGAAAAAAGTCAAAACATCAGCTTCAAGAAAGGACACTTTTCACTGCAAGATCAAAGCCATATCTCTACAGAATAGTAAAGCTATTTAATTGCACCGAAGTGCTAATTGGATTTTGAGGTGCTTTCATGTGTTTTCCCCCAATTAGCCAGTCATCCCTGACCAAATCCATCTAAGAAGAGATTATAAGTTTTAAAACTCTTGTCTGCACAGTTGCAACTGGGGGTACCTGTGTAAAAGCAGTAGTGCCTTATTTTTATGTAAATTGAGGTCTTTCAGGTCATGTTACTAGGCTTTCAGGGATGAATAAATAAGGAGCAAAGCAACCCCATACTGTGTGGTAAACAATTACTTAGATATTCTGTCGTCTTTATATCAGTGCAAGAAAACAGAAAAGCTATAGCTAACCCTCTTTTTTTGTTACATAGTTCATCAGTACACAATGTTTAAAGAGCGCTTTTGATGCCTGAGGAAAGACTTGTCTTCAGAGGCTTTATCTGTGCACTGCATTTCTGTTAATTAAAAAGAATAATTAACTTTTAATGTTTTTTAAGGTAAAAATTTGCAGTATTTTCCTGACTTTTTAAATAATTCAATTTGTGGTTTTGGTATTTGTAGAAATTACTGCAATTATTTTTTTCACTACCCTTATTTATTAGTTTAATTAACATCCTACACATTTATAAAAGCACAAAATCTCTAGAGGGAGGTGACAGTTGATAAAACCCATACAGTTTCAGAAAAAGCTGTTATTTGTCAGTAGTTGAACTATGTCAAATACTCATAAACCATGATCTCTTGAGCCAAAATGCAGATGTACTATTTTCCTAACACGATTTTTTCTACATTTTAAGAGTCTTACATATTCCCCCTCAAAATGCTTAGACAACTTGCTGTCATCCAGTCACTGTAGTGGGATCCTGAGGAAGCAGATACTTTTCATCCTGATGGAAGAGAGGCGCAGAGCAGAGTTGCCTAAATAGGAATGGAGTGAAGCCCTACAAGAATGTCTTCACACATCTTTCAAAAACTCCAAAGTCCCATTAGAAATTGCTCACAAAAGTTCTATTGAGATTCTCCCTAATAGAGAAAAAGGACTTGTGTAAAGGAGACTCCACCCAGGTGACCAAGCTCATGTCATGCATTGTGGTTGTGGGATTCATCACAGGGCCACTCTGCAAGTTATCCAACCTGAATTCTGAGCATTCACACTCTAGAGCCCTGCTCTTGTCGTCACAATGTTGTGAGTGGTCCTGTCTTCCTCCCTGTGTGCACAGAGCCCCTAGGTGAGTCCACTGGGTTTTCTACTTCCTTAGAATGAGTTTTTCTCATCAGTTAATTAACCATAGCAGACCCTTTGTGTGTGCAGTGGAGTAATTATGGGAAGGTAGCATGAGAAGATCAGTAGTCTGGAGCATCCTTTAGGTGCAGAAAGGAACTTGGGTGCAAACCAACTTTGGTGCTTGCAACATCTGCATTTTGAGACCCTGCAGAGAAAGGACTGAAGATCCATGGAATCAGAAGAGTGAGTAAGAATCATCATGATTCTGTGACATGTGGATAAGAGGAAAATATTTGAGTTTGGTGACATGAGCCCTAATTCCTTCACTGAATTTTGCAGTGCAACTTATAACACTTGAAACATGTAATTTATATCAAACATACACTGATATAGTATCATAGGAATGAGAGTTTTTCTCTCAAACTGTGCTATTTATTATTGCTGTTGGTTACCTGGTAAACTTCAGAGTTTACTATTATTCTGATAGTTCTTTGAAATTGAAAGGCTCAATGGAGCAAATATGTCCTCATGCTGTACACTTGACATTTTATTGTGATTAAGGCCTTCCACACCAGGCTTTTGTAATTTAAGAGGCAACTAAAGCAGCAGGTCTGTCATGCTGATTTCAAGATACTTTTCTTTTAGTTCACAGAATTGCAATAGAAAATGTTTTTGATTACTCATTTGAATATTTGCTTAGCTTTAAGGGAACATATAGTTGACTTGAAACAATTTACTTTAAAGTTTTTGAGTTGAGTCTGAATGTGAGAAACATTTATTGCTTTTAGAAATTGTTAACTTCACCTTGTAGGACCTAGCTTTAGTGGTTCTTGATTGTGAGAAGACACTCAACAGAGAACATCACTGGAATTAATTGTGTAGGACTTGCATGCAGAATACATACTTGCACATGAAATGTTCTTTAGTTATAATTTATTTTTATTGCTCTCAGACAAAAAGCTACCATGCTAATTAAAAGTGAGAATTTCAGGTCCCTAAGTACATTATTTGCTTACCTTGCTTACCAATAGGCCTATTTGACCAATAGGATAATAAATCTTGCATCTAAGAATAACTAGGATCACATGCTTCACAAGAATATAAAAAGGAAATAACATATCTGTAGTGGAAGGCTAATTCTAACCTCAGCCTGCTACCAGTCAGGCTATAGTATTTTCTGACAAGTTGTGACATGATGAAGTAAATGCTATACTGTAATGCTAACATAGTCCAATTGTTTACACAAGAATTTTAAATTTTGTGTTATTTACACATTTTGTATTTATAATGATGTTTAAATAATGTCATTGCTCACTCTTTTGAAAGTACTCAACAAAGTATTTAGAGTATGCGCTGTAGCTGTGTAAATGGTACTGTTACTAAATTTACCATTTCATTATTTTTTTATTTTATCAGCCTACAGTTGCTGTTACTTTACATTGACAGGAAGTTGTGTTAGAATTATAGTCTTAGTTTTAGTACGCTGTTCATTACTAACTGTAGCAGTACATTCTGTGTTTTTTCCTAATGCAATCTAAAATTCTTTTAGCTTTGAGACAAAATATGCTCCAAATATATGCATATCTGGATCTGACAGCATGAACTGTACCCATGCTCCATTCTCTATGGATATTTTTATCCTTTTTAAAGGACTTATACAGAGATCAAGTATCATGAAAACAGTAATTACACTATAAGCTTTCAAGAAAAAGCTTGTCCCATTTTGCTTTTATTTACCATTGAGTTGTTCCTCTTTTAATAAGCAGGTCTTATATTGACTCAGCTGTAGGCCATTTCTCAGTTGAGACTGGGAATAATTAAGCACCAGTGATGAGTCCTTTAATGAGTTACATTTATTTGTTTAATAACTTAAATGCAGAATTGAAAAGTCTCAGCATTAGGAAGAGAGAATTTGAAATACAGCTGGGACAGTAGACATACATTTTGTATTTAATGTTTATTCTGTCTTTCACATGTAAACAGTGTTTTGTTATTCCAGAATACATGCTTTGCACCACAGCTTTTGTGTCTACTAATGTATTGGAGTTTATTCACTGTTAGTGCCTGGGTTCAGTCAGAAACTGTGTCCTTGTATGACCTCGGTCATCGGCATTTTCATCCTTCTTTGAAACATGTTTTTAAAGGGAACTTGAAAAGCACCAGCTTAACGGGAGCTGTAGTGTTTGGGAAAATTTCTTTCTAAAGTCTGTGAAAAAAGGTTAGGTCACTTTGCATTAAAAAACTGAAGTATTCCACTCCTTTATGCTTTTCTCTTTTCTCAAATGATCCGGTTTTTCACAGTGGCTGTGTGAACATCATTACCATATTGCTCTCAACACTTCAGATCCTACCAGGGTCTGAGCATAGAGACATACAATGGAGGATAAGGGTGTTTTGCAACTCATAGGAACTGCCTTTGTTTGAAAGGCCCTGAGGATGAGCATCTACTTTTTTGTTTTAAGTTCCATGAGGTCATGATCCTTCTCAGTTTTCACCTCCTTGTCCTATGTGCTAAAGGACTGGGCCAGGCCATTCTAAGCATTCCTTACACAGTTTTTCTTATTCTGAAGAAATTAAGAAATTAAAGTTGGCTATCACCTTTTTTACATACACTATATACATAAATACACATATATACATAAATACATACATGTATATATGTGTATATACATATATAAAAATAATTATATTTAGTATATTTTGAATCTGAATGTATCATTGAATGGTTTGGGTTGGAAGGGCCCTTTGAAGACCACCCTCTCACCATAGGACACTTTTCACTTGACTGGGTTGTTCAGAGCCCCATCCAACCTGGCCTTGGACACTGCCAGGAGTGAGGCATCCATGAGGCTTCTCTGGCCAATCTGTGCCAGGGTCATACCATCCTCACCTCTATCCTAGAATTTTCAAGCGGTTCACATGACTCTTGAAGAGCTTCTTTGTAAGAGTAGTTATAGGGGAAACTTAAGAGTACAGATCTGAATATTATCTTCAAAAAATTAAGCTCACTTTCAACAAAAGTCACAGATGATACTCTCTTGCTGTGAGGCAATTTTTTTTTCTTTAAAATAATAAATTACAGTTTTCTGACAAGTTGGAGCATTTTTCATGGAGAAGAGCTGTTGGTGACACTTTCCAAAGTGCTGCAACATTATACTAATTTTAAAAGGTCTGCCTCAGATCGATTGTGACCTTATCAATAGGATGGTCTCATTCATCTCCTATGCTGGCTGCTGTCCTGTTGCACACTAATGGCTTTCTGCTGCAGTTACTCTTTTAGGAGATTCAACACTTTGTGATGCTTTCCAGTTCTTTAGAGGATGTGAAGCACTACTGGTGACTTGCTTCAAGACAATGCTTTTCACTATTGCATTCCTCAGTTGTATCATATAAAAATGTAACTTACTAAATCATAAATTACTTGACAGTAAGTGTTTTCTTAATGATGGGTAAGAAAAATATGGTAAATTTCTACCTTTTTTTCTATTCAATAGGTAATAGTATCAATAATATACTACAAATAGTTTTCTATTTGTAGGGGATAGTGTGTTCCATAGCTGTAACCGTTTGGCATTCTTCATTAGATACCTGTTTTGAATTTCTTTGCAATCTGTCCACACCTTTGGGAATAATTTCTCCATGGGAGATATATGTTTCAGTTTAACCTTCTGAAAAATATTTGTTCAAGCAGTTCAGCAGTTTTCAATAATTAAATTAGGTTGTTTTGTCCACCTGGACGATTAATAAAACAATTTCATTGAGTAGCTGTCATGACTTTGCAATTACATGAAGTTTGAAGTCAGGGTCATACTAGTGTAATTGCTCTCCTTGTACAAATTCACACACATGTGCCTAAATTGTAAATATATGTTTGCATATATTCAGAGAATACCTGTGAGAGATTGGCAGTGCTTGGTCTGTAGTGGGTATTATGTATCCCTTTGCAGTTCTCCATCTAAATTGTCTGGAAAAAAGGCACAGGCCTTTAAGGACTCTCATTTGCTATTGGCAGTTGTGAAGTAACCAACCATTTGTCCTGTGGGGGAAGCCAGCAAAGAAAATACTTCCTGTGCACCATGCATTCCTCCATCCAGCACTCTGGATCCTGGCAAGCCAAAATGAAGGAGATTGTTAGAATGAGGAGGAATGATCAAAGACTTTCAAACTGGATGTCAAGGGAGAAGGTATGCAGACAAATGCTGGGAGAAAAGCAGAAAGTTGTTGCTGGAAACAGGAGAATAAAACCAAAGTGAGGGGTAGGTCTTAGAGCTACAAAGAAGAAGGCAACAGTTCAAAAAGTTTGAAGCAAAAAAGGGCAGAAAATGTTTGGAAATAAGAATCAGGAGTTGGTCAATAAAATAGGGGAAAAACATGAAGTAGAAAAGAGCATGGAGGTGGGGATGAATGGGTTTATGCTCACTAGAGCATATTCTTACAGAATCCAGAGATTTTTTTATCAGCTTAGTCTCAAGAAGGAGAAAAAGGTCATTGCATGTTTGTATGAGAACCATTTATGGTAGTTGTGGATTTTTAACATTTTATAGTTCTACAAATCACAAAAAAAAAAAAAGAAAGAAAAAAAAAGTATTTGACTTTAAGATTCCAAGTGCTTATTAAGATAAATGCACTGGTGAGGAAAATTCTGAATGATTAGTTGCATTATTATTTTGTGTACATTGCATGATAAGTTTTAAATATCTCTTGCATAATGCTTTCCATTCTTTCCTTTGAACAGGACAAATTGTGTACTGGGGACTCATTAGGGCTGCAATGAGGCTGTTGTCTGTAGTACATATGCTTCTTTTATTGCGGAAGTTGGAAAATATGTAGTGAATGAATTGGAGATTGTAGAAAAAAGCATAGTGTCATGCTAAGATGGCCAAGTGCTCTGCCAGAGAGCTGAATTTGCTGCATACCTCTGCCAGAGACTTCCTGTGTGATGCTGGGCAAGGAATCTAGATTTTTGTAGGCCCTTCTGTGTCCCAGTGTATCGACCTACTGTATTTAGGGTGCATAGGTGAAGTCAGGATGCTCTCGTGAAGTATGTTGAAAAAATCTGTTGCCAGGCACTTCGGCATTACTTGGTAGTTTCAACCCTCTGGCCATTCCTGGTTTTAGTCTGCATGTCAGTTCCGATGTGTAAAATTGTGATGATAATACACTTCAATTTAGCTCACAGTATAGTTATGGACATACCGTCAGATCGTAATTTTTGCAAATACAGACACAGTAACTGTGTCACCATATCCCTAGGTTGTAAGCATAAAAGCATGTTTTGTGCAAAAATAGCAGTGTATTTTGAAGTTAGTAAGAAAAATTAAATTGATTCTCATTCAGTGACAAGCAATCTATTCTGCACATTCAGTGTGACAGGGGTTTGTTGGGATCTCATGCTTAATTGTCATTCTGTCATCATCACATGGAGGCATGAAGGATGAAATTAAGCAGCTAACCTAAGTACTAGCTTTGCCAAACTTTTGTGTGTTTAGATTTACAGTGTTCCATGTCACTCTGTGTTTCCTTGCACGTTTTCATCTGTTTTGGCCCTCCTACAAACATACTTACCTTTTAGGTAATATATAATATTAATACATAATACATAATATTAGTCTTACCATAATGCAATTTAAAAATCAGCAACAACATAAATCCTTTGGAAAGCAGGCTTCATTAATTCGTAATATTGTAGATGGTTCTTTGATTTTTTTTTCCATTTAATTAATGTGATTTTAAAAAAATTTGGGAAGTATTACTGCCTTTCTGTGGTAGCAAGTTGTGCCCATGCAGGAGCTCATGGTTCTGTAGTGCATACGGTGACCTAAGGCCAAGAGATCGTGCACAGCTGCAGTGTAGGGTTCCTGAGGGCTGGATCTGAGCCCACCACCAAACACTCTCCCATCTCTCACCATGTCTGACAGTGCATTTTGTGCCTTCTAAAACCTGTACTGCTGACAAGGTTTCTGTTTCCCTTACTCTGTAGAGAACTGGAATTCCTGGGCTGCATAGGAGTGTGTTTCGCAGAGTATAAGAACAGAATATAAGAATATTATCCTATATATAGAATATATAAGATAATATATAAGATAANTTGAAACAGTTTATTGAATTTGTTACTCTCTGTATAAGATCTGCCTTCACTACCTGTGGTAATGTTGTTACCACAATGTTGCTGTCCCCATTCACACTGAGCTGCGCAAGAGCTGTCTTTAATCTGCCATGTTACTGCACTGGTTATCACAGCACCATAAGTGACTGTAAAATCTCTGGCAGCAAACTGGGGAATCCACTTGCACTAGGCATCGTTTAAAAACAGAATAAAAGAGTCCCTGGGGTCCTTAGCCTTCAGAGCTCACATTCCATGTATAAAATGAAGTCCAGAGGCAAATAAAATGAAACTGGAAAATTCAAAGAACCAACGAGGGAGTCGTGGTCAGCAAGAAAGACAGCAGTCTCAACATGCCAGTGGCATGACACTGATGGTAATTTTTGAGAATCTGTGATACTTCTCATATTTAAACTCACAGAAGTTACTAGAGTCTGGAGGATATGAGATTTTAAGAGAAGTCTGACATTTTTATTGTGTGGGTCTCACAGTTTCTTTAGCCTGGTGCATATTTAAACTTATTTGAGAATGTTTTTTCCCAAATAGGTATTCTTGAGGGATTTCATATAATACAGAGTATATTATACTAGTTTATTATTATGTTATTTACTGGTTTATTGTTTTATAAATTATGAGGCCTTTTTACCAGAGTTCTGAGAGCTTCCTGAGTGTTATGTAAATTGTGTCCCCTTTTACAGATTTCTGCCATTCAGGCTGTTGGTTCAGATTTTTCAGCATGTTCAGTTTAGGCAGCCTTTTCTTTTTTCTTTCCTTTCTTTTCCTTAACAACGGAAAAAAATATATGCTAATCCTTATGCTTTAAAATATTTAAATCATCCAGTTCCAATCTGTCTTGAAATTTTATCTGCTTCTGGTAAAAAAATCTGTTTGGTTTGACTGGACAGTGGAAATACTGAAGAGAAATAAACAACTTCAGAACTCGTCCCTGTAATAAAATTTTAATTAGTAATGTTTCAGATACTCTTTTAAATCTGACTGTGCCTGAATGTTTGGAAACATATACTGGATACAAGAAATCCTTCTTATGTTAAATCTTCCTTACAAGACTGTTGGAAAAAAAAATCAGGGTAAGGAAGATGCCAAATGAGATAAAGTTGAACAGTGAATCTCAAAATCAAACAGAAACATGAATTGACATACATTATTTTTGGGACAGAAAAATAAATTGACAAAACATATGTAGCTGAGTGTGGGTAATTTTCTGGAATATCCTGTCAATACACAGAATAGGAAAAATGCACACTTGCATAATTCAGCCAATTTTAATCTTGATTTTAATCTTGATTTTTTAATCTTAGAATTACATAAACAATTAAAAATAGTGGAGGTGCCTTGTGAAAGAATCCTTATTTATTTACTTCCATATGAACAGTGCCATCACTGTAGTTGATCAGTGTCACTGAAAATAGAGGTGGCAGACATAGCAAAAGTGCATTGCTGGACCTGGAAAATAGGATGGAGGAAAGTGAGTGAGAATTCTCAAACACATTGTCCTGAGCCAGCAGTAAAGTTTATTTTATGTCACTGACCTCTCACTTGAAGCAGAGGGTTGTCTGGTAAAACAGTATCATCTGTGTACTACTTGAGAGAAGGCAGAGGTCCTGATGGCTCCCTTTGCTCTTAAATACGACCTCAGAGCCAGTCAGTTCTACAAATATGTATGTTTGCTATCAATAGAAAAGACAGCAGTTTCGAAACTTGTCATTATGATTCAAACATTGCCTGTATAAATTTATAACATCTGTAATTACAGCATTTCTTTATCTACATGTGATGATTGTCACAGATTATGACTTGTGAATCACTACTGCATGAAATATGGCTTACAGTTACTCATTACTAATGAAATTCTAATAATTTTCCAAGTGTTATATATACTTATATGTGTACAATACAGCATTATTTTTAAATTATAAAAGATCCTTGGCGCAATCCTTCTGTGTTAAATATCTAAAATTTAAGGAAAACATTTGTTAAATTTAGAAGACCCATTGTAGTGTCTGAGGACAGCACCAAGAAAATTCCTGAGAGTGAACTAACTGCCAACCCGGGAAACAGGATTTGTACATCTAGGAAATGCTAAGCATCTTGGATAAATTATATTTCTAGCATGATGGAAATGAAAGTGAAGGACATACAAATATGTATAAATCAATCTGCATGTCTATGTGTGTGTTTGTGGATGTGTGTGTGTGTACATATATATATATATGAGTAACATATATACATGAAGTTCCCAAAGGAATAGTTTTGTATCTGACAATGTTTGATGGTGATCATTTCTATTGAGGAAATATTTAACAGTATCTCAGAATCAGGGAAGGGCAACATTATGGCAATCATCATTTAACTTAGGAGTCCTGTGCAGTTTTATACTAATAAATAGTTTCAGCCATATAAGAATATCAGATTAATTAAAGATATTTATGTGTCTTTCTTTGTATAAATATGGTATATTCTGGAATATAATTGAGATTTGTGTTCACACTGATCTCCCAAAATGATGCTATTAAAATTTTTTTACCCATCTTTCAATTACTTCATGCCAAAGAGAGTTACCTACCACCATGTGAAAAGATGTAAAATTGATTTCTTGTTGTGGTGTAGCGGCAGCCTGATTGTAAGTGGTAAGAAGTTGTATCACAGTTGATGGGACCGTAGAATAGCATTAGATAGTGATGGTATCCACTGTGTTTCTTTATGCATACCTTCTTTTTCTTCTGGCTCAAGAGACAATTTAGGTGGAAAGAGAGGGAAGAATTAACCCATTCTTCTGCATTTTGCTGTTATGTGAACATCAGAAGGCTAAAAATCACTTAGCTTGAATATTGAAATCATTTGGAGGCAGAAAATACCTATGTGCTTTATTACAGAGCCATTGTTTACTCTGGGCTAAGAAGACCAAGTTATTTAAAACTGGGTATACATCCTCTGGGAGCTGATATTTTATGAGACATCAAAAAATACCACTCTTTTGTGCATCACTTCAAAGATACTGAATAGAAATTTTCAGATTACTGATGGTTTTCTGTTTAATATTTCTATGTTACAGTGCATGCATTTTTCAGAGGAACACTACTAATGAAGCACGGTTTCCTCTGGATTTGCATTTGTGTGCTGAGCTCAGGTTAAGCCCCTGGTGTCACACTGCAATTGTTTCCTCCATGTGAGCATTGATGGTCCTCAGAAAAGAGTTCTCTAAAACATCATGAGAAATAGGCAGCCCCTGCTCTGCCACACTTGGCTGGAATCAAACAACAGGTCATGTTGAAATGGGGCATTGGGCTTTTCAGGTTTTGTTGGTTTGTTGGGGTCAGGAAAAGGGAAGTGTGGGCACAGGTAGGAACTGAATGTGCTTTGTTTACCCTGTGTTCTCTTGGGGCACCATGTCAAAGACCCAGTGCTGGTTGTTGGCAGGTCTAGTGTTGTCCTGCTGACCCAAGTGACCATGCTGACCATATGTGTAGGTGCAGCATACAAAATGATGAAGCTTGGAATTTACCACAGAAAATTTCCTGCAGTGACATGATTAAATATGGAAATTAATGTGTCATGGCAGTCTTTTTATGCCGTAATCTGTTCTTTTGTTCTAGTAAATTAATTCTGTAGTCAGCTCTGCAAGTCAATTTACTTCTGGTTTTCAAAGATCCCATTTTGGCATTTACATTGTTACACAGCTATTAAGGAATATTAAGGAGAAAGAGCAATAATCAGAATTTAAAGCATTGAAACTTAAAATATTTTTTTAGAATTCAGGATTGAAATATTTAGGAACAGTGCAGGTTAATATGTTCAATTTGTTTTGTATATTGGACTATAAGAATATGAAACAGATGGCAGAAAAGGCTGTTACTAACTGAGATACTCCCTAATTTCTCTCCTAGTAAATTCCAAATTTTTTCTGAGCTAATTATTTTTGTTTCTGAAATAAGTATTTCAATTACATATCAGGAGACATGTGGTACAAATTGATCTCAGGCTATAAGTAAATTCAAAATCAGAAGTTAACACAGTTGTACACAATTTTCTTCATGGCTATATTTTATAGATAAAATTTTTTTTTCAATCTTATTTAAGTAAAATAATGAGTTATTGTAAATGAGATTGGTAGTAACTTTATAATTTATCTTTTTTGGTTCTCAAAACAAATAAAGCAGATGTCTGAAATCATAACATATTGTGTTAATATACTTTAGGGCTTTTCTGTATAGTGATGAATTAGTGTATATAAACACACATGAATGTGGGAACTATAACTCAAATTAAATTAATCATCTGCTGCTGGCATAAACCAAGGACAGAAGAACAGAAATAAAATCACATTTGATATAGTGTTGGGTTATATAAATTTAATTTCTATATTTAGAGTTTAATTTTGCAGATTTCTTGCTATAAGTAGTCCCACTGAAGTATATTATTTTCATTGTGTAGAAAGATGCACATATATGCAATGATATTAAGTAACTGAAGTTTGTGTAGTTATTTCGATGTACAACCTCTGTATGTGTGTTGTGTTTACAATCTCAACCTTAATTGGAAACTTGTATTTCTTTTTGAGGAGAGTGGATAAAAGTGTAGAGGAAAACATCAGTTACAAAGCAAAGTTACCTAGTCTCTTAATATCCTGCACTTTTATTATAATTTTCAGCTTGTGAGACCACTAGAAAGGAAAGAGTATACACTACCTAGCAGATAGATAGCTCTCTGTTCTGAAGGATTGGAGTTTTAGCCTGATGTGTTTTACCTGGGTAAACAACAATATAAATCAACTGAAAAATAACTACCTGACTTTTTAAAATCCACATTTTGATAGAGATTTTTTTAAATAATGCATAATAATTAGTTTATAAGGATTGTGTATTTTTAAGTAAGCATGCAGTTGCAAAAACTGAGATTGCTGAGATTAGGCATTTCATGAATTGCATACTAAATAACCTGCAGATAAACGGATTTTCTTTGTTCTCTGTGGGAACAATTCAAGCAAGAAATAGTGACATAATACCGAAATGCCACAAAAAATATGATTGTGTGTCAATAAAAGATCGTGCTGTGAAAATGTTTTTACGAGTGGCAGTAAAGAGCTTCTGATTAGGCTCTTTCACTGGACAATTTTAATTTTTATTTTTAATTCAAAACCAATGAATCAAAGTGTTTAGAAAGATCTTACAAAGTCAGATTCAGCCTAATTATTTTCTTTATGAGAATCTGTGATACTTACCATGCCTAGGCTAGCAAAAGTTACTAGAGACTGGAGGATAAGAGATTTTAACAGAATTCTGCCTTTTTTTTTTACATGTTGGGTTTGGATTTGGTTACCTGTTAAAATTTGAGACATGCCAAGTAAAATGTGGCATGAAAAAGACCATAAAAGACTTATTCTACTTTTCCACAAGGACATACTTTTTCCTCAGTCACATGGAAGTTCCTCTACAATTGGATTTCAATATGAGGGGTTGAGTCTTAGGGGCTCAGAAATAGCTCATCTCCATGACATCTCTTTACTCAGGAATTTTCTAAGTTAATGCTCTCTGCCATTAGTAGCCTGCACACTTTCTTTTTCTCTACCCACAGTGTGTCTCTATCTCTAGGAAGAGATGGAGCTATACAGAGCTAGGAGAGAGTAAGATAACACGAAAATTTTATTCAATAGCATTAAATTGAGTACAACTTTCATTGTGTTCTCTCTGCCAGTCTGTGTGTGAGGGCTGCATGAATTCCCTGACCAAAATGTAAGCCTACTCTTGTGGCCAACGCTCCTGAGTGCTGGAAGCAGACAGATGTGAAGGGGAAGGAGAGTGGATGGAGACGACAAAACTCATCCAGCCTGGTCCTGGGCAATACAGTTTTTCAGTTTTTCATGGCTTGAGCCTGGCCCAACAGGCAAGATGGGTGTTCGGAGTCCCCCAGTACTCCAGAGCAATGCTGTGGCTGCAGCTGCACCAAGATGCAAAGTACTGAATTGCCTTCAGTGAATCAAAGTCAAGAGTGAATGTTCTTTTATCTGCTTTGTATTATGTTAATAAATACTCACCTCTTTTCCTAGGAATAGAGGGGAAAAGTGTGCATAGTCAACACTGAAGTCAAGAAATATTTATCATTTTTTAAAAATCATAGCTGAAAACATCAAAGAGTATGGAAGCATTTCCAATTGTAGCACTGTAGTGCATTATAACATTAATTATTGTCATGCTACATAATGGCCACAGGTATTTCAAATGCAGAGTAAGAACAACAGTAAAAATACAAGCAAGTCCTCAAATTATGCAGGTTTAAAAGTGAAACATATGGCTATTTCCTAGAAAATATGTTACTAGTAACGTAGCATATGGGTGTCCATATGGAAAGGATTGTACTGCCAGTACTGTAGAGATTAAACTAATATATCACTAGTAAGGAGATAGAAAAATGTGTCTTAGTCACTTGCTGATTATTAGTGTTGGTAATGCAATTTTTTGTTTTGTTTATTTTTTTTAAGCTGTGGGGCAGACAGATTGATTATTTGTAAAGGCATAGCTTAAAAATTATAAAACATAGCTGTAGAGTATTTTAATAAATTCATAAGCTGTATCTAATCCAATTTACTGCATTTTTATAGCAGTGTACTCCACATCAGAAACCAAATCTGTTTACATTCATTAAAATTAAGTGATCCATGCTACAGTGACTCAGTTATTCTCCAAACCTGTGTTTCTTGAGCCATTCATGAAGTTCTTTCATTTATTCTGTCCTTTCACTGAGAAGGATCCAGTGGGGCATTTGTCTACTCCCCCATTTTCATACCTGGCAAATAACCAATCCTCTCACAAAATACTTGTCTTGACCTTTTTATTTCCTTCTAAGTTCAGACTCGGACTGCACTTTTCTTCTTGCTATTTTCTATTGGTGGCATCTGGAGCAGAAGGGTTTTCCTCTGTGTGGACTTGGGCCATTAGGAGAAAAAAATCCAAGCTGCTCTGACACTGAGCTCTGCTAGGAACATGAGCACTTCCCAGCAGCATCTGCTCTATCTTTGAGTTTAAAAATTCCTGAAGGTTTAAATCTGTATTGTTATGGTTATGTTATATTTGGTCCATCACAGACAGTAGGTGCTTCAGAAAGAAGCACCACATGGTGGTCACGTACAACACATTCTTACTTATGCCTAGGATGGATATTCTCCAGCCTAAACACTTCACTCAGTGATTAGTTGGCAGCTGGGCTGATTTAGAGATTATTCATGTTCATGCCTACTTTTATTGTAAGCAATCAGGGACGTCAGTGATGGTGGCAAAAATCAAGTTTGCTGGCAGAACTTTGTAACAGTTTCATTAAACATCTGTATGAGATATTTTTATTAGCCTTTTTGAGGTTTTCAGTAATGGAAGTAATTTTAAAGTAAAGCCATTTTGGGAAAAAACATTCATAGGATCCAAGGTGTGCTTGAAGGTATTCTTGCATGTGAGGCAAATAAAAAGTGTCATATTCTAGTCTGATGGTGTTAGTTTGAGCACAGTACAGAACACTTAAGTGCCAAGCATTATGTAGTGTGTTTTTCTTTTTTAAAGCTGTGTAAATGGGTTATGTATTCATCATAGATGTATATCTGCAGCAGCCTTCTAGACAATACCTACATGTAGCAATTAAAGCAGTTATGTTTTTGTGGCATGCTAGCAAAAAGATAGTAATGCAAAACATGCTGTCCATGCTTGTCCTGTAATGGTTCATATGAAGTGTACACTAAGATGAATGACAGTGTGAAATACAGCAATATTTATAATAAAGCAGAAACTTACTTTTTAAAAAAATGTAAAAATATGCTAAGCAAACTTCGAGTTTGAAGTCACTAAAGCTCTCTAAATTACAATAATGTAAGATACGCGTAAATAATTCTAAATAAATTCTATTCTAAATTCTAATTCTAAATAAATTCTAAATAATTCTATTAAAGAATCTTGGGTTACACTTCTCCTTCACTCCTTTTATAAAAACCCTATCTTACGTGTTTAAACCTGCAAGCTTTTTATTGCATATTGGTTCAGATGCATCACAAGTGTCATATTTCACTCCTGTGGATTTTGCTAATTGTAAACAAAATACATTTAACACATAAAAATTAAACTTTGAAGTATGGCATTGCTATGCTATGACCATTCCCATATGTTACAAATATATGCAAATAACAGAAGTTTTCATAGAAAATATGTAAGTAATTGTTAAATTTGCTAATTGTTCAATTGCCTTTCATATTGAGTCAGATAGTGTGGGGTTCGCCTCAGCTTGTGCTACCCATGAGTCATCTATACCTCTTCAGATGGTGAGGAGCAAGACCTGTGGTCCACAAGGGTGATTCATCTTTTTCAGACATCTCCAGAAGTACGTCTCCATTGACCTGGCTACAGCTTAGTAAGACAAACAGCAATGATGAGGCTTCTCACTTTACGTGGCTAAAATTAGATTAGATTAATCTATCCTTAATTCTAAATGTTATTAGTATATCTTTAAAGATATACTAATATCTTTATGGCTTTATGGTAGCACCCGGTTCATAACACATAATACATTTAACTGTGAAAAACACCTGGTGACATCATAACAATGAAAGTCCTTTCTTTCAAACTTAGTAATAACAGTAGTATTTGAGATTAAAGGTAACCTTGCATTTAGTTGCTTGATAATTTGAAAACAGTTTACCAGAGTTAGAAAAGATTACTGGGACAATTAGCTAAAGACAGAGTTGCTTCCTAAAGTACCACTTAAAATACCCAGCCCCTCTTTAAAATCTTATTTTGAAATTGCAGATATATTTTTCTGTATCCTAGTAAATCATCAACATAGACTGCTGTATTTTCATAGACCTTATTTTTTAAGCACTGAAATCCAGCAATTCAGAATTTTCTTTAAGAAATTTTAACTACAGTTGTTTCTTTCATTCTCCTAAAAGTTGACAGTCAAAACAAGATCTAGTTCATTTGGGAACACATTATTAAATGTCTCTAAATGTGTCAGTTTTAAGTTTATGCAATCTCTAACTTAGTTGTTCATTTGCTGTATATCTTAGTGAGAAATGTAATTTTGGATGCTAAAAATTAGACCAGCAGAGACTAAGCAAGCAGTAATGGTGATGATCACAGGTGTCAGGGGAGGGATTTAGTCATATATCCCACACAGAACACATTAGCTGATTTGTCTAGTAGGACTGGTGTCAGGAAGGGAAAAACATATTTAAACAGCTTTTTAGCCAGAATCATCAATCATGAGTGCCAGTAAACTTCAGGAATGAGAGAAGAGTATCTGCAAAATCAGAAAGAAAAGGCGGAAATTAGTATGGAGAAAGTGTCACGTACATCTATGCCAGCTGCAGTGAGTTTAGATTAGTGTCTGCATCAGGATTAATGGGAATGAAAACCTCTCTGCTGAAGCTATTCTCTGTATTCTAGTAGTTGTAAATTCTTTTAAAATCTTGAGCTAACAGAGTTAAGAATCAAAGTCAGAAGTGAATGTGGATTTGTGCAGATGCCTTGCATGGCTGTAGCTGCTCTGGTCGTCACTGATTCTGCTCACTTGCCAAGGAGGGGGAATAGGTGTGTATGTCTTAGTGCAGAGTGGGACACTCTCACCTTTGGACTGCACATGCTGCTCAGCCAGGAGGTCTGGAGGGCTGGCCCTGCACCTCTCTGCAGATCCACACCTCTCGAGACTACCCAGGATGAGCCAGTATGAAAGTTTGCTTGCAAGAGTGCAGTGATTACTGTTTTGATGTGCAGGAGAAAATTGATCTCAGTGCCTTTTGCCACTGGTCACCCCTCTTGTGAGGTTGAGCTTAAAATAGATGTGATGAGGCTACCACACATACACGCTAGGAAGTTCCAAGACTGGCTGAGTTGATATAGAAGGGATAAACCCTTTTTGAATACTGCACCTGTTTGGGTTGGGGTTTTTTTCTGTTTTGGTTTTGGTTTTTGTTGTTTGGTTTTTTTGTTGTTGTTGTTATTTTTTGTTTGTTTGTTTGTTTGTGGGGTTTTTTTGGTTTTGTTTTGGTTTGGTTTGGTTTTTTGTCTTTAGCATATATGTTCATTTTCATTCTGAGAGCAGACTTTTTAAAATACCATAGATACATAGATAGATACATAGATACCATAGATAGAATGGTACTTCTATTATATTTAATTTTATAATCAGACCAAGTTTCCTCAATCCTTAACTATGGATTTGGGATTTTGGGGGGTTTTGGTTTTTTTTCTTTTTTCCTCCTTTTTCTGCTTGTGGTCTCACAAGTCTTCTGGCATTTGAAATTAGTCTTGCTTCTACTGTAGCTCCTCCCACATGCTGGTTACATAGCCTATATACCCATTATCAGCAGAGGAATACCCTGGTGGAAGCCAGGACAAATTTCAGATTGCTCCTTTTCTTTCTGCCTTGGGGATTTAAGCCTTGTCCATATAAGACGTTACACTGTTTTAATTAAAATGTTTTTAAGTCAATATAGTTAAATCTGTTCAAAGTCCTTATACAGAAGCACTTGAACCTGCTTAACCTTTGCTAGAATTGGTTTAGCTAACATTGATAAATTGCTGAAGTAAGCTAAATTAATTTAAGTGAGGTCTTAGCTGGGATAAGTGCATTTACATTAGATGTTTGCACCAGTTTAACTGGATTTAAAATCAATCAGTTTAGTTAAATCAATACATTTTTCCTTTTATAGGCATGACCTTAATTAAATAATTTTGTTGTGTGCAGCAGAAGTCCAACTTTCTGAAATACGTATTTTTGTTTCTAAGTAAATTGATTGAAGATTTGAGTACGTGGTTGAGCTTATGACAGGTTTGTGATACCTTTAAATGATGTTTAAGATTACTTGGTGGTTCTGCTCAGTGTGGTTTTGTTTTAGAGACAGGAAACTAGTCATCTTTTTGAAACTGAGATATCTGGAATCTCTGCCAGCTGACATTGTAACTTCTCAGTGTTTCAGCCCTGATAAGGTGCGCAAAATAACAAATAAGTGGCCACTTGACTTCTTGGTTGAGAATCAAAAATATACTTGTGGAATTATTTCACCAAGGGAATCTGTTCAATTTATTAAATACAACCTCACTGTTCTTTAACTGTGATCAGTGGATTTACTGATAGCAGTAATGTAATCCATATAATATGAAATCCTTGATACTTGACCTAAATATAAATTCCGAAAGCTGATCCAAAGAAAATGATTGCTGAAATTATTGTTGAAATTTTTTCAGCATTTCTGCACTCTGGTGCAGCATGAATTCTTATAGAACTTGGTATCTAGCGTCCAAACCTAATGGCTTATGTCCTTCCATGTCCAAAAATAAATCTCAGATATCTGAGGTATAAAAGCTGATGTCATATGGGAATTTTGTTCTTTTGTGAGATATGACACTTGATTGAAGTGTAACACTTAAATTAAGTGTTGCTGTACACCTTGCAACAATTAGAATTGTTTAGTGGCGCTTGAGTTAAGGTCACACTCTTTGAATTGGACAAAGAAAAGCTGAATTAGTAAGCTATTTTGGTTTTTTGTTTGGGTTTTTTGGTGGGTTTTTTTTTAGTTTGCTTGTTTGTGGAGTTTTTTGGGTGATTGTTTAGTTTTGGGGGAATTTTTTGTTTTGTTTTGTTTTCTTTTGTTGTTTTTTCTGGGTTTTTTGTTTTGGGGTTTGTTGTGGTTTTATTGCTTTTGGTTTTGTTTGGTTTTTTGTTGGGATTTGTTTCTTTGTTTGTTTGTTTTCTTTTTTGGAAATTACTTCAGGTAATAGCTGGAGAAACTGTACTCAGCTTTATTTTGTTATCCAAAAGTCAAACAGTGTACAGTAAACAGGGAAATTAATTTTTATTTTTATGTTTTTATTTTTATTTTCTCATGTTCTATCCCCTAAGACTCAATTAACAAGCATTCTAGCTTGTTTGGGGTTTTTTTTGCTGGGAAGTGAAGTCGTTTTGATCTTTCGAGCCAGAGACTCGACAGCTTTCATTTTACATGCCAGAAAATTAAATTTAAATTATGGCTTTAACAAGAAGATTTATAATATATATGCCTTGCAGAATATGATTACATATGTTCCTGATCATCCATCTATATACTTGTCAGTATTCCTGAACAAAGGTGATCCTAGGCACGTGTGAATCCCCACATAAAAAGGCAATAGGTCCTCTGAGTCAACTTTTTAAAAAACTTTGGAATATGCATGTGTATTTATGGAATATGTGTTTATTTAAAATGGTTTATCTCACTGAATTTGTCAAAGATTGCATAATAAAACTTTCAATTTGTTATCTTTTGTTAAAAAAAAAAAAATATGCCCAGTGATCCTTTGCTAGACAGAGGTTCCCAGGGGAAAGTAGTAGTAATAATGGAGTAGTACAGCTCTTTGGAGATATCATTTCCAGGGGACCTTTTGCAAGGGGATTAAAATTTCACATTTTGTTTTCTCATCTCATGAACTACCACCTGCAGAAATGAAACAAGACTTAAAATCATCTTTTATCAGGACAAACACCAATCTCTTGATCACCTTAGAAATAGTATATTATTTTCTTGAAATAAAGGTTTATTTCTTTATCTTTATAGATTTCAAAATAGATCTGTAATGCTGTCATATTGTAAGTCTTAATGCCAAATTACTATCTTCTCTCAAATGTCTATTAGTGTAATGAAGTTTCCATTCTATAATTCTTTTTAATGGGCTCTGAATACTCCGCAGTACATGCTGGGTACTGGGCTTCTGCCCAGTAAAGCTTGAAATCTGAGCTATTACATGAATGATCCATCTCTCTTTGTGTTCAGCAGATGAACTTTGTCAGGATTTCTGTTTTCGTATCAAAGTTCATGATGAGGAGTCTGCAGTACTTACAATGTGTTTGTGCTGAATTCTGCACTCTGAGTTCTTCTGGTGCTGCCATGCTGAAATAGCCTTGAAAACATTCCAGTGAAATTTTGCAGCTGCACATACATTCACAGCATGATTGAGAAAAAAAAATAAAGAGTGAGAGATCCTGGGCTCATCCAGTTTGATCACAGACATGCAGTAACATCTGATTCTTAACTTCTAATGTAGATTTCTGCAGTTTGTTGTAAAGGTTTGAGGAACAGTTTGAGATTTTGGCACACTGGCATGTTTGTCACAGATATGTCACAGATATTTTCCCAACTGTTTAAATCAGCCTCTACCAAATACTCATTGTATATGTGTGGATGTTCACATAAAGCTCAGGACTCTCACTATGTGCCTGTCCTATTATATCTACTTGCACTTAACAGTCATTTCAACATTTTGTTTGTGTTTACTGTGTTTCTAGAGGGAATTTGAAGGCAGACCATTTAGCTATGCATGTGCTTCAAACTGTTGAAGCTGATGGTAATGTATTGTTTAGGTAAAAATTCCCAGGACATGAAGTATTTTAGATATACAAAATTGATGCATGTAAGAGTTAGCAGTGATAAAACACTTTACATACAATCCCCAAATCCTTTTCTTTCCAGAAAATGAAATTAAAAAATAACTTGCTTGGGTACAAAGTATCCAAACTTGTGTCTTTTAAGTCCTCAGAGTGCTCGATGTTTATAGTAGGCTTCTTTTTACTGTTGATGTAGCAAAACTCAGGGACCATTCAGAAGGCAGGGGGAGATTTACCCTTTCTTTGACAATATTTTTCCCTCTATTAAATGACCTGCAGATATATAAATCATAAAAGGCTGTGTTGGAACAAAGCAAGGTTTGAATTATATCTGAAGATATGCTGTTTGGAATGGTAGATATTTGTTGAATAAAGTATATTTTTTGAGAAATCAGTATGCAGCTAACTAAAATGTAAAAGCACTCATCCCAGGACTAGGAAAATATTTATCTCTGTTCTTTTTGTAAGAAGTAATTCTAGATCAACAGTAAGTCTGTTAAAGGAAAAAGATCCTTTTTCTGAAAGCATGGGCTATCAATGCAGCTGTTGTCAACTTTTTTTAATGCCTCTGACCAAAAAAACTGCTATGATCTTTTAAGGCTTTTGACCTAGGTTCATTTTTAAAAATTAACATTTACTGGAGGAATAAAATTGCTTTTCATTGAAATACAGTGCCTGTGTCTACAGGTAAAATGCAATTTTATTTCTATTGTTTAGAAAAGAGATCTCTAGTGAAAATTAAATCAACTTCCTGCTTGATATATCAAATCACAAACTAAAACTATTTTACATAAATACTGAATTAAAGAGTTTTAGAACACTGAGTAGAACGGATTGCTACTGTATACTCACTTCACTGCAAAACGAGTCAAAGGTTCATTGAAAAGCTGGTCAAAGGATTCAGTTTCATTTCCCTTTTTAATCTCTGTAAAAGCTATTCCTGAGAGCTTGAATATGCACCATAGGCATCCTATTTTCCCATTATTCGCCTCTACGTGCTTCTTCTCTTCACGAGACTTTATGATATGACCAGGTTTCCTACACCAGTGGTCAAAGAGAAACAATATGTTCTCACACTGATTATTATTTAGAATCTCTTTTGTTATGGATGAGAGTATGTCCAAAGGCTGCTTTTCCCAGGACAACGCTAATGTTTTTAAATGGCCCCTGCAGGCAACCGGAACTTCACATCTCTGAGAGTGACACATGCAGTCCTGAAATACTTTCTTTTCTGCACTTAAATACCAAAGAAGGTCAGGGGAAAAAAAAACCTAGGTGGAAAAAGTGGAATTCATGCTGTTGTGTGGGAAGAGTGGTAGTGCTTGCAGAACAACTGGTCGGCTTTGAATTAAAAAAAGGTGTTTTATGATTCCTCTCTTCGCTTTCTGGCACTCTGCAGCAAAACTTGGAGTGGCTATACATTGATTCTAAACATGCAGAAATTATCAAAGATAGACATGAGCAATGAACAGTTTATAATAATGTCCTGTAATTAATGTCAATTCAACTTGATTTTATGTTTGTATTGCATATGGAGAAAGCAGCATGTCAAAAGACTAAATTAACTAGAGGAAAAACATCAGGAGAGCCATGCTTTGTTCCTGTCCCTGTCACAGATTCGGGACAGTTTTGGGAATTAGACTTAATTTGGCTTGTTCTTTTTTCCTATCGATAAAAACACCTCTTTTGAAATGGCTTTTAGATGGTATATTTTACCTATTATACTAATGCTACCAACATTTAATCAGGAGCATTTTACTCTAGTTGCATTATTACTTTGGAAAATGTTTCGCAGCCCTTACCATCACTGAGAACTCACGCCAGTGCAGCACGAGGCACTGTTCTCACATAGTCAAGTGTTTTGGCAATGCAACACAGCACTGCATGATCTGCAGGCTCCTGTTTGCCCTAGTGCAAACATTAAATTTAGATATGGGTTCACTTGTTTCTGTCGTCTGTGAGGGAATTGATGGAGTGAAAAAATGCTAGAAACAGGATAGTAGTGGAAATTTGCCATAGGATTAGTTATGTGCATGAATAATTTCTGCTAAGTTCTCAGATGTTTTATATTTTATTACTGAAAATAGAGATACTTTTTTTGTATAAAGAGTATCACCAGATATCCCAGCTTTAGGGACAACATGTGACTCCAGATGCACTGCATGTATTGCAGGAAGACCCTTGTCTAAACTCCTTAGCTAATCTTGAAAAACAATTAGGTCTTTGAAGAGGGGTAAAAACAAATGCACCATAAAAACCCTTGCAGATTTGGTCCTTTGATAATGGAGAAAATCTGCTTCAAAATTACTTTTGTTATTTCTGTTTTTTAAGATAACAGCTATATTTGCTGGTATAGCCAGCTACTAGTGTAGCAAATATTCAGATTAAGTTTATAGTCTTTCGCAAGCTGAAAGATAGTTTTTAAATTGTGTAAAATCACATTCAGTTTGTCCCCTTAGCAAAAAAAAAAAAAAATCAACAAATACCAAAAATTAGTCAGATGCAGGTTTTTCTATTGTTCCTGGAAGCAGACTTCCAAAATCTTTCCAGTCAAAATAAAGAGGACTTCATCCCATTCTTTTCCAGAAAAATCAGTGGCAACTTTATAGCTGACTTTATAGCTAAGTGTTAGAGAGGTATTGACCCTGAACACAGCACTATTTTTGTAAAGTGATTTTCAGAACTCCATGCAATAGTTCATCAATTGAAGAAAAAGCCTATAATCAAAACCTATGCACATACACAAGAGGGAAATCAGCTTCATCCTGGTTCTTTGACATTTTCTTGCTTTTCAATAGATATAAATAAAAGTGTGTGTGTCAGCTTTTTGGTAGTTACCCTGCAATCAGCTGGCCTAAAGAGACATTTCACAAGTTACTTTTTTTTTTATTGAACATTAGACTTGATCTTTTTCCTTCACTTTGTTTCTGTCTCTACCTACATATATTAATAAAATATGAAGGATGAAAGAGCAAAAAACATAATTATCAGAGAGACAAGTTAATAAAAGAAGCTGTTTAAATTGATTGTAAATTATTTTACTTATTTATCTATTATTATTATGCAACAATTTGACAATAATCTTCCAAGTTTGCAGCTAGAGCAGTCAGATCAAAAAAGGATAAAAGAAAAAGAAAATATTATTTAATTAGATCATGATTTTTCTAATCTGTGAAAGCTATTCTATAAAGGACATACCCATTCCCTCACAATTTTGTTTAAATAGCCTGCTTTGATTTAATCTATGTGTATTTTATGTTCAGATTTTAGTTTTTTAATAAAGAATTCTTCTTTCAGCAGTGTTCTGACTTACAGAAAAAAGTGCACTGAAAAAACAAACATTGAAAAAACGGAATGTGGATGTGTCTCAATTACAGTCAGACAAATATTACTACTAAGGAAAATATCAGTATAATACTTCTTAATATATTTCACAATAAATTTTATGTTTTACTTTTTTGTTCTTCAGTTATAGAAATACTAAAGCTTTTCAATTTTAAAATTCAATGTAAAATCTAAGGTTTTGGGTTTGTGTAGGAAGGTCTTGAAAAGCAGTGCATTCCAGGAAGAAATAAGCAAATAGTGCTCTTATGATAGTTCACATCCCAAATTAGTTTTAAACAAGCTACTATTTTTCATAAATATTCTCCATTAGCTTCTCTATTGGTCAACTTCCTATTCTTGATACACCCAATATGCCAGATTTCCAAGTGGATGAATCCATGTGTAATCTGTTCTACTGCAAGGTATATGGGTAAACTCTTTCTTGTCTAAGAAGCTTTTTTGCAATTATTTCCACTGTCCTTTTGGAGGTCACTTCAATGAAACTGAAGTGACTCTGGCTAGTGTTAAACCTTTACATATGGCCAAGCTTCAAAGTTCTTCAAAGTTACGGTGTCTGACTTTACACTATCCTGAAAACTAAAGTTATCTTATATTTTATTTTCTGTAACATATTTTTTTTCAGTTCCATTATTTGTTTGTCACAAGTTCTTCCTTCACAAGTTACTTACCCAAGCTTTCAAATTTTCCTGGTTTAGGATTCTGTAGCAATGTGATACACATAAAACAGAGTAGGCAGTCTTTTAATGACAGCGGTTGTTCAGGAAAAGAAATGGTTGGGGGTTTGGTTTGTATATATATATGTGTGTGTGTGTGTGTGTGTGTGTGTGTGTGTGTATGTATATTCTACTTGTCAGTAATGAGCAATATTCTACAATCTGTCATGGGAATGGGGGAAACCATCCTTCTGAGGTAGTGCTTTAGAGAAGGAGAGTATTTAATGCCATTTAGTGCAGCCACAAAATGGTCCAGGTTCTTGGTCATGAAAATCAACATAGTGCCATTGAAGTGAATGAAACTTCAGATTGTGACAGGTTAGATCTTCCTGAATGAGGAATGATAATGCCTGTTATATGTTCTTCTGCTGCCATACTAGTTTCAGTGCATCTGAGAATGGACTATAGATGTGACTGTTTAACAGATAGGAAAAATTTCTCATGTTATACTTGAAGCGAACTTCTCTTTGATTAAAACTGTTCCTACTAGACTTTAATGCTGAATGTAACTATTCTTAGAGCTTATTTTGTAGCATAAAATTTCTTCTTCCTTGGAGTAACCTTCACTTGTTGCTGACACTGAATCCATTGTCTGTCTACATGCATAGATCTTCTTTTGGAAAATTTAATTTAAAATATCAATGCTGGGAGAATTCTAATTTTTGTCTCCCAAAGATAATGCTTAGAACAGAATGGCTTTACAGACAAATGCAAAATACTTACACACTAGGATTTTGCTAGAAGTTCTTGAATCCCAGGGGAACATTGAAACTAAACTGTCAGTTCCACTTGACCATATGCATGATTTTTGCTGCCACAGGCCTTTAACTAAACAGAAATGGCCACGATTATGTCTGTAAGATTCCATGAAGGGAACAGCAATTTGTGAAATTATCTTGTCGGAAAGGGTCCTTAATATGCTTATTGAACACTACAATTTCTTGATAATATATTACCAAGATATATATATTGACATATATGTTATAGCATTGATTTTTTGATACTGGGAGTGGCTGCATGTTGCTTGGCTGACAAGTTGCTGCAGTGGGAGTTGTACTTGTGGCACCATCATTCCAGTGACCAGCATCTCACTTCTGTGGCATGTCTGGTGCTTCAATCTGAGCTGTTAATTTACTTCAGAACTAAAGGATTTCCCACATTGCAGAGAAGTGTCATTTAAAATGGAAAAGAAAAAAAAGGTTTATTCTGCATTTATTAAATTTTAAAAAAAAGGGAACAGATCTTATTATTGTTTTTATCATGAGACATCATCTTATTGAGATATAAGTGATAATTTTCAGAAAATGCAAGTAGTATAGAAGAAGCACCAAGACGAGTGATTTTGTAGCAGATGATACTTAATACTTGCTAGTAAAGTATTCTGTAAATAAAAATTTTTCAGTTGTTTTCTGCTTTGAAATTATTAAATAGAAGTAAACAGACGGTAATTACATTCAGTGAAGAGGTTTCAATTTTTTCCCCAGCTTTGGTCTCCACCTTGTTAACTGGTGTCAACATCTGTTGAACTGAGAGTTTATTAAGGCAATGTGTCCTTCTTGAAGCTATGTCTTAACCTGGTGTAAAATTCTGAATAAATTACTGCTGGCTGCACCACTAGATTCTTTGCAAAACTTTTCAGTATATGCCCCAGAACATGCTCTAATTTCTAGGTAGTTTTTAACTTTCTTCAAGATGTTGATTTTACTGTAAGACCTTGTATGAATTTGTTGCAGACTAATTTCTCTGGGCATGTCCAGGCCTACAAATTAATTTTAGTTCAACAGCTAACTTGCAACAACCAAAGTATTACAGTATCTCTTTAGAAAAGACTCACGATTTCATTCAGTGTCTCAGGATCCTGGACTTTAATCTCCTAATGAACCATTGAATGTCTATCTTTGTAAATGTAAAATTCGCATTTTTATCTTTCTATTAAATCTTTTCAAAGAAGGAGTGGGTGTCTGTGGAAGGTATGGGGACAGGGATTGTTTTTCTTTTAAATTTTTAGACATTTTCAGCTAAGTGATGATGCAAATGATCCTTTGGATGCATTATTAATCTTTCTAAGATGTTCATGCAGATTTCATTTGTACAGTTATACATGTGTGCATTTAGAAATGCCTGCTTTTTTAAAATTAAGCATTTTCTATATGTTTAATGTTGAGTATTTGCTGCTTTAAATGTGACAATATTAACTTTTCTTTTAAATATACCTACCTCAGTGTAAAATATACATCACTGTGTAGCAATTCACAGTAGTGGTGTTCAGCCTTATTTGATTTGTGGATCTCTACAAATTTTGTAATGGAAATATGGATGTTCTACAAATATGTGTAGATTACTGTATGCCATATTTGAGTCTTCCATGAAACCCTTCAGAAGTATTGCATGTTCCTACAGTCCACAAAAAACTATTTGAAAATTACTGCATTATAGTAACGAAAAGCATATCTCTCTTAACCAAGTCATGCAGTCATAAGCTGAGTGGTATTAATAGAACTTCAGATTAATTTGTAGCTGCATTTAGGAAAAAAAAAAAAAGAAAAAAAAAAGCAGCAAAAAACCCACCAAACAACAACAACAAAACCCAACCAAACAAAAAAACCACTTTGCATTATAAGCAGTTTTTTAGCAGATTTTCAGTGTAATTCTCTTGAAACTCAAACATCTTGCCTCTACTATTTTCTGTAGGTATTATGATGTTACTTATGGCTGTTAGAAAGATAAAGGGAAATTTTGCCCAGTATAATTCAGATTTCTGTTTCTCATTTACCAAGTCCAAAATTGCAAACAAGATCTAATTTTGTACACAACAAGATATATATTTGGACATGACTGGATGTATTAAACAACAGTCTGTTGCTTCTTGTACTGTTTATCAACTTTTACACGGGCCATCTGTTTATGACAGTTATGACTTGTCTCTTTCTAATTCATCTACCATTCTTAAAACTTCCAACATAATTTTTGGCAAGAAAACAAAATATTTTGTTTTTCTTAACTTTTTTGGGGGGGAATAGGCGAAAACATTACTTTTATTTATATAGACATCCCAGAAAGTGATTATTTATTTAAAACAATTTTGTTTGCATGGAAAATAAAATCAATTATTTGACAAAAAGGGACCATGTCTTAGTGATGTATCTGTAATTACAGTTTAAGACTAAATTCCTAACTTGAGATATTAATGAAAAGTTTTCATTAAAAGAGTATGAAATAGATTAACAGTACATGATAATGCCATTCTCCAATATAATCAGTCAGAAAAACACTCAGTTCCAAAAAACCCAAGAAGATGCATAAGCTTGGACTTCTTTCACTGAAACTATTAAGTGAAAGTTAAGTGTTTTCTTTCTAGCTTGCACTAAAGTTTGGAAGACTGAAGAAGGACTCTTCCAGTTTGGGGATTTAATTTCTTGGAATTTCAGTCTTAGAGGCTTCAGGAATGTGGTTTAAAGTCTGTGGAACCTGGAAAGCAGAGGTGTAGAAAAAGGGTGAGGTCTCCAGACCTGCAGCTACCTTCGTTCTTTTCTCTTTCCTTCATTTCATTATCATGTATCTGTTGTCCCTTGGATAGGAATAAGCCGGTAACAAGGGAGTAAAAAGTCCACAGCTTTCTTCTGCTTGCATCATTTTGATGGCAAAAAATGTTAGTGGATAAATGAAGTTTATCAGCTATAGAGAAGGTAGTGTCTCCCACCACTAGAGAAACTTATGTTCATATATGAAACTTCTTCTGTCTGGTTTTTTTTTTTGGTTGGGTGGGGGTTTTTTGGTTTTGTTTGGTTGTTGTTGTTGTTGTTGTTGTTTTTTCCCCTTCATGATAGGGCTTGCTTTACTCAGTCTTCTGAATTTTTCACATTGCCATTTTGTTGAGTGCAGTGATAGAAGATTATAGCTTTTGTTTGGGTTACAATTCTTAAAAGTACTTCACACAGCTCTGAAATACTAGCTTCCAAATAGCATTTCACTCATTTCCTGGGGTGATTCTGCAACTTGACAAATCTGTGGACATAATTTGTTTGCCAAAGTAAATTAAAGTGTAGGTGTATGAATAATTTCTAATTATCCTAATTTTAGTGTCATTTGCATTGGAAATAAAGCAGTAGTTAGTAGTATAAGATTCATTCTTCTTTTGGGTTTGAGTCCATGTTGAATTTTACTGTTCAGCTTACAGAAGAGTCATTTAGTTTTCATAATTACTTAATAGAGTAGAAGATATGATGCTCTTGAGCATGACTCCAAGCAACAAATGGGCTGAAAGAAACAAGGAAAGTAGCGGACAGAACTGACAGAAAATATTTTAAATAGGGAGGCTTCAGAAGGCTGGAAGAGGAGTTACCACATATAGACTTCCCAGAAGATTCTGTTATCTAGCAATGTCCTGACTAATGCCCTAGCTAATAATGGATTTTACACGGTCGGTTCTATGCAGCATCATATTTTTTTTTGTACAGCTGAAAAGGTTTTAAGTACAAGGGATAGAGGTTTACAGCTGTAAGCACAGTTCTGGCACAAGTACAGTTTTGAATGAAAAGAAATCTAAGCTTCTTTTTTTTTTCTCTTTTTTTTTCTCTTTTTTTTTTTTTTTAATTTAACACTTACTGTCAATATGATTGAAGACAGACATACTGAGGCAAAAAGCAATAACAAGAAAATGTGGTAGAAGTCCATTTCAGCTTTGGGGATGTATTGTCTGCAATATAGTAGAACAAAAGAGATCCAGGATAAAAACAGTGCTCATAGCTGAGGAAAACAAAGATATTGATCTGTTGCAAGGATCAAAATTATTTTTTTACACTACATGCACAAAGGTGTGTTCACTTTTAAAATTTATCTGTAGCAGTGCTGTTGATATTTCTGAGTAATGTTCATGGAATGTCATGGCTAGCAGGGAGAGGGGGAAAAATACTTCCTTGGCAAAAGTTTCTCTTCTTTTTCTCCTCCTACTGTTGAAGAATGATGGAGCTGTTGAGTTCAAATGTCATCATACTGACCTGGTTTTGTCTCATTCATGCCTGGTAATGCCTGGTGTGGATACAATACAACTAAATAAGAATAGTGGAGTTTCAGCAGCATAGAAATTAGTTACAAGTTAGGAAATAACTCACCAACGTATTTCCCACATTGCCTTTATTAATGGATGCAGTTGGAATTTTGTGATCCACATTGTTTAACAAGGACTGGGACCCTGTCACCTGTACACCAAGTCATTTGTAATGGAATGTGGAGCAGTAACAGCCCCTGTAAAAGCTGTCAGAAGACAAGGCAAATAGGAGTGAATTTATCTGCTGAGATCGTGTATCTGGAAATTTCAATTAGTAGCAGTTCAGTTACTTTTGCTTTTGTGGTCACCACTCTGCTAACACAACTGCTTAGCCTTCTGGATTATGAAACAGAAAATTATTCACCATGTTTTCTTCCTCATAAAATTCTAAAATTCACGCTGCTCAAAAGTATAAATAATATTGAAAGTAATTATTCTTCCGGCAGAAAGGAGTAAATTCATTTCTTCAGCCTGTGTGACTGCTTACACATCAAGAAAAGACTTCGAAACTGCTGCAGATGTGCTATAGATAAATGTTTGCCACTCTCTAACAAGATTCCATGTATACCATAATCATTTGGATGGTGTGTGACGGTTTGGATCCTTTCCGTAAACAAAAATGTGCTTAATTTTTTACCTGATAATAGAACAGACTGCGTTAGCATTCCCAAAAAGATTGTTTTTACAGAAAATAAGGCACAATTTTGCTTCATTTTTTACAGAAAAAAGGTATTCATTTATCTGAGCGATACCACTGCTGAAGGAAAGGACTTTCTGTGACAAAACAAAGAAATACCCCAGTGTTGATCAAATAGATTTTTCATCAGACTGTTTTTAGGCTGCAGGTTTTAAGCTTTATTAGTGAGTAAAGGTACCAAAACCTGAGACTTCCAGTGGCTGTCTGACTTAAAATGTATTTGTATGTGACTGTCACTAGCATTAGTAAGATGACTTTCACTTAAGTTTGCAAGCATGAGTTCTTGTTGCACAAATGTGGTGTCATTTGTACCATTACAAGTAATTCAGATCCACAGTTTAGAAGGGACCTTCTTCTTCCTCACAAGAATACTTGTAAATATTGCTTATCATTTATGGCAAATATGTATTTAATACTAGTTTTAGACTGGCATAAAGAACATGCAATACTTTGTGCATCAAAAATTGTTGCTGCCATGTGAGCACAAACTGTAATGAAAACAAATTACTGACACACAAATAGACCTTATTATAGAACTGCGTAGCTCCCAGTATACAACTTTGGTTGACCTTATACTTGGTCTACTGGTTATATCCCAATTTGCAAGCAATTTGCAGTGTCTTCTTCGGTATTAAGGCACTCTGCTTTTTTTGAAAAGTAAACACCTGATTCAAATTGGAGAAATTTTTTTTTTTTTATCTTCTAAACTAATGTGGTCTGTATATATGCCAGTTCTTTATCTAGCCTATTAAAACCTTCATTATTACTTCATTATTTCAGTTTCTAGTTTCCTTTTGAGCAAGGTGTCATGAATGAACTTATTAGATAAGCTCTTGTATTCTTACATAACCATATAAAAGGGAAAAAATTTCCGTGTTTATTAAGGTGTTTATGTTACGGAGCCAAAAGGAAAATTATAACCCACTAAGTAACTAAGATAAGCAGTCACTTTAGTGTGGCTGTGCATTTTTACTCTGTTGAAACCATATTTGTATTTTAAATTTGGCATTTTCTTGATGTATAGTACTAATAATTAGACATGCTCTACTTGGCATAAACGCTGCTGTATTTTCTGATTCAGTTAGATTTTGTTAGAGAGAAGAGGTTCTACTGTGCTAAACTGCTTTGCTGTACAGTTCCCATGAAATGGCCTTTATTTTTAAGGGAATGGATTAGATGCCTGAATGTGAAGTAAACTGGAGAAATACTTAATAAAACAGTATTTTTCAAGCCTTTAGGAACTAGCATTTTTTGTTTGCATTTCATCATGCTAATTATTGTTTAAAAAGTTCCTTAGGTGAATATGCTTGGATCATTTATGAAGTTTCATTCTATTCATTATACAGAACAGCTAATTAATGCTGGAAGTGTTATTGTTCTCAGAGAGATTGTGTAACCACTCAACTACAAACATCTTAGAGATGTACTGTAGGTGTCAATATTTGACACCTTACTCTTCAAGGAATTACAGATAATTTATGGTTTTTCTCATCAAAACTCAGCTTTAGCTGTCATAGAAGAATAAACACAACTTATTTCAGATATTAAACAAGGAGGATCTTCAAAATGAGTTTTCTGAAAGTAGTTCCTTTGTTATTTTTCAAGCCAACTTGTGATGATTCATAGTATGGAACCTTTTAAAATTATTTTCATTATCTTCATTTCTTCATTTCTCATGAGAGTGAGCTGTGCTCACTCTTAGCATCCATTTGTATTGATTTATATGAACAACCTAAGTTATATTAGTCATAAATGAAATTAATGGCAAGTTACATCACTTTTCTCTGACTGTGTTTTCCAAAGCAGAACAATATAACTGCATTGGAACATATTAACTGTTATGTTAACAGACACAGAATCCTGTGTTAAAGTTAATTTATGTTGAGCTGTGGAGTGATACATGCTGACAAAAACAGAAAAATGCAGAATTGAGGCTGACAGTCTGTCCTTCCCTGATTGTATAGATTTGTTGCAGCACATGCTGTATGTAACATCATGCTATGATCTGAGACCTAAGCAACAATTGCTACAAGAGGAAACAGAGCAATCTGTCCGTCCCTGCATCAAATCTTATTGTCCTTTTTCGATACCTTTTAGATTTCTAAAGATACTTTCAGTAATATACTTTAACTCAGCAATTTTAAGAAAAACATTGTATGAATTTCAGGCTTCAGTGAAGTAAAATAAATACCTATAGATTATTTATAAAAACATGTGTTTCAATCTTACTTTAGTTTATTTTACTTTAAAAATCACATAGAGTTAACATCTTGACAATGGCTTAAACTATACTTTGGCAAATATCTTTGTGATTCTACTAGGGCTAACTGCACATCTGGAAGGGTAATATGGACCTTGCAGTAGGCCTCTTCGTGCCTTCTTCTGTGGGTGCCCAGTCTTCTCTGCGTGAAGATTTATTTCTCCTTGACAAAATACAGTGTTTGTACTTCTGCTGATCACTGCAAAGCCTGTAACAGCAAGTGCTATTCCCAAAGCTGCCTTAAACACTCATTCACAAATGCACTTAGGCATAATTAGATAAGAAGTCTGCACAAGCTTAAGGCTATAGAATAAATGCTATCTGTGCCTGTGCTCATATCATCCTGGCTGTATCCTAGCTTCATAGCCCCTCCTGCTCAACTACGTTTATCCCTTCTACTGTGGAAACAGAAACATTGTTACCATTTTACTTGAACTGTATGCATTACTCTTAACCTAGTTGCCTTGGTTGGTAAGTGTCTTCAAAATTGTTGTTCCTGGAAGAACTATGTTGTCCCATAGGTGTAGCTGTCCATATGCTGTATCTTTTAAATCACAGAATTGTTTGGGTTGGGAAAAACCTTCAAGATCATTGACTCCAACCATTATGCCAACCATAACTGGCAAGTCCACCACTAATCCAAGTCCCTGAGTGCCACATCTACATGTTTTTCAAACACCTCCAGGAATGGTGACTCCACCACTGCCCTGGGCAGACTTTCCTGGTGATTGACAACACTTTTGGTGAAGAAAATTTTCCCAGGATTAAATCTAAACTTCTCCTGTCTCCACTTGAGGCTGTTTTCTCTATCCTGTTACTTGGGAGAAAAGGCTGATCCCTACCTGGCTTCAGCCTCCTCTCAGGGAATTGTAGGAGCAGAAGAGCCTCTCCTGAGCTGTTTTTTCTCCAGGATAAACACCCACAGCTCCCTCAGCTGCTCCTCATCAGACTTGTATTCCAGGCCCTTCCCCACCTCCAGTGCCCTTCTCTGGACCTCAATGCCCTTCTTGTAGTAAGGGGCCCAAAACTGAACACAGAATTCGAGGTGATGCCTGACTAGCTCTACGTCTTCAGTGAAACTTGCTAAATGTAGCAGTCATACTAGTGTTAGTTACATAGGTAATAATTGGTTGTTGACGAAAGAGGGCAAAACTAGTGTATGAAGACATTCTAAACAAAATTAAAGTATCTTAAAAGTAAGAAACAGTTGAAAGAGCAGTGATGGTGTGTCAGGTTTTTTTATTTCTCTTTCTGATCCCGACAAGGATGGGAACCCAACCCCCTGGGCCCTTTGAGGGGAGTTCCCACTGCTGAGTTCTTTTCCTTGAGTGAAGAACGAGAGGGTCACTCTTTCTCTTTTGGTCTTCAAGGTCTTGTTTATTCTTATCTGAAGTTCAGCACACCATCTGCACACCAGACTTAGCATGGTGGAAGCAGGGCACAAAATGGACCAAGTGCACAAGATGTCCCCAAACCAAGGTCTTTTAAAGCTGTTCTACCCAATTACATTCTAACACATACTTTGTTTCTACTTTTCTACCAATAACTCTTACTAATCTATCCACGTAACTTCCACATTACTACTCACACTAACCAATAATCTTCTACCACAAGCACTACAGAAAATGAAGAGGGACAAGAAGGAAGAAGGGACAACACCCAAAATCCTCCATCTTGTCCTATTCACTCTCATATTAAAATCCTAAAATCCTAAACTGCTCACTCTGTGATACACTACTACTACTACTACTACTACTACTACTACTACCACCTGTGTGCTCTAACTCATCCCAAAGTTTTGGCAATTTTTTCCCAGGGACAAAGGTTAAAAGTAGTGTTCTGCTGAGGGTCAGAATTTCTTTAAACAGGCAGAGAGACATTCTCTGTGCCCTGGATCCCACAATGGTGCACAGGGATTATTTTGTCTGAATGGTCTTTTTTCAGACTTCTTTTTTAATGCTATGGAAATGCCATGATAACACATCAGTCACATCACTAGGTAATATCGACTGTTGCTGCTATTTTTCAGATTGCTTTTCTAATACAAGCCTAAGCATTTCTTCAGTATGTTATAGATGAATTTTTACTTTCCTACCACCATCCTACCAAGAATAATTTTTTCCTTCTCTTTGTGGTCTTCTCTTTGAAATGATAGCTTTCAAACTGTGGTCCTCAAGAATGTGGGAAGTAGCTGTTGGGCTGGTATTGTTGTTGCTTCCTGACGGTGATTCAGGACTCTTTGACTCCAATATCAGAAGGCTTATATGATTTATTGAAATTACTCCATTATTCAGAAGGAATTTGGACTATATATGCCCAGGTCCCGAGCTCACATGCTTTCTCCTTCATCATGGTCAGTACAAGACTGCCAGAAAATGCTTACAAAATCAGAAAGGTAACATTTCTCTATATCATAGGCTGAGAGGAAGAAAACCACAACTCCCCATATTGGGAGACTGCATCTGTGTCCTTGAACACACAGCCCAGAGATATGTTTACAGAAATCTGTGCAGAGAAAAACTAACTTCTCCTGGGAAGAAAACCTCAGCAGGCTTTCACTCAGAAAACTCATAAAATGTCCAGGCAACAGACTGGTATTAAACACACAGATCTTTTGCAGAGAAATTTGACAATCAGGATGTGTAATGCTTTATCAGATATATTGAGGGTTTGCATTGGTTTGTTTGTTGACATTTCTAGCAGTTCACCGCACAGCCAAAATGTTACAGATGCGCACATAGAAAGCATTCTACTATGTTCAATGAAAACTTTTTTATTAGTGTAATTTATTTAGGAAAAAAAGAAAGAAAAATAGTTAAAGAGAAACATAATGTGACAGAGAATAATATTCCAGTGCTATAAAGAGTTTTAATAAAATGTTCATATTCTATCTTATCAAATATTCATGTATTTATGTGGGCTATACAGATATGTCTATGTGTATAAGTGTATGAATCTTTTCTTGTTTCACTTTTTAAATTTTTGGTTCTTTTTCTTATCTTCATTTCTTTCAAACTGTGTTATATTTCATAAGATCACTCGCTTTCTGTTCTGCCTAGCCCTTTCAAACCTAGCTGCTTCTTGATAACATAATCCATAGTGTCTTGAAGTGCATAGTAATTATTTCGTTCTGTTTAGTGCTGTTCTGTCTAGCCCTTGCTCTGAGTTCCCAGGCATACCTCTATAGAAGATTACACAACAACCCTAATCCTATTGCATGAACCCCAGTTTTCCAGTTTTCACTTACCATATTGCAAGAAGACTGAGTAAGGAGAGTGAGTATGAACTGTCTGGGTTAGAAAAATAAATAGTGATTCTTATGAATAAGAATCTGTACTCTTAAATAGAGAACAGTAAATACTGTATCAATATCTTAAAATGGCATTGGGCTTGTTTCTGAGAGTTAAAAAGTACTGCATGGTCATTGAAGTACTTGAAAAGCCTGTCTGGTTTAACACTTCATGCTCTGTGGTTTATTTGGGCATTTTATTTGCCTGTTACATTTTGTGCAAGTATTGCCTTCTACTTTTTTGTGTGTTCTGGTGAACAGTCAAATATCTAAGCTCTTGTTGTGTATGGAACAGTTATACATCAGGAGTTATATAATGAAATTCTAAACTTTCAATAGGCATTTTCTCTTTTAGATTGTGTACATAAAATTCTACTGTCATAAACAGTTTTTATCTTCTAGTAAGTATTTATTTGGCTCTTTTGTCTCAATTTGATTCAAGTTTATGTACTAAAATTGTATCTATTGTACTCTACTTGCTGCTAAGCTTATCAAAACTTAGGAGTTGTTACACTGAATCATGATTTAAGTAGTTATTGTTCTACCATCAAACAGTGTGAAATTCTTTAGTGCGTGACACAAGTAACATGCTGTCATGCATTAATTAGACATTCTTCATCTTTCAGTCTTTTAATCATCTTGATGTGTACCCTTTCAAATTGATGAATTTATTTTGCCTCTTTAAAAAGGCAAAATGCATAATTCTGTTGTTCTTGAGCTTAGGACTTGTGTTTTCAACATTTTCTGTCTTTGGCAGAATGAGTACAGACCTTTGTCACAGATGTCATCCTCTATCTCAGCAAGTATTTGCAGACCATCGAGCAGGCTTTTCAAAGTCACTGTTTATTAATCAGGAGACTACAGTAGCTAGATTATGCAGGAGAGAAAGACAAAGCTAAATGTACAAAAGAGTGTGTTCTCACATAATTTAGGAATACTTTCTGTTATTCTCCAAAGAGGCGCACTCTAATCTTGCCTGATCTCACAACTGAGCAGGCTAAACCGTTAAATTCCCTCTCTGGGAAAGCATCTTCAGTCTCTACCTCCTCTCTTACAATCCCATGTGACTAAGAGCTAAAGTAAAATTCTTCTTTTTTGACAACCAGCCCTCTACATCCTGAATTTTAATTTCTTCTGTGAAATTTGGACTTGACAAACTTAACTCATTTACCAGAATAGTCTGTTAATAAGTGCTTGTAATAGTTTGAATTATATACATGTACATATTACATATGTACAATTATATACATATTATTATCTAATAGCCTACAATTTTATATTAATAAACATATCTTTATTAAGTGTTACAAAGTGGTTTTTCTAGCTTCTGCCAGTTTATCATCTTAAACTGTTCCAGCAAAACATTAAGTGATTTTTACATCTGTCCATGTTTGATGTTCTGCCTTCTGTGACTGTATCTGTAGCTCCTGGTGTACTCTAAGGAATGGATTTTTAGAGCCATTCACAGAAGTTTAGGAGCACTACATACACCAAATACACCAATACATATCCAAACAAATCAGGATTTCAAAAGAGGTTGTTTCTTTCCTATCTTTCTAGGTTAATGTGTTGTATGTACCTCAGTTCATTCAGGTTTACAGATCTGGATTTTCACTGTTCTTCAATAGTGGCTGTCATATATGAATGCTACTAAGCTTCTGCATACAACAGAAGCTTGGAGTTACAGCTCTCAAAGGTTAGGTACATGTTACTTAAATAAACCAAAGCCACATTATTTGGTTTGAAAAGACAGTATTTAAATTTCCTTGTTCCTGATTAAAAGGGTTCAGTTAATTTTTGGTGTCTTTGTTAATATGACAAAAAAAAATAATTTCTGTCTGTAGACTGCAAGAGTAATTTTAAGAGCCCATAGCACCTCTTCTCAATACTCTCCTGGTGTTAAAAAAAAAAAAAAAGGAAACCCAAAAGAAATTATTTACATATCCCTGTCCAGTGTCAGTTGTCTCATGACAGAAAGGCAATCAGATTGACAAGGCTTGCTTTGCACTTGCTATATCAGTGCTGCCTGTTCCCAGTCATCTTTCCATCCTTAAGACGTGGCTTCCAAGAAAATTGGCACCATGATTTTCTTGGGAATTGAAGCCAGGCTTACTGCTTTCCATTAATAATCAGACTATGTGTGTCACAATGATGGAAATTACTTCAGTGTAACATAATGCAAAGAAAATGAGTTATGTTTTAGTGTCCCCAGGAAAGTGAAAATTGAGCTGGTATATAACAGTTTGGTCCATAGAGGCTATTTTATCTTAAGACCTTGGGGTTAAAAGCAGCAACTCCAACCACTTTTGCAATCCATTTCTGAAATGGTTATTTTTTAATATTTTTATACGAGGTCTGCAGTCAGGACAGAAGTAAATATGCTGCATGCCTTTCAGTCTGAAGTACTAAGGTCTTTTTGCATTCTTGTATTGAAGATTTGGGTGGGGGGGATGCTTTGTTTTGATTTGTTTTTTGTTGTTAGTGTGCATAGAGTAAAAGATACTGAAATGGCCAAAAAGTCACAGAGTTTATGTGCAGGATTAATAGATTTAATTTAGATTGCAGATGTTTTTATGATTAATTCATTGTTGTCAATGTTGTATTTTTTCTTGAGAGACCTGTATAAAACACAACAAACCATTTTCTATGACTGTCCATGGGTTAACTTTGTTCTTAGTATGGACTTTTGGGGAAACAGGTGCTTAACAGTTGTAACATTAAAGATAATTTTGAAAGATCATTCTTTTCTGTATTTTCAATTTAATTTCTAGTTTAGGCCAAAGCTTTGCTTACATTGTAGGACAACAAGTAGTAACCTTTGTACAAATGTTTATGATTTGTACATACTTTTAGTCTGATCAAATAGCCAAGATGAAGAAGTAAAGCAAGCGATAAGATTAATTTTACTTGCAAAGTCATAGCCCTCTAAATGCCATGTGTTTCATGGAGTTTTATCTGTATGATTGAGGTTGGTTAGCAATTGCCCGTTCTCTTTGTATCAGTTAATTAAGTTGGCATTGAGTACAGCAATGTATACTGTACCAACTTAATGGTAACCATATACCACAATCAGACCATATCCAAGAAACTATATACCAATTATTTTTGTGACTCTCAAAGGAAAAAAAATTGCCCATATTACAGGTATTTTATATAAAAAATATAAAATAAAATACTTTTTCTGCATGAGAGGTGTGTCTCTGTCGTCTTTCCACTTACATGAGGTCTTTTCAGTCCTTGGAACTTTCTTGTTTCCAGGGATTTTCCGTATTGTTCTTTAGGTAATAAATATTTTAAACAATGAGATTTTATTTTCAAAACTTAAACCAGAAATACATAAATTCATGTGTTACCATTTTCAAACAGCTTCTTTTTTTTAAACTTACAGTAGTATCACTACTTGAGTGGTTTTCCACCATACGCCCAAATTAAGGTCAAAATATTATTTCAGAGAGAAGAGATTTAACCTGATTTTCTAAACTCTTAGAGGGAAAAAAGGGTTGCTTAAGGGATACAGTCTGTCTCCTTCTCATTTTCTGGAGGCAGCTGGTTAGATTGGTTTCCCTTTGTGGTCATGCCACACTATCTTTCTGCATTTTGTTGCAGTCCCATCCTTCATTTTCAAAAAATGTTGCCCCAGCCACTTAGGCGCAAAGGTGCAACAGTAAAATTATCACAGGAGACCTCAGGCAGCCTGAGGCAGATGAAGACAGTAGGGGAAAAACTAACTATACCAAGTGTGTTAAAATGCAGGTTGGCCATGCTGAGAAGTGATACAGCATTCCACTGGGAAAACTTTTGAGGTTGGGCAACTTTGTTTCTAAACATCTCTAGGATTTATAAAAGGCAAAATATTTACTTGTTCACATACCTTTTTGGGCATTGTGTTTGTGAGCACTTGCTATAAATATTAAAATAACAGTAGTGTAAAATATTTTTTAAATGGACTCTGACCTCTGTCCCTTTTGTATCACTTTTGTACCATAGGGAAAGGATTTGCTTGCTCCCCTATATGTCTGTTACATGGATTTACTGTATGGGAATTTAGTTAGAGACTAAAGATTGACATTTGATTATGAGAACAGTGAAGTTCAGGGCTATATCCTGTTTTTATGTTTTTACTTTAATTTCAAGGGAACTGCAATGAAAACCAGGAATGTACTTAAGTGCATGACTGTAAATGGAACTGGCTGAGTTTCGTGGTAGAAGACCAGTTTTTGTACAGATTCTGTCTGTCTTGCTTTGCTATTTCCTGGTGGCACTGAAATGTAGCTGTTATGAGAGGTCTTGATTATAAAGGAATTAAAAACAATGTCATACTGGACAGCTGGATGTGCAAAAGCCTGAGCAGAATTAGAGGTTTTACCAGGAAACCAGAACAAGCTGGAGTTTTGGACTGATACATGCATGGTAGCCTTTATTTGCTACAAGATGAACTACAGTGCTTGATGCATGATTTATGTCAGGATATGATGAACAAACATTCATTTAGTCATCAAAATACCCTTACAATTTCAAAACAGAAATAAATTAATTGTGTAAAAAGTTGTATCACTCAGTGAGTCTTTCATTTGAGGCATAAGCAATATGAATTGTGAGTTATGATTGCTCTGCTGGGTGAGCAAGGTAGCAAAGAATGCAAGAAGTGATTTCTTCCACTGCTGTGCATGGTTTCAGCAGCTAAACACCTTTTGACACATGATAATGGAAATAGGCATCTACTGCCTTTCTGCACATAGCAGATTAGCTAAACTGCAGGACTTGTGTAATTTGCATGGCAGACAACCACCAGCCTCATCAGTGCAAGGATTAACATGCACAGTTGGTATCGTGGGCAAAATTATTGAGCTTTTTTCTTATGGCATCAAGATTTGCTCTGGAGAATAAAATTCTGTTGCCCTAAATTAAGTTTATATAGGCATGCATTTGTAAAGAAAAGCCTTTTCTATGTGTAAGCAATATTTAACCTGTTCTGTAGGGAGTGTTATTAATATATAAAAGTTAAGGTTTCTATTTGTAAATATAATAATATATTAAAATCAGTTGGCAGTGTATTGTCTATATTCAACAGTATTTTGCAATTGTCAAGTGTTTGTGTCTAATTGAATGCTAATTTTTAAGTTCTTTTCTACAAATCACTTTAAATGAAATACCAAAATAATTTTGGTGACAGTTAAAACTTTGGTGCATTCAGATGTTAAAATATAATTTACCTGCATGATTTTCATGTTTCTCTTTTTTTTCTAATTCAATAGAGCAATATAAATAAAAGATAGAAAAGAATTTTTAGGTTGCCTATTTTTAGCCTATCTTGTAGAATCTTTTCTTCTCTCTCCAGAGCTTTGTCCACTCATATTTTAAACAACTCAGGCAAATGAGAGTAATTCCATAATGCCAACAACAGCAGAAGATTATTTTGAGGTCCACTAAGGCGAACTGTTACACCATTTTTTTAATGCCTGAATGTATTGGTTTCTTTGCTAATTTTATTTTTATTACATCTGCTTATTGTAGCTTTAACCCTCATAAACTTCTAAAGTTTTTTATAAATTAGGCTCCCCAGGAGTTAGTAGATAACTGTCAAAGCCTCCTTGATATCTTTTGGCTATATAATGAATTAGAAGATAACACAGTATGTTCTTTTGTATAATTTTATGTATCGTATAGGTATTAGTAGATAAATATTAATTATATATGTATATTACATCATGTATACTTATAAAAGTAAAAATATAATGGAAAATTCTGTAAGAAGACTATTGCTTGGTAAGCCTTGGTTGACCGATTAATTTCTTATCTGTCTAAAACCCTTAGAGAGATTGGAAATTTTAAATTCTAATTCTTGCACATTAATGAAAAAAAAAGGTAAAAATTTTTTTTGCATGAATTCATATATGTGTGTAATGGCCTGGTGTAAGGATGATATGAATCATAATTAATTTTTTTAAGCATTTTTGTCCAGGCTTCACTGAAGGCTGACCAAATGCAGTGCCTTGTACATTTGCATTTTAGGTAATAACAGGAAGGAAAAACAACACAGTTAAGCCTTACAGAGGTTTATTTTCAGTTAAATTGAAATAGGATTTATTGATTGAGGAAGCACTCTACAGTATAGTAGGTGCATGTCATTAAGAAATACTTTTAATTGGACATAATTGTGTTCAATACATCAGATTTCCAAACAGTTGTATTTGGTAATATTATACAAAACCTGGGTTATTTGGTTCCAGACCCAGAATGAAAATTACTTCAAATTAAATTAAGAGGAGGCCAAATATCAGTTGATTATACGAAAGATTTTTTTTTTCTGTTGTAGCAATCTTAGACTTGACAACACCCACATAGCAGCTGCTGGTTTCACAGGTTATGCACAGCTGAACAGAGACCTTTCCTCTGACAGACATTTCTGTCTAATAGCAGATGCGTTTATGTGTGTCAGTTTAACTTAATCAGTTTAAAATAAAGTGAGGTTAAATTACAATTTGTGCTTAGTGCTAGTGCACTATGGACAGAATTTGTCTGGTTTTCTCAACTATGCCAGCTGATCATCCAGAAGATGTTTCCCTTTGCTACAAACCTGGTCCTTTCAACTTAGCTACAACTAAGTTACCATTACCACCAGAAAACAGTTTTGCTTGATACAGCTCAAGCCTGTAGGGGTTGAGTTTGATACAGCTGAGCCTGAGGGGTTTTCCAATTCCAGTTGGAGACATTACACTTTATCTTCTGGAGAGTAGGAGCTGTACATCAGTTGATTTCCATTCCACAAACTTTCGCACTGGAAAAAGAAATATGGTATGCTGCTTTTGCCAAAATAAATGGGACTATAAAAAGGAGAAAAAATAACTGGATGCCGAGTTAAATATTCAAAAAAAAGAGAGGTTCATATGTCAAAGCCAACATCTTCAAACTACACGGAGGATTTTTGTGTATCCTCTATTTAATTTCAATGTGTCAGATGCTTCCCTTTGATCGCTGACCATGTTTTTAAGCCCGGCTGTCATCAGTGTTGAAAACACACATTTGACTATTCACTGCTGATTATGCTACAGGTTCTCAAGTCACAGAATTCAAACTTAGTTTTGCAAGGGTTTTGCTGCATGTTTCCTTGTTAATTTACTGCCGGGCTTTTAAAGAATAGCAGTGTATTCTGGTTATTGTGGACAAATGGAGAGAGGAAGAAAAGCTGCTGAGCAAGGCAAACATTTTCTTAGCTGAAACTTCTGGCTTAAAGTGTTCTGCTCATACAAGCAGGAGACGTATGTACTCAGTAAAAGAACTTGAGGATCAAATAGCCAAGCTCCTAGCTGTGCTGTGCAATCCTTCACTTAAACCTGCCTGACTACCGCAGGATTGCCTTGCAGAAGTATTTAAAAAAATGTTCCAGGGAGGATCAGAAAAATCTTAACTGATAAATCTAGTGTCTGTATAAGACAAGTTAGTTACAATATGGAATGCAGTTAGTGAACATGTGAATAAATATAAGGTATCCAGGAAGAGTTGACATAGCTTTTGGTAAGCTTCAGTACTTGAAGAAGTCAGGAAGCAATAAAGAAGATGTGGTCGATACAGTCTGTTGGGATTTCCAGGAAGCATTTCCCAGAAGGGAAGGTGATTTTTGAAAGAGGAGAAAGAGGAGAACTGCAGGATTCCTTGCCACAGGATGTTATGGATGCTAAGTTTTGTGGGCTACAAGACTGATCAAATGAACTTAGGAGAGTACAGAGGCATAAGCCCCAGTTTAGAAAATCCCTTGCCACATTTTCCATGTGAGGAAAGTGTTCTGGAAAAGTATTGTTACATTTTCACCAGTTCTCATGGCCTTTCTTTATCTCCCACTGCTGAATGCTGATAGAAATTGAATACTGTTCTTTTCTCTAGCCCAGAGTGTTCTTGTAAGGGTCCAATTCCATACATGGAAATTTTCAGAAAATATGGTCACTGGAGTTTTTAAAAGGCATACCTTCTGGTTTTGATAGATGAACTGTAGTAGTATATGACTTCAGTATAACATTGTACATTCTTGCCAAAATATTTGGTTTCCTAGAGAGATGTCTGCTAATCTGGGGACAGATTTTGTCAGTGTGTTCTAATGGTCTTTAATGGCACTTCCATGAAAGTATTTTCTGTTAATTTTCTTCTCTTGGTCAGTTTTACATGAAGTACTAAAAATAGCAAAATATGGCTGTAACTTTACAAACAGTGGCAAAATATTCAAATGAACTTACATTATTCTAATGTAGTGGAAGGCTTTCAGTATTTTTGCACTACTTCAAGTCTATAATATTTTGTGTGGAGGTACAATAATCTACAATTACTATAGTTTTTCCTATTGAAAAATGTATGCAGAAAATTTCTGACTATCCATACTTTTTAATGGTGATATTTTAAAAGGTGTCTAAAAAAAAGTACAAAATTTATTTTCTGATATATATATATATTTTGCAAAATTAGGACTTGTTTTCAAGAGATGTGCTGGAAAGAGACCAGGAAGTTGGTATTGTCCTACAAATATTAGTGAAACCATAATGAAACTACATAGGTGCTTTTATCATACATTTAATATGTCAGTAACAAAAGTCAGTTAATATTTTGGAAAATTGCTGCAAGAAATGCACTAATTCCCCTTCCACAGCTTCTGAGAATGTTTCTGGTGTCTTTTGTCTCATTTTGTTTGCTAATCAATTCCACCTAGATATTTATAAATAATCCAAATATCCTCACTGCTGTACACCAGCAATACAGTTCTTTGCACAACCCCTAGAAGGTGAGGTAGGTTCTTTTTGTCTTCTTCTAGATCTCGTTTACATGCTGATAGCTAAGATCAATATCTTGTATATCAAGAGCTACCAGCTCTTTGTAATTCCTTTTTTTTTTCTCCTGACATTTGGAAATGTAGCATGAACAGAACAGCCCCATAGCCGCTGAAAAATAACTCTTTAAAGACACATGCATTACTTGGAATAAGTCACTGTTTCATCTTCCTTTTCAACAGCTGCCTTATAACTGGAGTTAAAAACTGTGAACATCCTACCCCTTGATTATATGCAGGTGGCTGACTTCTACACCAGGAACCTTGGCCCTTTTTCTGAGACTGAGATTTTAGCTGCTAAAATTTCTGTTAATAAATCCCAGCTTGACTTCCTGAGTCCATATTTCTGAAAAGTACTATAGTCCATGGTGACCACGGTGTCAGTGATTTTTATCTTTTGTGTTATTGTCATGTCATGACAAAACCTTCCTAGCCAGTTCAGATCCCTTGTTGTTTCTCCTACATACCTTTTTTCAGCCCATTCAGAACTTCCAGAGCCTATTTATTTTCTTTTATTAAAAGTTCAAATTTTTCTTTTAATTCCTTATGGCCTTTTAACTCTTTATTTTTTACTGGAAAAGTGTTTGTGAATAAAACATGAAAGTGGGACTCACTGTTGTTCTTACATCATCAATATGAACAACGAGAAAAAATGCAATTTTAGAATATTATTATAGAACGTATGACATGAGACTTTCTACAGGGTTTTCTAAAACCATGTTTTATTGCTTCATAAAATGTCCTGTTAATCTCAGCGCTGTCTTTGTAGTATTATTTTCCTGGAAAAAAAAGTGTTAGTAGCATAAAATCCGTTATTTTCTCCGAAAAGTGAAATCTATCTCACTGGAAAGTGAGATAGAAATGGTTTTATTCTGTATTTATTTTATTTTTATTAATTAATCCTTCTTCTGAAAAAAGTAATTGAAAGAATTCTTATAGATTATGTCTGCTAATTGGTCTATTTGTCTTGATTGATAGAAAAATATTTAGGAAAATACATTTATCTGTGTGTTTGTATGTGTTTGCACATGTAATTTGAAGAGACAGCTTTTACATAGTTGAAAATTATGAAATATAATGTCATTTACAAAGTATGTGACTGCTTCTCAAATTTCAATTTCAATTTCAGTATTATTCAGTGTGTGTATGGAGCTGAGGTTGCCATCTGCAGAGCTGTGTATTTCATGCCTTTCATGCCTTTCCAGCTCTGATAGCCATTGGGAGGTACAGCATGACAATAGAGACGGTGGACGTTGGATGGTGCAAAGAGATCACGGACCGTGGAGCCACCCAGATTGCTCAACGCAGCAAATCCCTCAGATACCTGGGATTGATGAGGTGTGATCAGGTAAGGAGCTTTGCCTCAACTGGTGCCTGATTCTGAGTGTGAGAGTGTTCCTCTGTGTGTGTGAGGGAGGCAGTAGGATTTATGTTTTTCTGAACAATAATGTTTAGTATTCACTACTGTGGCAACTGTTCTGGTGTGCTGTGTTCACATATGCAGCTCAAAAGGCACCCAGAAGACTAGAAGGAGCATTATAAATGTTTGCTGACGTAGATTTTCAAAATACACCTGTAGGTCACACTTTCAGCCAGAAGTTCTCACAAAAGTTTTTTGTAAAATCTGCCCTCTGACAGTTTTGAATATTTTTGTCTGAAAGTGGTTGGTATGTTGTGTTATAACTGTGACAGACTACTTTGTTTCTTAAAAAGAAAGGGGAAAAAAAATCTTTAGTGTTACTTGGAGAGTGATTTAGTGATTTTCTATATATCTGTGCTCTTGATTATAAATCATGATTTTGAAAACAAAAGGACAAAGATTTGAATAAATCCTTAATGAAAACCTTTGAATAAAAATAATGCTAAAAAGAGAAAAGATTACTGAGTTTCTTACTATGTAGCCTTATTCTTGGAGAATAGTAAGAATGTCTGTAAGTTTTAGCAGTTTATCATTAGAAGAAAAGAGGAGAAGGTAGTTCATCTCCACTTCATCCTGTGTATAGCCTTCAGAAATCACAGTCCTGTTTAGAAGAGAGATCAAGAGGCCCAGGAACACTATTTTAGCAGAAATAGCTAAAAGAAAAATCATTGGAGGTCCAGAGTCTCTGACCTCACATCTTCACATAATCCTGCAGGGATTGTTTCTTTTCCAGCCATCATCAACAAAATGTCCAGCTTGCGATGCCCACTGTAAGCATCTCTCAAGCTTGTGGATTTCTGATTGGATACACTCTATGGAAAAAGAGGTTTTAGTCTAAGGAACTTCATGTTCCAAACCATTACCTTGCATCCTTCACAGTGCACTATAGAGGACAGTGACAAAACCTGGTATTTCAAATGGCAAGGAATAATAATGTCCAGGTCAGTGGTAAAATTAGAAATAACATTTTGCAAAGCCAGCCTTAGGCAATTTCAGTTTGCGAGGAGGTTGAGCACTTCGGAAGAATTGCTCTGTCTGTCAAAGCTGAGTCCACTTAATCTCCTAAACATTAGTGTTTTATAAGAGCCAACAGACAAAAAGAGTGTGTGAATCTCTTTGATGGATTGTGCTAAGATTATGTACTTAGAGAATGTTAAATGGGTAACTTGACCTTGGGAATTAGACCTGACCTGGTATCATCTAACCACTTCTGGACATGCATTTATTTTGTGAATTTAGCTAAGGTTGAACAATCAACAAGGATCTAATAAGTGCAATAATTTTATCCTGTCTTCAACTGCTATAGAAAATCAATGATCTTGATGTTGAAAACAAGTTTTACTGCCTCATAAGTTAAACTATATGTTGTTTTTGTAGACATGTTCTACAGTCTGTATTCCTCTAATTGCTGGTAAATACTTTTCTAGTTCTTTAGAGGAGTATACAACATCTTTTGTGTTATGAGCGTCAACTGCTAAAAGGGAAAAAAAGAAATATTACTTAAGAAAGCTTCAGGGAAGATAGAAAAGCGCTGTTGCCTGTGTGCTTGCGAGTGTGTGTGTGCATCTGCAAGTATTCAAAATCTGGTAGCTAAAGGACATTAAAAAATTCCTAAACACTGTTACAGCAAACAGTGTAGTAGTGGGACTACCACTGGGAATTATTTTCTTGTTTGCAAAGCCTTGATGGGAAAAATAGCTCCACAGACAGAATGAAGTAAGCATCCTTGACTTAAGGGATTTTTGGCAGCTAGAAGATGCCAACTCCCTTTTTCCACTGCAAATGAACAGAGAAATTACTGAACAGAATTGTGTTCTCAACTGTCTCTCCCCAATATCATGCAGAACTAATTTTTTCCAGTGGCTGCTCTATTAAATTAAAAATGTCAGTGTCCAGAACACCATTAAAGAGAATTCTTAGGTAATGCAGAAGGGTTTATTTACCCTTTGGCCAACACCCAGTTGGCCAAAATCCTTGTCTTTGTACTGTTGTCATCTTGCAGTGAAGAGGTTAGCAGATTGGTCCCATCTAACCAGGCTTCCTTTTTTGAGGTACTGACTGTTATGCTCATACTAGGTAGCTTTTATGCCTTTCTAAGAACTCCCAGGCATTTGAAAGGGAAGTATTTAAACACAGATACGTAAGGAACATATGAAAGTAGACTTCAAATGGGTACCACTAAAACACTCTTTATGAGCTAGGCTCTTTGGAATTTCTTTGATACGCACTTGACATAAATTAGAGGCGTCAAGGGTCCTCCCCAGAAAGATCAAGAGAAGCTGCAAGCCTGGGTAAAGGCAGTCTCTGTTTTATGCCATTGATTATCCAAGTGCCTCCAGGCAATGTGTTTCAGTAGATGCAAAGCATTATTGATCCACACTATGAAAATAATAAAATTATTCATTTTTCATCAAACTGCTATTGCCATGACCTTTCTTTTTATCATGTTTTCTACCATCTAACATGCACACCACAGGAGCAATACGGTCTTTGCCTTAAAATAGATGACATTGTGTTGAGAAATGTCATAAAAAATGCTGACTTTACTATGAGGTAATGATAATGAGAGCATATATTTCATTTGGAACTTTTCTTATCAGATGGGATACATCTGAAAGACTATCATCCAGACCTCCTGAAGTGTGAAAGCGATCTAGAAGAGACTCTAAATACCTACACTCTGGACAGCAGAATTCCCCACTTGTCTGCGTACTAACGTGAACAGATACTTGAAGCAGCTAGGGCCCTTCTCCCTTCTGATCTATCTCATATCGACTGTGCAAATAAATTTTTGTGTAAATGGGTATGTGTGCGTCTGTGCAGGCACCAGGCAGCACTCAGGACTGCACAAGTCATGTGTTCCATAGGAAGAACATGTTGCCATTCTGAGTCTCCATTTCTTTTGAAAGCAGTAACAGATAAAATCAGTAGTTATTTAAGGCCTAAGCAGGACATTTTAGAGGTTTTAATTGGAAAAGGCATGAAAGAGAAGGCATTTCTGTGTTGCATTCCAGTGTTCCTGCCTGTGTTTGCGCTGTGCCGCGCTTCCAGGGGCAGCGAGCCAGGCTTCGTTCTTTCTTGTCACCGCTTCACAGTGCTCTGGGAGCGGGGTGGAACACAAACTGCCCGTTCCTCTGCTCAGAGGACTGCTGTGCTGCTGGGGCTGCAGCCCAAGGTTGTGTTTTAGGACTTGATGTGGTTATGGTGGAGCACGTGACAGGTTGGTGCTGCTCAGGAGCACAGCAGCTCTTGGTTTGTCACCCCAGTAAACACCAAGAAAAGCATAACAAGGGGTTATATTAAATTCACTTCAAATTAGTTCCCCACAGCAGAATGAGGACAGGACTGTCTGTTCTTACAACCAAATTATAATTGTAGCTCTCTATTTTTTAGCATATCTTAGGAGGAAAGGTGATATTTTAAAGATAATAGAACTTTTATTTTAATCACTTTAAGTACCTTGTGAAAGGTGTGAGCAGTTACAGGATGCCTTCTTTCCTCCCACAAACACTGACATCAGAATTCCTAAGAGCTTTACTTGCATCCTAAGGGTATAAAATGATGCCTACATCGAAATAACATATTTAATTGCACATTTCAAGCTTTTCTTTCTGAACATAGTGTACTGTAGCTTCCTACCATTAAACTGATCTAGATCCTATTTATTTCATCTAGTTAATTCATTAATTATTTTGATATATTTTGTATTTCATACTAAAAAAAGGAGGAGAAGGGTGATGTTCTCTATAGTATGTATTTCTAGAAATCATTTGAAAGATGTCTTTATAGCACTTCTTTCTTGTGCTCTCACAAGAAGTGAAAGAGCTTTAAATAGTGGCAGCTTGAAATCTTTACCCTTGGGGAAAATGGCTGGGTATCAACTAGGAAATAGGGATGAAAAATTTGTTGGGTGGTTTTTTTTTTTTTCCTGGGTAATAGCTTGACTCATTGAATAATGTGCCACAATAATCATCCTGCAACTTTTCTCACACACAATTTTCATATTTCAAGATCCTTTTCCTATAACTGTAGTGCAATTTTTAGTGGTTATCTGCGGTGCTCCCACCTAAATGCAGGAGACATTTCTTGGGAAAATAGGCAGAAAAATGACACTGAAAAGCAGAGGCCACAAAATTCAATATTCACCACTATATGTGAATGAAATGAAATGAAATGGAGTCCAACAAAGTTGTTGGTGAAAGGATACACAACTTAGTTAATAAATCATGTTGACCCTTATTCCTTGGGGGTTTTTTCCTTGCTTTTTTTCTTTTCATTTTTTGAGATGAATTTCTCAAAAAAGACATGGTTGCTTTTCATGAAAATACTTCCAAAAGCTTGTAGCTTATTCCAGATGTCTTTGTCAGATAAATTGTAGCATATATTTCCTATTCTAGTTTTGCTGAGAAGTTGATGGTCAGTACAATTGACAAAATAACAAACTCTTTTATGTTACCAGAGGAAGAAAGATAGGTGATCCCTAAAAATAAAAAATGGTCAGTTAAGAAATCATTTGCGTCTTAAGTAAGATTTTTAGACAATGTGTATTTTCAATATAATTTATCACTTTATCCTTCTACAAAATCTGTTTTACCAATATTTGCAAATACATATTCAGTGAAGACTGCAAATCATTAGCCTAACAGGAAGGCAGCTCCTGTTGTGTAAGAGAAACATTTTTACCCATTACTCACAAGCTTTTAATTTACATAGGTAATATAAAATAGTCTGCAACTGAAGGTTAGTGTAAAAGACCATTAGCTCTTTTATATATCCTAGGTTCTAGAGATACATCTTTCAATTTCTAATATACTTTTAAGCTAAACTGTTCTTAACCAATGGCAGAATAGTGAGAATACAGAGCCATGGCTTGTTTTAATATAATTATTAGAGCAATTTGCCTTCCACTTTCAGAAAATGCTATCATTAGCCTGATCAGAAAACCTGACAAATTGCTACCATTTCTTCTTTTATATTACAAGGGGTTCATTTTGAGATTTGAAATTATGGTTTTGTGATTTGAAGTGGAATGAAAATATCCAATCCTTCTCTGTAAGAAAAATTCTGTAGCCCTTTTTTTCTCTTAAATTACTATAATTTGTTCAAGTACATTGCTGCATATTAAAAAGAAATTGCTGTATTTTTTCAAGTTTTATATGTATTATGTAGGAGCTGCAATTGATACATCTCTCTATGAATAATGAAGATTTTACATCCATGAGATCTGTGGATCTCGTTAGAAGGAAAGCACAGTTATTCCACAACAAAAAAAGAATAGCATTTATTTCACTTTGGTTTTCAAGACAACAATTTTAATAGTCTGAACAATAGTACTTTTGGCTTTTTCCCCTAACTAACTAGGATAACAGATCCATTATGTGTGTAAATGAAAGCATCTGCTAAAACAAACACCAAAAAAAGGATTTGCATACAAGCTAAAGTTCTAGTTTAACTGTTTCTTTGCTAAAAATTTTTTATTCTCCAAGCTGATACCTCTGTAACAATTCCATGGCACTGGGCTGAAGATTGAATTTTCCAGAGTTAATGAAATTGTCCTTGTTTTTAGAAAGCACCCACATGACCATGTCATTCTCTAAGAGAAAGATGGACCCTCAGGTGCTGATCAACAGTTCAAAGCCATGATAAAGCCAATGATTAAGGAAGAATGCAATATGAACTGGTCAGCATTTTTATGAATTTTTTTTTTAAAAAAAGGGGAAAAATTAATTTAGAAGCATTGCTTCCTGGAACTTCCAGTTATTTTTTTCCAGCTGACAACTTTTGAGAAGGACTTCTTGTTTTACATGGCATCATTTTGACAGGTATTACAGTAATGTGCTCAAGTTATTGTTCATGTAGGCAAACAGGAAGGAAAATATTCAGCATTATTAATTCAACAGGCAGAAAGTAATCTGAAAGAATATTTATCACTATATAAATTACTACTGTCATTTCACTGCATCTGGGTCTTTATTAACTGCAATTTTTAGAAGAAAAAAGTTTTTGAAACGTGTATAATACTGGTAATATTTTTACCTGGAAATACCTGGAAATAGATGGAGTCTAGAAGTTCATCTGATGAAATGTGCAGAATTAGCAAACCAAATAACCAACCAAACTGAAGGGCTCCTTTAAAATGGTTTCTCTGATTTAATAGAAAAATAAACCCTCACAGTAAGCAAAGAAAATTGAGAGTGAAACCTTTGTTACTTACACAACTTCAATAAAAAATAGTATGTTGCAGAAAACTGTGCATCCTCAGAGATCTGAAATGAGTGTTGCTAGTTTGCAGTAGACTGGCAATTTGAGGCAATAGCATTCACATGAGAAAACCACAACAACAAATTTCATTCTTTTAAGGTGAAATTGAAATAAGAACTGTAAAGTAGATATACTCCACAAGCAACCTTGCCACACTTTCTGAAATCCTTCCAGAAGCACTACCATGGAATATTAGAAGACTTGTGTATTCCATTTATTTCAATTCACATGGAATTGAAAAGATTGCAGATATTTTTGTTTACCTACTCCTTTACCTTTACAAATATAAATGGGTAATTAATTGCTAAGGTTTAACACAATGAAGTTGTCAAATGTCATTATAATAATAGCGCATCAGTCGTCAGTCTGTACGTGTTGACTTTATTATTTATGAGTCTACAAATACAGTGTTTGCATGTGTGTGCATATTTTATTGTTTTCCTTCTTTTTTTCAATAACAGCATCCTCTAAGTCAAAATACTTTATTTTCTCAAGTCATAAGGGACTTTATTTGGACTATAGGATATTGTGCTAATATTGGTAGTGCTGTTATTTTGTTAAAGTCCTAAACAAGAGTTCTGCCCCTGGGCATAAGGGCAACTGAAACTCTGTGGAATATGTCTGTCTTAGCTGATCAAGTACACTTCACACAAAACGTTTCCAGAAATCTTTAATTTTGTTATGGCTACAGGCAACAGTTATAATTGGGCCACCTGAGAATATAATTCATTCAGCTATTAGCAGATAAAAAAATCAAAGTACACTTTTTATGAGACACTCACTTAGGAAGCAAAATACAACTTAGAGAAGAGAAAGACTGTGTGAAAATGTTCTGCTTATAACTCTTAAGTATGTATATATTGGATTTTTTTGTAAAACATCAGAGAAATAGGAACATAAAGTGTTTTCCAAATCCATCATTATGGATATACGCAATGTCTATAAAGTCATTTCTTTGACTGTTGCATGCAAATTTGGCTTTCATGCAATACTCTGTGTGTACTGAGACAGAAGTGCACACAAATTTCAGTAGCCCTAATGCTGAAATACCATTCCATAGTAAAATACCAGCAGTGTTGCAAGAAATCCCTTTGGAGACAAATCCATTTGCATTTCTTCTGTGTGAAGTTGATTTTGTGATTCTTTGTATGTAGAAATGTGATCATAATACTTGTGCCATTTTTCTAACCTAAATATCTGTATGGCAGCCCTCAAAATCTTTTGGTCTGAATGTTACTTCTCACTTGCTAACATTGCCCTAAAATTCTTAGCAAGTACTATATTTCTAAGATTAAGCTAGTAGTTATATGTATTATTAATGCTTTTCAGTGCAGATATTGCTGACTTAGGGTATTGTAAACCAGTCTGTTACTTTTTATTAATGACTGATCTGTAAAGTTGTGTAACTGTAGATACCAACCTGTGTTGTCCTCAGAAATCAGCCAGCCAATGCCCCTTCCAAGGGCTAGGTTAGATACTATGCAGAAATTATTTTAGCTGTCGTCCCTAAATGGTGGTCTGAGGGACACAAGCATGTTTTTGGATGAAGTTCTAGTGATGCACCTTTGCACTAATCCAGCTTTGCAAGCTTTAGTTTTTTTATTTATATAACTGCTTATTGGTTTATGCTATTAACTTGGAATGGAGATAACTTTTTCTTTTCAATTATCAAATGAGCTGGTCATTAAACTGAAGTCATTAAGATGTGAAGATTTTTAGGTTTTGTTATTGAAAAACACCAATCAAGATCTTTAGATTAATGCTGAATACTCATACACTGTGTAGAGCTGCATAAAACCTGCAGTTTAAGGGATGACTGTACTTTTGCTTTTCAGTATTGCTCTGGATAACACAACACAGACATTCTTGGCACGTTTTAATAGCTTTAGAATCAGAACTACATTCTAAGACTGACCCTGATGCACCCATAGGAGTAGTTTTGGAGCCTAGTGTGAAATATTACAATTCTTGGCAATTTAGTGAAAGAGTATCCAATCCCAGAGAAGATTTCCAGGACATGGTATCAACTAAAGACAAGCTAAGGAAAAGGAACTAGGGAAGTCCTATTCAGGAAAATCCCCTATACCTGTTTCTGTTTCTGAGCTGTGAATGAAGGTATCAGTTTCATTAAAAAGAAGTGCCTGGTTTGGCTGATGGTTTCAAATGTAACCTCTAATTTACCTTAACAGGATTAGGAAAACTTGAATTCATCTTTTGAATTTAATAAGATCTATTGTAGGAACATATGAAAACACTATGTTAAAAAAAAATCCTAGCCCTTTGGAATCATTTGATATCTTTAGAAACTCCTAATTTTAGAATCTAGAAGTTAAAGAAAACAATGCAGAAATTATCACTAGAACCAAATGATGCAGCACATTTAAAAGGAAAAAGAAATTAAATTACCTAATAACTATTCTTGCTTGCATTTTGAATTTTTAATGAAAACTTGTGGAAAGTGGCATAACAGAAATTTCTGAAGATGTTCTGTGTCAGACAAGGGGTGTACCAAATCAGTAAATACTGGCAATAGGACTAAATGAGTAAATATAGCATGTTAGATCAAAATATGAACTAATATTTTATTGTGAGTAGCTTTCAGTTTACTCTGAGCCTGAAAAAAACAGCTTGTAAGTGTTGGTTACTTTATTCTAGGAAAAATGTTTACAGATTGGTGGTGGTTTTCAGGCTTTCTGTTATGGGCAGATCATTTTACCTAAAGGAGAGCAGGCGTGTTGAGTGCTGATTTCCCATTTTTCTCAGTATTTCAGCCACATTTTCTGTGTACATAGCAGAGTGCTAATGAAAGTTCTCCAAAGGGGCACTCGCAAAACCCTTTTGCTGGTGTATCATTTAACATGGACTAGAAGGGTGTTCTTGTTCTTCTGTCCAAGATGATCTCCTAACTATCACAGGAGAAATGTTCTCTAGCACTGATAATATTTAAATACTGTCTGCACAACCACACTGTCATTAGACAAAGAAGTTAAGGAGGTCCTATCCTAGATAACATTTGTCACAAAGTCAAGTACATTCTTCTGGGAAATTGGCAATATGTGTTCAGGTGTCTTTAAGCAAAAACTATTCAAAATGATGACTACTAGGTAACTGCTCTAATGGAGTTAAAGGGAGATGATACCACTAGGTCTTTCCATTATCTGTAACCCATCTTCTTTGTTTCACTTCTTCAGTCTATACCTTAGCCTGGGATAAATTCTTGTTTCAAAAAGAAAAAATAATTTTCAAACCAGTCTTGGCTGTTATTTTGGTTTTTTGTTTAAAGACCAGGATTTGCACAAACCTATTACTTTCATTCTTAATGATACAGGCTGCATTCTTTCATTATGTGTTAAAATATAATTGAAGAGCTATTCAAATTCAGATGAATGATTATATTAGATAATCTAAGTAGTTTATCTGCAGACTTTCTTTTGACAACTCAAAAGATGAAGATTAATGAAAGTTCTGTGAAAGAAAAATATAGCATTTTACAGAATATTAAGATGTGGTGATTTTTAGTTTTTATTCATTGAACAAGAATGTTTAAGCTCAGAAGGGAAAATTGTTCTGTTTGTGTAATGAACTTATTTTGGGAATGACATTCAGTACTTTTGTTTTATCACCAGCCAGGCTGATCTTAACAAAGAGACAGAAGCTTGTCCTCTAATGGCTGGGCATAAGACTTCTTTTCATCTTAATCCTACCACTAGGGAAATTAGGACAAGGATACTAACAAAGTTGACCTAGATATTACTTTTTGCATTCATTAACAAGGAATAAAACTTTATTTCTCTTTTTCCTGTTTCTCAGATAGTGCAGTTTTAGTCCAATAGTATGGATAATTTTAAATAATAAAAGTTTTTCACTGTTACAGTGTCTGACCTGCCTTTTCTCATGGTAAAGAAAAGGTATCAAAATCTTCAAACAGGGACTCATGTCTGGATCCAGATTGGTTGTCCCACTGCCAATTTTTTTTTCTGTTTCTTCTGTTCTGTAATCATAAATTGAATTTAGTTTGGCATAATTTTTAACTCCTTGCTTTTTACTCTCAGGATTAAAACCATTTATATTTAACTTAAAGTTACATATATTTGACCATTTATCATGAAGCTTGCTGAGATAGGTTTTCCCTTTATCATGAGAGTAAACTCAGTTTTTCAAACTCAAAGTAATTTCTTTCTGTAAATGTTATGGTTCCAAATACATTCATAGGATTTGTCATTACTTTGCTGTTTTACAACAAGTTATAACACAAGTTGTTGCCTAGGATCAAACTAATATTTTCAAATATCTGTTTAATGCTCCAGTAAAAAATGGAGAAGAGCTTCTACTCTTCGGGCTTTGATCACAAAACAGCTGGTTTTTATCAGTAGCACTTGTGCAATGGTTTTATCTGTCTTCTTCATACTCATGGTTATTTTGTAACTGTATTTGGTACTTGATGCCCAAAGCTTCCTTTTTCTGCTTAGTAAAGTATTAATAGCAAATGGCAAATAATTTTGTCTAGTAATAATTGTATCAGAAAAAACTAGGAGAAACAATGTGGTTTACCATAGGTTTCTTCATAGGCTTTTAAGACTAAAAGATACCATTGTAACATTCTCTGTCTTCCTGAGTGTCATGGGCCAGGCCTGGTAGTAAATACATCAGCTTAAACTTAGCTAGACTGTACCTTGTGTACATATCCTGAGTCCAATACACCAGGGCATGGAGAGCAGTTACTACCTTCCTATGTGTGAGCATCATCTTTGTAATGAATTCGACTTATTTGTTTCTTATAACGGAGAATGTGCATATGACACTGGCTCTAAAGCCATAATATCCATGCTATTCTAACAAATAATGCTCAACAAGTAAGTGTTAAATTATAATAACTTTTATGTACTAACAATATTTGCAGCTATCTAGTAGATAAATAATGCATCTTCTTCAAGTTTCCCATTAAGAAAGAGCAAAATAAGCAACTGTTGGTTGTAAGCCTCTTTGTTGTGGCTGAATTAACCATTAAGAGAAGTTGCTGGTAGCATGATAGATTCTGCCATGGGTTCTGCAGCATAACTCTAATAAAAAGGGACTTTTGACTATTTTTTGGATAGGCATAAAGTAACAAATTACTGCTACTTTAGGGATTCTCCCCTTCCAAGCAATATTTGTGTAGCTTACAATTTGCAAGTATGTATTCAGCTGTAAATATCAAATATTATGGGGGACTTGTGCTATCTCTGATTTCATTTTGATTTTTTCAAAGTCACTTCTTGGTTTTCAGCACTGAAAGATGTAACTGTAACATAGCAGTTTGCCAGAGAAGTACAGTTTGTGCTGTAAAGTTAAACCAGTTTTCTACCCAAGTCAGACGCAGCTAGATGAAACTTCCAATGAAGATTGAGTATTTCTATTATCAAAGTGGAAGACCTGGATATTAAACCTTTCACTTATCCTTGTCATTGGGTGCAATCACTGTTCAGAAGGAACCTCTCCTTGTTATCTTTTAAGGACAAAAATATTATTAGATACTGTGGGTACTGTGCTTTAAAATATTATTCTCAAGACTGATCTTTATAATGGTAGTAAATGTTTAAGTCTGGCTTTTTACTTTTGGCCTTGAATGTGGAACACTGAGGGAGAAAAACCAAACAATGTCATCACTTATACATGCTACTGATGTAGGTGGTTCAGTAGCTCTAGTATCAATGCATTTTAAAATGCCCAACTGTTCAGCAAAGATTTCAAAGAGAGCCAACTAGAAGTCATGGTTCTTTGGTTAATCTTTTATTTGCCTAAAGGCTGAAGAAAGCTGTTTACCTCTGTGATATGAACTGCAATCATCCTTAAAATAATTGACAAATTAATCCCCTCACAGCACTGCAGTTGTAAAGGTGTTTCGTTTAGCTGGGTTTGTCTGATTACCTTGTCTTATGAAGAATAAAGGTGCTGACTTTGATGTCTCAAATTTAAGAGGGATATCCCAGACCCAACCATCTCATATGTTTTAATTATTGATCCCAATTCTGCAGTGTTATCCTCACAAAAGAAAGCTAAAATAAAATCTTCTGCCAGTGATGTATGTGAAGATAGGCAGGACTTCTGCCTGTTGGAAAAAGGGACAATATAGAAGTAATTGATCTACCTACAACATAGAATAATTTGTATTTTCCCCCATCTTTAGTTATGTAATCTATTACTTTTCATTGCAGACTGGTTGATAGCAACCATACAGTGCAAGTTCATTTTGGTAAATTGGGGAGCTACTATGTAGCATTTTTAAATGTCTCCATGACTGTACCAATAATTAATTAATAGATGTAGTCCATTTTCATTTGCCAATGCCAACAAAGGTCTCACATTTTTAAATGTATGTGTGCTTGAGCAACTTTCAATAAGTAGCTTCTATTTCAAGTTGGAAATCTGTTATTATAGACAGCATTTTGTTTAACCAGAATGATAAAACTTCTTCCTTTACAATGGAGTCAAAACATGGGGCTTGATTTTGGGTTTTTTCATTCTCTAACCGGACATTACATTCTGTATATTTATTTTGTGATAAATGCACTCAGACCTATAGTAACAATGAGGAGCCCCATCCTACAAGTCTGCCCAGGAGTCCAAAGTTTTCCCATTCTTCTAGCTTGCCTAATGTTACCCTTTTCATTCACTTTCTGCACATCACAGGTTCTGTTCTTGTGTTGCAGGTGAACGAGGCCACAGTGGAGCAGCTGGTGCAGCAATATCCACATATAACCTTCAGCACTGTGCTGCAGGATTGCAAGAGAACACTGGAGCGGGCGTATCAGATGGGCTGGACGCCCAATATGTCTTCTGGCTCCTAACTTTCTGTACCAACATGTTCCACTCTGCTGCATTCAGTAGATCTAATGGGGATTGCAGAAGGGTTTATAACCTTTCATATGATGCAATATAGTTGTGAGTTTACAGAGGTTATAGTAAAATGGCAAAAGCTGTACACTGACTTAAACGTACTGTACAATTAAGTACAAATATTGAAGCAAAACTTTAGAAATGCATTGTGGTTTTTTTGCATAAAAGTTATAAAAGCCTTTGGCAAATTTCTTGAAGTGGATTCCTACTAGTCCTCTGGATAGTTTGAGTTATAGATGTTAAGCTTCTTTTCCTCTATTTACTTTGCCTTGGTCATGTGTGTTTCCTTTGATCTGTAAATAATAACTCAGTGCTAGCACCAGTGCAGTTGATCAACAGAGGCCTGTGTTGAAACTGGGAACTAAACTTGATGCTTTTTACTTACTAAAGCTATGCCAGAGGTTTTAAAATACAGAATAATAACAAAAAACTACAGTGAATTACTATTTTCTTATCAACATCTTCCCTTTTTTTTCTTTAAATATAAGAAGCTGTAGTGATAGTAAAAGCTTTCCATCTTGTCATTTTAATAATGTGTAACAGTGCTTACCCTATTCTTTGTGGGTTTAACCCCAAACAGCAACACAGCCTCTGTCTCACTCTCTGTCACACTTTGCATTCTAAGGAGTTAAATTTGAGCAGGGAATTGTGAAAAATATAGACATTGCAGCTTCAGTTTGGAGTTGCCGTAACCTTTAGACTATTACCATTTGGTTAAGAATGTTGTCAGGTGTGTAACACTGGATATTTGTTTTTTAAAGGTTACAGCATTTTAATCCAAACTATGAAATGCTTAAGCTTCAGCTGAAAAGTTGCCATTATTGTCAAAATGTTTTGCTAATCCAGAAGGCGTAATGCAGCATAACATAGAAGCTTGTTTAGTATGGCTGTATAACTCTATAAAGCTATATGTTGATTTCCATACCATAATTTTTTACAACAGAAACATCAGCTCACATTACTTCCAGTGAGGATGTTGAATGTTTTCTTATCAGACTTTTCAAAATGGGGATGAACTAATTTCTCTGGAAAAAAATATATCGTAAAGATTTTGTTTAAAATAAGTGGTAAATACTTGTGAACATGTGTAATGCTATGCTGTTTATTTACTCCTAAATGGCAACAATATTTTAAGAATAAAACCAGTGAATTATATTGCAGATATAGTACAGAATCTTAGTCAATTTTCTTTTAATGTCTCTTTATGAGTGCATTAAAACTATTCACACAATTTGTAAGTTTCTATTTTTTTGTGAGACCTTTGATCTTACAATAAATTTTAATAAAATAAAAAAGATGTGATGTTTTCTGTTTATCTGTGCTGCTAGCTGTACTTAGACTGTACTAACAGAGGGTCTGCAATCTCCATAGTTGAATAGATAGAACTCACCCGGACAGGATCCTTAGTACACTGGCCCTGCTGTGACTGACAGAGTTTAACTAGATGATATCCATAGATCTTTTTCCACCTGAAATGTATTGTAACTCTACAGATTTTTTGAATTATATGGGTCTGGTTGGTCATCTCTATTGACTTCAGTCATTTAAGTCACTTCGAGTAGAGACTGATCTATATTGATCTATAGATCTCACCGTGAGTAATTAATTTTAGTTTTATGTGGTATAAGAACTCTAGATGGAAATACATTTTTCTAATTGCAATGTTGACACAATTCCTTAATTTCCTTATTTTAATCAGTTTCCAAAGTAGTTTTAGAGGAATACATAATAGTGCACACTCTTCCATCTTTGACATGTCATGCAGGAGAAATATCATTATGGTGGGAGAAAAGCTACTGCCTCTTGTAAAAATAGAAATTACCCCTGTTTTCTCATATGTAAGACTTAGAGTGAACTCAAAAACTCATAGGTGGCTTCTGGATTGCCTAGATCCAAAAGGCCTACTTCACTAGAAAAAAAAAAAGTCCTTTTTTCCTTCAAATTCTTTGCTGGGAACCTGCTGTTAAGATAGGGTAACCTGTGGCTCAGCACTTGTTTTATCAGAAGCATTTTCATCAGGTACCCTATTGCAACTGTTGCAGCCTTTGGTGCTTTCAAAGTAACAACTTTTGGAGAAAGCTGCAAGAATATTTTCAGCAGCACTAACTCCCAGTGCACACAGTTAACTTGTCCCAGGTGCCTTGCTTTGGCTTCTCCTTGAACCAAGATCAACATCTCAGTTCTTACTTTTGAAGGACTAAAAGGTTGTCTCTATGCTGTTGTTTTAATCTCTGGTCACCTCTCCAGACCACATTATGTGAGTCATGGCCTCTGAAGCAATCTAAACTGAACTCTGCTGTAAGGGATGGGTATTTTTTTTATCTAAAATAGGCAGTAATATTTATACACAATGCTTCCTATCCTTCTTTCCTTGGAGACAAATAAGAAATTAATGTAGTGAGTGTTAATCAACATGCTTGAGTCCTTCAAAGGTGTTCAAATATCAAGGTCAATGAGAAAGCTAGAAAATAGAAAAAAATAATTTTCCTGAAGAGAAACAAAGCAAGGATTTGCATCCTGATTAGAGAGCAAATAAACCTGGAAATCTTTTATAGCAACCAAAAAGGTCGTAGCTAAAGCAAAATTACTTTTAATGACTCTGCAGAAGTTTGAAAATAGTCCAAAGTCCAAATGCCTTCCTGATCTTCTCAATAGTAGCAATGGAAGGGTTTGTTCATTAGAAGTTGCCTTGGCTAGGCACTGCATTTTCCAGGATATGGCATTAATTTCTCTAGCTGCACTTCTCCTGGTAGCAAGATCTGTGCCAGGAGCACTGCTGGTCTCCCAGGTCACTCTGGCTGTCACTGGAATGCTCTTGGCCTGCGACTTGTGGCTCTAAAAAAGTTCAGTGCTAATGCTGTCTAATATCCATCTCCTTAGGTTCCCTGAATACAGCTGTGGCTTCCTGAGGGCAGGAAGGTTGAATGGCACAGACATGAGTTGTCCTGTGTCTGTCAGCCTCAGCACCAGAGAGCTGTCCTGGGGAAGTTCAGTCTATTCACAAAGACATAGCCCCATGGCTCATCTGTTGTTTGCAGGGCATGGTTATCTATCAGAAGCTGCTTCTCAGTGTCATGGGTCCCAACTCACAGCCCTGCTCCTGCCCGGCACTGTGCCCCAGAGCCCCTTGCTGCTGCAGTGGATCTCACTCACTGTGCAGGGCAGCAAAAGGGCAGCACTTTCCAACCTTCCAGTGGAGCAGAGGCCAGGGAAAGCCCCTCACCCAGCCAGAAGCCATGGGCCAGCTGCACCTTTAACACACAGGTCCCTCCTGCCTCTCTCCCTGGCTGCCAGGCAGTCAGGAAGGGGGGCCTGTGGGATGGGACAAAGCAGCAAAAGTTCTGAGCCAGGCTGACAGGGGGTACAGTGCTGAGGAGGTGACATCCCCATGAGGGTTCCTGGATTCTTGCAGAGCAGGAAAGTACTGACAAACAAAGCTGCAGCTTTATCCCCACAGCTTCTTCGTGATCTGAGCTTTCCTGCTCTAGACCAGACTTTGTCACCAATCCCCTTTAGGGTCTGAATGAATCACTACTTTTCAGCAACATTTTCTGAACACGGAACTTAAATTAAGGAATATTTATGCATTTAGTTCTTTCTGCAATGCTACAGATATTGAAGTTCTTCTGCTAGCATAAAGAGCAAATGACCTGTTGACCTTTCTGTTTGAATATATGCCATATCCTTTTATGTTCTCTTGTGTGTGGCTTCAGAAACAGTTAACAGCAGGAAGACTACTTGTATTGCATTAGCCAGAGATGGGAGAAAAATGCATTTATGGATCAGTGTAATCCAGTCATTGGTTTATGGATGCAAAGTCCTTCAGGGACTGTCACAAATTCCCAACTGTCTGTGAGAGCTAGATTTTGCAATTGCATCTCTGAGCTATCTGCAAGGCATGTAAAATCATATATATCCAGGCAGCTCTCTGTGACTTTGCATCCGCAAAGGATTGAGAACTGTTCCAGCAAGGATGTGCAGTAAATTAAGCTCAAGAAATTTGCCTGTGAAAAAATTGCCTCTGAAAAATAAGTATTTTGGGTAAATCTTCCATGGGTGGAAATCTCCTTAGCAAAGGTAGAGTTGAGCAAATGGAGACAGCTGTTAAATATTGAAATTATTACCAGCCCTCAGAAACTTATTTTTCCCACCTTTATATGTTTATGTCTGTACTCATCCTTTGTTCAATGTTGATATTCTAAAAAACTGGAGAGAAATAGAACATCTTAATCAATTTTAAAAATACACACACCCATGCACAAAAGAAAAAAAAAAAGAGGAGAAAAAGAAACAGAATTAACAGAATGAAGCAAAACCTACCAAAGCTACCTAACTTTCTTAAATGTTCTACAGTCCAATGTATCATGGCATAAGGATAAGATTGGGTATTTGGCAGAAACAAAGATGCCTTGGATAGGATCTATGTAGGATCTTTGCCAACATGACAGAATATGTTTGGGAGGTGGCAATGGGAACAATAAAAGAAGAGAAATTTTCTGTAAGATCAGCACATGTCTTTGTTTCTAGTCTGGGAAATTGCCCTTTATGCCTAGGAGAGGAAAAAATTGTGTTGCTGTAGTGTGAACATGTGGAATAAGAGAAATAGATGAATGGGAAACAAACAAATAAACAAACCCCACCCCTGATACAGATAGTGAGTAAAGTGACTCTTTGCATCATCAGGATATAGTAGACAAGAACCACAGGTATTAGAGAAAGGGTAAGAATTTCAAAAGGCTCTGCATTTAGATGAGTAAGCCCTTGGGGCATATTGGAAATTTAACAGGAGGTGACCATACGCTGTTATGATAAAGGCCACAGAAACTTCTAAGTCAAGCTTGCATCAATAAAAGGAAAAATAAGGACTTCCTTGCTGCATGTACATCTGTCCTTCTCTCCCTTTGTTTGTTGCTGTCTAATAAAAGGAGAAGTCTTGTCTCCTGACAGAAAGCACAAGTGAAATAAATGAGAAACCAGTGCTATGTAGATCGTGCTTCCTTTTAGGATGTCTGCAAAACCATCAGCCTAACTTGCTGGCAGCTACATTTCAGTGACTGTTTTTTAATGTGTTGACTTACCTAGACTCACCCCTGAAGTATTTTTTTTAACCATAGTCCTCAAGGCTCAGTTAAACTCGTTTCTAAAACCATTGATACTGCGCTAGCATTTTTATATCAGTTAGCTAAAACATAATATAGAGGCCACTTCATTACTGAATCTCCTTTGTAGCTGAAGTCACAAAACATTAAGATCTACCAAAAGCTTCCATAAAAGAGTAGAGCTGTGACCCTTCTAATTTTAAGCAAACTGGCTTTTTCCTCTTAAGTAAGAGTGCCCGTAGATGCATGGGGCATCTCTGAAAATTGTGTTACATATTGTAGTCCCCAAGTAAGCAACATACAGCAGCTGGAATCACTAGCCACAATGTGCCGCCTCTGCTCTTGGATTGAGGGATCAGGCTTGAGGGAGTTGCTGAGGGCTAACCATTCGATGATCCTTCAAAATGGAGATACGGATTTGGGCCCCTTGGCCTCAGTTACAGGCTTAAAACTGACCTCCATACTCCCTAGGCCAGAATTTGCCCTTTTAATTTAGATATTCTGAGTTGAGGACCTACCTAAAAATCCACAAACAAAGGTTCTCTACTATTGAGTCTAACCTACAATTTCTGCAGACTCTGAGGAGGCTGAAGTTTTTAAAGCCTGTGAAAAGCATAGCTTGTATAAAATTCTTGTTGGTGAAAAGAGCAACAAGGTCTTTCTCAGGTCAGTCAGAAAGTGAGAAAACAGTTAATACTACTTTTTAACTAGTTTCCAATGAGCCTTAACAGTGGCTTATAAAAAAAAAAAAATTTATTGCACTGCTAAAACAGAGCTATCTCTGATAGTAGTGCAGACATGGTTATAAACTAGGTATTTAATGTAAATTACAGTTAACCTTTACCTTAAATCTTCAAACCAAGAACACAATATTAATCAAGACAGAACTTCTTAAAGTGCTATCTAGTCGATCAGTTGGTTGTATTTTGTTATATCAAGAGTTATCGATGATACAACAAATATTAATACTTCCAACAAAACTAACGAGACCTTCAGAATTTGATGCCTTTTGTATTTTAAATGGTTAAGGAAGTAAGCCTTCTTCCCCCAGTATGTTCTAACAAGAATGGTAGAAAATCACTTAGTCCTTTCTGAATGAAAAAAAAAAGCTGTTTGCTTCTGCTCTCTTCCTAGATGCAATTTCTTCTCCATGTGCACTTCGCCGCACCCCTCAAAAAAAAATTCACTATCATTCATCTTGGTATTTCATTCTTCATTCCTTACTATATAAAATGAATGTTGGTCTCTCACCTTCAATCTGTTCAATAGAAAAATCAAAGTATAAAATGGAAAACCAGCAAAGAATCTGGTACAGAGCCTCACTCCACTGAAATCAACAAGAACAAGACACATCAGCAGCAAGATAGATCACATGATACAAACCTACTCCAAATCAATAGAAGACAGACTACTATGACTACTGTGTTACTCTCTATGAGCTTGCTGGTTAACAGAATGCATTTAGGGAAAATTACCCTATTAAATAATATTTCTGGCCATTTGCACTGTAACACCCATCAATCTCAATGAATCTTGGCACTTGAATTTAATTGATAGGCCACATTTCTGCTGCTCTTTCGGCTCAGTTTCAGTCTTTAACTTCAGGCTTCAAATATAACAGATTTGGAGGAAAATTAGTCTTTTATTTCAATGGTGCATTTAATAAAATAATGAAGAGAGAAAATCCCAAATTCTCTTCTTTGGCCATCTACAGTTCCATCTCTCCCTCCTAAATTCTGCTCTACCTATCTCCAAAGTTAAATTTATTTCATTCCTTGCATTATTTAGCATCTTCCTTTCCTATCCTATTTCCACTCAACTTCCCCAATAAAAAAAATCACATTTAGGGTCAGTTCAGTACAGTTGTATATCTTCCATTTTGAATACTTCTCTGCTTCACTTTGTGGCCCATGGCTGTGAAAAGTGGCACAGTTTCATGTTCCTAATAGAATAAAAATTATGGTGTGCTGCTTTTTGCTACCATTTCTTCATACCCCTAAACTAGAAAAACAATAGACCTTTGCCTCAGAGAAATTATCATGGAGATTAATTTGGTGACATGTAACAAGATGAGCATTTTTCTTTTTTAACCTCACAAAGCTTTTCTATTTCCAATCGAAATTTTAAACTGATCTTTCTGTAGCATTTGCACTGACAAGCTAGTGGGCTTTTAATAATTTACCCATGTTGCTGCAAAGAGGCGGGGAAGGACTGGAAGTTTAAAACACGGAGGAGAAAAGTTAATTTAAAGTGATGTTTGGTAAAAAGTCCCCTTTGAGACCCTGTTGTGTAATTGAACAGATTAAGAGAACTGACAGTAACTTCACGGTATGCCTAAATGGAGGTCTCTACGGGTCAACTCTCGGATCTTGTGCCGACACGTTAAACAAGTTTGTCAATTTTCCATCAGATTGATTTTTCTCACAGGTCTGGAAGCCTCGTCTCATTTCATCTTATTTCCACAGGGGTCCTTAACATTGCAAACTGCCATTTACTTTTGTCTCAAAGTGTGAGGAATGATTTTTATCTCTGAGTGGCAATCACGGCAGGCAGCTCCAGCACTGCTTATAATGTTGCACATTGTCCTCCTGCACCAACTGGGGTTTCTTTTGTGTTCTCCCCCTCTTTGGGAATGATGTGGATTTTTAGAATACATTCAAAATAATTATTAACAGAATGTACTTAGGGCAGATGTCTGTAGTCTCTGAAGTGAACAAAAAAAGCAACAGAAACCATGGGGTTTTTTCTTTGCAGTTTTCAGCATAATGAGAGGTCAGCTTGTGAAAATATGATGTCTCTGGGAAGGTCACAGGGAAGAGTATTAACCTCTCTTTACATTTCCATGTCTATTATCCCCCCCTGTTAATGTCAAGGGAAGTTATGTGCACAAAATAGAAAGTATGCTTCTGAATAGGTGAATGCTGCTGAAGACTATAATGATATATATTTGAATTAATTACACTAATGACAAGTATCTACTCTTACTCCATGCCAAGTTAAATAAGTGCAAAATTTGTCTGAAAGCCTGTGGGACCTGATGGTATTCTCAGATGGGTTGTACAAACATGCAGTCCCCTTGACACAAATTAAGCTACTAGGAACTTAACCACTTGGTTGACCTAATGACCTCTTGATGAAGGAAGACTGCCATTTAGATCAGTGGTATGAGGGTGAAATCCTAGGACTTCCCAAGCCCCATGTTTTCACTTGCCTCCACCGCTGGTAGCCCTTTCCACTTTCGAAAACTGGCTGTAGCCAATCATTAAAATAATAATTACTTTCATATTCTTTGTAAGAATTTCTCATAAACACCAGCATCTAAGACAGATGCAAAGTAGTGAGCCCAGTTCTGAAATTCCCTAGTGCTAGCTACATCGTCTTGCCAAAAACATGGAAAGATTCATCATCCCTTCTTTTGGAGTCTGGTACGACATCCAAGTTTTAATACAGATGCAAATAAGTTTTATTAATTTTTCTCAAAAATGTGATAAACTTGACCTAATTAAGTGATCAAAGACAATAGGGTAGTTACCAAATCATTTGGTAATAAGCAGTTTCTCACTGCTGTAAAATATTTCCCACAATTTTGAAATCTCTGTAAAAAATATGAAGAGGAAAGAAAAAAGGCAAAACAGACCTTGTAGCAATGATTTTTGCTGGTAGTATGACTGGACAGGAAAGGAATTGGAACTGCTGAACTGGTAGTCCAAGGGGCACTTCCAACCCAGGAGGAAGCACTGGATGCCAGCCTAGCCCTACACAGTTGCCATGGGAGACAACAGTCCCTGATGGGCCAGGTGTGCCTGCAGCTGCGCTGGTTGCTCAAGGGGCAGCTCCGGAAAGCCCCTGGGATCCTCACAGCTGGAGCCACATCAAGCTGATTCTTCACCTCAGACTGTGGAAGGGGTGGTGCAGACCTGACCCCCACCTGCAAAGAGCATGGTGGGGAGGATGGGGAGATGCCCTCAGGGTCAATCCATGGGGGCTGGAGGTAGGGAGGCCAGGCCAGAGGCTCAGGAGCCAGGGTCACACTGAGGAAGTGAGGGGCTGGGAAAGAGTGGGGTATCAAGTGTTTCTGCTCTCCCTTTTGCCTTCCTTCCTTTCTTGTTGAACTTTTTGTGAATAGTAATGATCCAAGGCTGCTTTTACTGGGAGTGACAACAATCTGCACAGCCCCAGATGTCCTCAGGGCATTGACTTGCCAGAGAGAAATGTGTTCAGTGAGTTCAGCTTAAAACCCCGCACTGCTTATCACACATTACAGAAGGAAAGGGATATCTAATACAGATTCTTATTAATTGTTATATCTGTACTTCCATTTTGTATTCCTCATTACTGCTGATAAGTAACCCCCCAAACAGGAGCTGAGCATAATTCCTTCATTTCCATATTGTATCTGAGTTACTCGACTATAGTGAATAAAGGATGACTTCATTGTGCCAATAGTTGTGTTCATGACAGTGCAGTTTGGTTTGCACAAGTTGGCTCAGCCTATCTAATTTTTTGGCAAACTCTCTGGAGAGTCTCTTGGGTGAGCACTTCCTTTTTGCCTTGCTACAACTTAATATGAAAACACACAAAAGCAGATTGGGTTAGTAGAAGGGCATGTAAACAAGTATTTACAGGCTTTTGATCATGGTGTAGCTGCCCCAAACAACATTGCCAAAAATAGTCATGTGTCACAGAGGTAGTTTAGTGAGATTATGTGAAATAGTTAAATTTAAAATTAAATTTAACTTATATAAATATATAAGAGATTTAAAATATAAAGCCAGGTTTTTGCAGCTGTTATCAGTTTCTCTGTAAACACTTCCCAAAAGCTGAGACTTCACCATGTGAATGAGGCACCACTTCCACTGCATCCAGGCTGGCAGAAGGCTGCGGCACAACAGCCCCAGCTCTGCCAGCCCTCATGAGAATTTGAGTTCCCCAACCCATCTTCCCTCCTCAGCCTACCTGGAAAAAAGCCCCTTTCCCTGTGACCATGCAGTAAAAAGACTCTCTAGACCAGGCCCTGGTCTGGATTGTAAGAAGAAGAGAAATTTTTTTTGTGTACTCCATATATCTCTGAAAGAGAAAAGCACAGTGTTCTGGCTCTTTAGGCATCTCAAACCTGGCACAAGTGTTTAAAAATCTCAGAAGTTCACTGCAAAGTCAGCTTAATAGACACTTCTCACAATTAAATATTTTAGACATCTTACATTTTTCCCATAATTCCAACAATAATTAGATCACAATGTGGATTAATTTCTTGTCACATCTAATGTTTTTTGTTGCAAGACGTGTTGAAGAAGTGAAACACAAGTTGCTGACATTTGTAAACTCTCCCTTTTGTGACATTTGGCTCTTTCATCCTTTCTTCCCTGCTTGTTCAGTGCAAATATTATCCAGACAGATGTGTTAAACAAATATCATAGTATCTACAAACAAGGATATATAAATCCCGTTGTCCTGGTCGGCAGCCCAGGACTAAACTATCCTCCTAAGCCATTCTGATCTGCAAGTGACCTTGAGCTAATTGCTTTCCTACACTGTTACATGAAGGTCACTATACTTCCTAATCTCATACACTTTATTAATTTATAGGTAGCAATACTGTATCAATAACATAAAGGTAACCTTTAAATTGTATAATTTTATGGGGTGGAACTGTAGAATTATTTATAAACTACTTCGTGATTATTGTTTTCTGGTTACTGTATTTACGTATGAACGTAAACAAGATATAATGAGTTTTTTCATCTGGCTTTTTGGGATGGAATGGGGTGCTGAAACTGACAATTTTCTGATCAATGAGAACTACAACCTCTTTGAAAATTATCAGGAGCTATGCCTGCTACAACTCCATACTTCCTAATACAAATGTACTCAGCCATGCATTTCTTCAGAGTTTGTGTCTTAGTGCTTTTAAATAATATTGCAAGAGAGTTGGCTAGTACTTAGAATGTGTCTGTCCTCTGCATTCATTGATGAAAACTAAATGTTCCAGTCTCTTAAGACCACTTTAAATGATAATACTGCTATATTTTTTGCTTTAAGATTTTTGTTGGCATGTGAAAATGTGGATAACCAGAAAAGCTTAAGGTTTTCTTTAATGACAAGTTACCCGAAGTTGTACAATGTCTTCTGTGTTGATTTCTCTAAGCACTGTCAATGCTCAGCATATCCCAGGATCAAACCCCTGATAAGAATGGAGTGAATTGATTCACTGTTTCCTGCTTTGTTATTGAATGCTTTTATATTTTCATAAACTAGTAAAACTCCAATCATATAAAATTAAGAGGTCATGGTCAAATTACTGAAGTAGCTAATTAGAGGAGCCACTGCATACTTTAAAGCCCTGATTCAGGGACATCTATCAATACTGTGGATACTGCTTAATCATGAAATCAATACTTCAAATTAAGCACACATGCTCACCACTTGGCCAGGAGCTGATTTGCAGTAGCATTTCCATAGTGTTTAAGAACAAAATATTAGCTTGCTTTGAAACATTTTCTGATCATCTTAGTGCTCAAACCTCTTCAGAGTTGCTTTCCCCTAACGAACCTCAGAAAAATTTGAAGAGGTTTCTACCAATCGTGATTTTGGAACGTGTGGATACGGGAAACATTTGGCAAAACATTTAGCTGTGATCAAGTTTGCAAACCTTGGCTTCCAGATATCCTCTATAACCAGGCACTGATGACAATGGAAAGCAGAGGCAACAAAGCCTCAGCACAGGTTTTGAGCCTGTGCTGAAATTTCATTTGCAAGTGCAAAAACTGACAGGTGGAAAAAAAAACCTACTTAAAATAGCTGAAAATATTCCCCTGACCCCAAACCCATGAGAATAAAAAGAGTTTTGGATGCTGAGACTGACATGTAGAGATCCCAAGCTAGTCCATGTTGCACTGAGGCTTTCTTCTTACATTGCCAGACTTTGGCAGCCTCCAATACCACACCTTCTGTTTATCCTGCAAGCTCGTGACAAAGCTGTTTGTGCCAACCCACTGCATTTGCTCAATCCTGGTCTGCCCTCATGGTGATCAGGAATCCAAGGCACAGAAATTTCACTGCACAAAGGGTAGGCAGACTGGAAACAGAAATTAAAAAATAGTTGTGTATACATTTTCTAATTCTAAGCTTTGATATTGATGTGACAAAAAATTCTGCATATGATAAAATTAGATTTAAATTAATATGTCGAAAGTGGGTAAAGTTACACACCAAAGACAGCATGAATGACTGATGTCTGAGATATTGAGCTACAATAGATAAGGATAACAGCAGTGGTGAAAGAAATATTTAGACTACAGATGAGGATGCTAGGAGAAAAACTTTGTTCTATATCTTCTAGGTAAAGCTGCCTCCTCTTAATAAATTAATCTTTCCTCAGATAAAGCTGTGCACAGAAATTCTGATAGCATTCAGTTTAGGTGATAGGCTTCATGGATATCTGTAGGGCAGCTACTCTTTCCAAGCAGGATAGTTCATTTCAAAGTGACCACTGCAGAGCTCCCTTACCACCCACGCTGCGCTTGCAGGATGTGTACCAGCATGCTGGCTCTGTAGCCTGACACTGGATCTCCACCTTCTGAAACCCAGGCTGTTTCTTCACATTTGCTCCAAAATTAGCAAGTGATTCATTCTGGCATGCTAGCAATGACACCATCCTGAGGACACCTGGAGCAGCATCTTCTGAAGATAAATGCACACTATGTATTAAACCTGAGTCATGATCTCACACCTCAGGTACTATTAATGAAGAAAAAAATTAGGTTGAAGGCCATCCAGAAATATCAGTCTGTGAAAATCAGTCCCTTGCTCAGTTCTAGGGGCATTTCAGAGCTGTGATGAAGCCTTTAGCATGGCCTGTGAAGATATCATCTTGTTGGCAGCCTTCCCCAGCCACCTGTGGCCTCACCATTTGGAAGCAAGCCGTGAAGAGCCCATGGAGAGATGCTATATCTGCTCGGTTATTATTAGTTGTCTGGTACTGCTACTTTTGTATTCCTGGTATCTTTCCTCATGTTGCTGCACATGGTCACGTGCTGGAATTTCAGTAGTGCACAGAGAGAGAACTCTGTGTGTGTAGTGACAGGGCAGGAGCCTGGACACACAAGATGGAGTCAGGGGCCCATGGGGCTCTGATGCACCAACCTCACCTGGCTACCAAGTGCCCACTCCTCGTCCCCAAGAGGATGTGGGTACTAGTAAGAAGGAAAAGTGTTATGGATGGAGAAAAATACAGGGAGATAAGTCACCGGTCACTGTCAGAAACAAATCAGATACCACCTGGGGAAAATGAGTTTAATTTCTCACCAATTCAAATACGTTTGGAAAGCGAGCAGTGAAGACAATAACCAAAGCACCTTTCTCACCTCACTCATTCACTTAGGCTCGACATGTGTCCTTGTTTCCAGATTCCTTCATCCCTTCCCTGCAACAAGAGCAGGGGGATGGGTAATGGGTGTTGTGGTCAGGTATGACAGTTCCTCTTCTTCTTCCTCAGTTAACTTTCACACCTTCTTTTTCATGCAAGACTGGCCCAGGATGAGTTTTCTATCAGCGTAGCTGAGCATATAAGGAGGAGCCTGGGTCGTGGCCCAGCCGGGGCAAGCAGCACATGCCTTGCAGAAAAAGACTTAATATGTGCCACTCCCAAGGCCTGACGGGAGCCGGAAAATGGATGTGTGCACATTTCCTTCCCTTCTGGATTCTGCAGGGCTGTTTGCAAGCAGTTTAGAGAAGTTCGTTTTCCCAGTGGGGAACAGACCTCTGGTTAGAAATCAATAAAGCAATCCTTTAATATTCCTCTGACTGGGCAAAAAAAAAAAGGGTGTGTACTATAAATTTGTACTGAAAAGAAGCTGCCCCTCCCTCTTCTGAAGAAGGGCCTGCAATAGAGAAAGATGGATAAACAAATAAGCCTCTAGTTTTAATGAACACATCCATTATATCAGCAATACTTATGGCAACAGGAGTTATGTACTTTGAGGCAGCATCTCTTGTGCCTTGTAAACACCTCAGCCTTCTGTCAGGGCCCCCGCTGGGGCTATTTACAGCTTCAATATTACAAGGTAGCTACTCTCTAATTATACACAACTGGATTGGTTTCCACCACTCAGGTCCTTGGTTAACCTTTAATAATAATTAATTTTTTACAGTTACACTATATATCAGCTTAAAACATTCAAGATACTAAGGTGTCCCAGTAGATTAGAATACCTATTAAGATATCAAGACATGCATGCTTTGCAACTTCTGTTTTCATTAGTGGCAAAAAGCCCCACAGAAAGAAAAAGAAAAAAAAAAAAAAAAGAAAAGGAGCAGCACAAAGTCACTGAAACTGGGACTTGGAGCTTATACAGTTAGACTTGCATTGCAAGGGGTCTGTTGTCCATTTACTTTCTTTTTCTTTTTAGAAAGACCTGTACTCAGGACTTGGTTCCAACATATGAGTGGGTTAATCAGACCTACATTAGGCAGCCAGTATGTGACACACAAAACTTGCTCAGTTGATTGAGTATTCCTCAGTGCTAAGCTTGGAGGGATTTTATTTGTCTTTTCAGTGGGGGCTGCATTCTTTATGTAGGCATTAAAGTTTTCTTGTAAACAGCAATGGCCTGCTTAGAGCAGATGAGGTAAAAGAAAGGGAATGTCTACTGCCAGCACAGCACAGTGCTTCACAATGATGACCTTTGAATCAAATGATCAAAATTACTTTAGGACCTTATGCCTGACCTGCACCCACAGAAAAAGTAAAGGAAAAGGTGAAAGAGTGAGGAAAAAATGCAAAAAAACCTCAATACTTTTCTCCCAAAATTCCTCCCCTTTATTTCCATAGCATTGGATTAAAGCCATAGACTGGGCTCTGCTTTCTTTGTCATAGGCTGCAATCAAGCAAATCAGAGAATATGCATTTCTCTCAGTCCAGGAAATATTCAGGGATACAGAAGAACAGCTGGTGAGAAGTGAATGTGGAGCCATTTGACAGGAAGGAAGGTTTACCCCTGAGAGCAATTCCAGAGGAAATAAACATCAAAATGAACAACTTACAAGGCACTGTAACCTCATTTGTTGGCAAATTGAATACTCTTACCACACATAAATATTCTTGAGCAGTGATCTGATCTTGTGGGCTCCCAGCTATTAAAACAGCACAGTTTTAACAGCATGCAATGAGAGGTTGAACAAACATCTTAGCTGTAAAACTCATTAATGAGCCATCATAAAACAGTAAATTTGATAGTATAAATGCTAGAAAATCAAGTCAGGTCTCACTGTATTCACACATGGATGAACAGAGGAAATACCAGGGAGAAGAGCACCTCAGATGGGATGAAGTAACTCTGCTGGGTGAGCTGTGAAAGGACAGAATGCTCCTGCCTTTCAGAATCAGTCACAGGTGCTCTTCTGCAGGAAGTGCAGGGATGATGCATTACTCAAAGCTGAAAGGTTTGTAAGCAGCACACAGGCATTAGGGAGTGGTCTCTTCTGCAGCTTGGTAAGCTGAGAGTGCAACAGAGGGATAGTGACCTCTATATCCAAAGCTGGAAGGAGGTAAAAGCAGATGGACTGGTAGATTCATAGCACTGCACCCAGAATGGGACTGTGGTAGATATTGGAATGAGAGACTGCTGAAACAGGACTCTCAGTTTCTCTTCCATGTGTCTTCAGGCTAAAGCTGACTAAATGTGTTTTCCTGTATCACCTAAAGGGAAAGGCATTAAGGGGAAAACAGCCTATTTAGGGTGTCTCCAGGAAGACAAATACAGATTAAGAGTACAGCTTTACTAGTTCTGGGAACCATTTCTAGAACTCTGTTTTAGCCAGCAAAATTATTGTATTATTAAATAAGCCTTAGGGTGTTCATTCAAATTTGCTTTTCTTTCTTTATTTTAAAGCTTCAACAACTGTAGCAACTGCATGCAGCATTGAGTGTCAGTCCTGACAATGCAATTTAAATTATACTTTTGTTGCATCCTCTCTTTAAACGCAGGAGAGATTGCTGTGATTTCTTTAATGGTAAGGTTTCCTGCATTTATCAAAATGACTAAAACAAGGGGTTTTTTCCCTGTGGATGTGAGACCACAGAAGGTTTATTGTCGCATTTTCAAAAGGCATATTTTTAGAGACCATAAACTTTTCAACACACAGTTTCTGTATTTCTGAGCCTAGATCATACAATATTAATTGTATAGTTGCTCATTTGCCCATGCAAATGTGGCCACTGGATGTCTACGCTTCTGGATGAATGGGAATGTATGCAAAATGAAAACCATTACAAATTCAGCCTGATGTACCTAAAAACACACAAGAAAGAACAGCTTCCTAACAGCTCTTCTAGTAATAGATTCAGTTTTTAGTTCTTCCATTTTTTACAGGGAGATATTGTAAGGTTTGTGAGCCTTTCTGAATTTCCTAATGCATTTATCTACTAAAGCAGGACATTGAAATATGCATTTTCTTTTCTCTGAACTAATATTCTTTGCCATTTTCTTCTTTGCAAAACTGCACATTGTTTAAATTTATTTAGATAACTTCAAAAATGATTTTGTTTTATTTTTAATTTTTCATTTGTATAATGTGGGTCAGAGGCAACAACAAATAATTTGGCTTTTCCTAAATACTAACTCACAAAATTTTGCAACAGCAGACTGAGCAAAAGGCAGGGTAGAGAGAGGACTGTGACAGAAATAGCAAAAAAGCAGCTCCAGAATGTCTGGCAGGGTGTGTGGCATTATAATGCCATCATACCCTCTCAGCATGCTGCTTTATATAAGTTGAAGATAGTTGTTGACCCTGTCAGTTGCAGCTTACAAAGGGAAAAGAATATATGGTAGAGTTCTCCTATCTAATGTTTAAATTCAAACTTTTTCTATGAAACTCAGTTTTTGGATTTTTTTTTTTTTTAATATAGAACAGCTTCAGGTGTTGGTTTTTGTTGTTGATTTCCTTTTCCTCCTTTTTCTGCTTTTTCATTTTTTTGCCTATGTCTAGGTAGGCTGGCTTTTAAGATTTCCATTTTTACTTTCCTCCACCTTTCCATATTTCATACATTTTCATGCTTAGTAAAGGTTACAGAGTGACAAAAGAATGGAGATTATGCTGAATTTTTGCTCTGTGACTCAAAAACATTGCAGAATATTTGAAAACTGGGTAAGCAGAAAAAAATGAGAAAATGAAAACAAAAATTAAAAAAGCTTTGTTTTATTTTATTTTGTTTTATTTTATTCAGAGCAACAGAGGGAAAAACATACAATTAAAATAAATGTTAGATTTTTTAAAATAATACAAAAATAATGTTTCTGTTTCCAAAGTTTTCCAAAGTCCCTAGGTTAAAGCAGTTATGGCATTTATAAACCAAAGTAAATCCATCTCTTTAAAATAAAGTTCAAGCATGAAGAGAACATTTAGTTGAAAACCCTTGATCCTTCCTACTAAACCCTCTTATTCTAGTCACTAATACCTAGATTTTCAATCATGCTTCTATTTCTGTGGTCCCACTGCTGATCAGAAGCTCAGTGATCAGTTTAAAACACAACTTCTTTAGTATGTACTGGTATGATGATTCACATTATAAGAGAATAAACTGTATTACCTCCAGGCAAATATAAAAGAAAAACTTACTGTACAGTCTAATAAAGTGCCAAATCATAAGTCCTTGAAATTTTTTGCAGTTTTAAAAATTTATTTACAAAAAAATTTCTATACACCATCACACAATAGTTAAATCAGAGAGTTATCAATTGAGAAATTACACTGCAGTTACATGAGCTCAAGATTCAGACAGTCTAATGTGTATCCCTGAGTTCTGCAAAGGGTTCATGGCTGCAATTTGTGAGCTCTACCGGGTAATCTCTGCATGGGGAATGTCTGGCCAAAGCAAAATTCAACTCAATAGCCACCAGGCTTGTCTTCAGGAATATTTGATAAAATGAAGGTTAAATAAATCAGTGTCCATTGGGAGACTGTTTCAAGCACCGTACACTCATCCATGCAGGTGGCAGAGGTATGGCATTGCTCTGCTGTTAGCCCAAGTTAATGACCTATTTGGTAGCCCTGCTTCTAATGAACTATTAATTAAATCCTGGCCCCACAAAGTCAGTGGTAAAACTCCCACCACGGTGAGTAAGAAGGGAATTATGTTAAACCTTCCACCTTCCAATGAAATGCCAAAGTTTATGCTCTTATTGTACCACCTGAAGCTGGATGTGAGATATTGTCATTATGTCCTTGGCTTGAGTTTCATCTATTTTGTTACTATAATCCATTTGTTAGTACAATATTTCACAAGGAACCTCACTGCTTTAAATTTACTGTTCGTAATAAAAAGGGCTCTTTGAATGCAAAAGAGTAAAAATTGTGTGAAAATTTTAGATTGTACTCGCAGAGTTCATGTTTATGTAGCAGCAGATTGAAAACATTACAAGATGAACTCCAAATATAGACCTCCAGAAGTCATTGTAAATCCCCAGCCAATGCACTCCTTAGCAATATTCCCCTATTGCTCTGCTGGGTGCTATCAAATGATGTGATAATAAAAGAGACACTGGAAATGGAGCAACACCTAATAAATTAAAATAAAATAAGTAATAATAATAAATAAATAAATTTAAAAAAAAAAAATAATAAAAAAAATAAATTTTAAAACCACCCACCACAACAACAGCAAAAAACTAAATGGGAACAAAAAACCCTAGAGCTCTTCATTGCCATATGAAAAAATATCCCCCAGTGTTTCAAATAAATTCTCATCTCCTTGAAATGATCTTTCCATGAGATGTATTAATATATTTTAAAAAACAAGCTCTCTGCCACACTGCAAGTTCCTTGTTGACTTATTTGGTGGCCCCTGAGAGAAAGTCAGGAGAGCTTTATTTGGAAGGACACTGGGGGAGAGCAGATTAAACAGGCTTCTGGCTGCATTCAATTTTCTCTAGTTTGGGGAGATTTTGCACCTTTCTTGAAGATTGTATCAACTGGGATTAGCACATTCCATTTCCTGTACTCCTCATAAAGCTGAGAACTAAAGAAAGTTAAAATAAAGGTCAGTGAACTTGGCTATGCTTTTCTCTTGCTAAGAATTTGTCCATATGTTTGTTTCTTTTTGCTTTGATCACATTTTGTTTTGACAGGCTCTATGTATGCGTGCATGTGTAGGGCTTTCATGGTTTTCACTCCGCTATGCAACTGCTGTGTGAATTCATCAGAATTCAGCCCAGTTCCGTCTACTTTATGGAAACAATTTGTGTCTAACTTCGCTTCAGTCTTTCGTCAAATTTGCTCTTACTCAGTGTTGGAGAGTAGCCCAAGGTATCCCTTTTTCTGGCTTTGGGCTGGCAGTGCTTCCTTCTCCCCAGAGGATCCCCCATGTTCTCTCCTGCTTGGCCTGCACAGAGACTGACTGTCCTGCCCGTCCTGCTGTGCAAATCATTCACAGTCTCCCCAGAAGCCTCCTTCCTGCCACCCCACAGCATCAGCAATGGGATTTTGGGAATGCTTGTCCCTTTGGTTCCGGACCAGGGGCACTAAACCTGTGTCACAGCCCATCAGTCAGTTGCTTTGTAGTTAATTTGAGTCATTTGAACAGACTGAATTTAAATCAGAAACCCAATTGTCACTACTAATGTCCTGAGCCAACTGCTAATCTTTGTGTATTTATACACCTGTTTTTTCTTATCATAGTTCTGAAAAAACACACAAAGGACTTTTTTTTTTAAATAGATACCAACAACCACCCCATGGAACAGTTCTGAGGTCAGGCCTGAAGGCTTTAACCTGTACTTGCTGTGTTAGGTACAGGCTCTGAAGACTACGTGGCAAATTCACAGATGATTTCTACTGTGAGATTTCACAGCTAAAACGCCCCCAAGCACCAGGCAGAGGAGGCAGGTCCTCGGCAGTGCCCACACAAGGCCAGGGGAGCAGGTGGACATGAGGGGTGCCTGCACAGACCTCCCTGGCCTCAGATCAGACTTCCTGTGCTTGCCTGCAGTGCACCGCCCTTGCCATTTCGTTGAGTGTTCAGAGGCTCCTTGCCAGGTCCCCATTAATCTATTGTAATGAGATTCAGCTTCTGTTTGATTTCCATGATGAGTCTGAGCAGCAAGAGCCCAGGAGAAGTCAAATAAGGGCAGGGTACTTTATGCGACCAGAGCTGAAGTGTGGCTGAGCTTGACTAAACCTACAAAGGACAGCAAAGGGTAAAACAGCTTACACTGGCCAGACCTTAGTGCTTTTCTTCCTCCTGCCTCTAATTCCACATTCTAAGCATCTTGGGTCTACAAAGAGCTTTACCACATATGTCATTAGAGCTTCTTTTAATTTCCTTTTTTCTTTCTCACTAATATATTTCAAGTTAATTTTGACTTAAATCTCACTAACTCTAAGGCTGCCAGCAATCCTCTGTGTAAGGAGACCTGCTCGAAAAGCTCACTCTCCAGTTTCACCTTTCCGTTTCACCATCCCATTTCACAGAAAGTCCAGGTGAGTGAAAAGTCATGCAAATTCTGTCCTCTGGGCTGTACCACAGTATCTGTAACTCATAATATGGCAAATCTTTGGGAAGTACAAAACATCTGGCTCCCACGGCTTGAGTTCTTGCTTCTTGCTTCATAGTGTAGCTCAAGTGAGCAAACTAATACATGAATTTGCTATCTGTAATTCCTGCTTAGCTAAGAGATTAAAAAGAAAGATTAGGATCAGAGTGATGGAGATTTGTAGGTATTATGGGCAGAGAAAATGTTAAATATTTGAGTAAGTAAAACACGTAAATGAATATATTTAGGGTTTAGGACTTTCCGTAATTTAACATATGTCAGGAATACATTCTTGTCAAAGTTCCTGTCACAAGTTCAGGGGTCCAATGACAGCTGCTGAAAAAATACTTCAGTACTGCAGAAATTAGGAGCAGTTTGCAGATATTTTGTACTCAAGGCCTACTTAGCCGCTTCCATTCATGGAAAACCTGGCACCAGGCTGAGCACCATCTGCAAAGCTCTGCTTGACAGAGATCTCATGAGGCACTTGGGAAGATGTCTATTTCTCATCACATGTATAATTTTTACTAGAAAACAGGCTGTGGAGAAACCTGCAAATCATCAAAACATATGCTGCCAGAGGAAGGCAAGAATAAACGCTGCCTACAATGGCTAGACACTCTCCAACTGCAATATGGAAAGATGTGACTTACAAGGCGGGTGCTACAAAATGTGATGCCTGAAGCACTAAATGCCACAAACATGAAAAGTAAAGCATGCATAAAATGAAAATGGGTTGTTACCAGCCCACTATACTGGGACAGGACTGGTGGTGTCAATATACCAGTGATCAAGAATAACCAACAATTACAAGGCATTTTTGTTGCTATGGATGGCACAGTGAGACACTTTAAAGGGCATGGCAAAGCTGAGGCAATTAACAAAAGAAATTAGCTGGTGGAAAATATATATTGAAAGGAATTTTTGAAACGCTTGTGCTAATTGCTATGTTTTACAATAGTAACACACCGTATCAGTAACATTAGCTCATCAAAAACCTCATTTGGTTATACTCTCTGTATATAACCAAATATAACTCAATATTTGGTTATATTTGGTTATATACAGCTGTGGAGAAAAAGTTAGATTTAGAATGCATAAAAAATGGAGTAGAAACTAATATCTAAAACTTTATCATGTCATTATATACAGCGACACTGAAGCACGTTCACTTGGTATTCAGTTCTGCTCATTTTCCTGAGTGAGTTATACTGCAGAAGTTAATAAAGATTCAGAGTCTGAATATGAACTAATATGCAACTGTCCTGACACTTCTGAGTTCAACGGACAGGCTCTCCTTTCGACTTTTTTGTGAACTGATGAATGTAACTATTAATGAAAAGAAAATGAAGCTGAGCGACAAAAGGGTAATGTCATCTCTTTCTTCCTGATCTATTGAAGAAATTATGTCTTCAATTACATAAATTAAACTATGGCCACTTATTTTCCCAGGTCAATGAACACCCACATTACCTTCTTCTCCCCAGTCTTCAAAGTTAAGAAGAAACATAACACTGAAAAAATCATGCTTCATATGCTCCTACAAAAAGTCCCACTATAAAAACCTGTGAGGGAAGGCCACTGTTTTCCCTGTGGACTTATGTGGTGACCTGCAGCATATGTTTGGAATGGGCGGCAGACAGACCCTGAGTAATTGGAAACTCTGATGTAGATGATGGTGGTGGTTCTGCGCCACAGCCACAGTGTGCTAAGCTTGTGCCCTTTAGTTACCATAGCTCTTGAAGGATTCAGCTAGGCAATCATATATATCAGGAGCTTAGTGCAGCCAAGTGACAAATAGGGATAATTGGGTGCAGATCAAATGGGTTTTCGTAGCGTCCATTCACAGGCATGCGCAGACAATGTCTTTCTAAGTAAGGAGATGGCAAGGCACGTGTGAAAAATGATCCCTTTGGCAACAATTTTGCTGGTGACAGATAATCAGAAATTTATATGTTATTCTCATCTTTGGAGAGCTCCTCAAATAATGCAGGATGCATGAAACCATTTGTATTTGAAGAGAGAAACGAAATAATTTAATATTAGAGAGCAGGATGCACAGCACTAGATAGAAAAATAATGAAATCACAGTGCAGTCTATCTTGTGCAGTTGCCACACTAATTACAGATCAATTACTTCTCAGTTGTTTGCAACCTTTTCAAAGAATAGTAAATTTACTGAAAGCAAAATGTGGTAAGCTATCTTTTCATTATTATGGTAGATTTATTGAAACAGCTCTGATGTTGAGATTAATAAAAGTTTTTCAAAAGCAATATGATCTGTATGCATATAGTTTGAATTTCAAAAGGTGAAAACTTGATCCTAGGCAGCATCATAAAAATTTTTGCTTCTATTAATTGTTATCATGAGAACATCCTTAGTATGGAGGAGGTGGAGGAAAGAACAAAATGTGTCTGTCGATAAAATGAAAGCTTGCTATTAAAATATAAGTGTACCATTTGCCTTCCACAGATCAGATAATTAATAAGAGTGAAGTACAAAAACTGAGAAAATATGCAATTCATGTTTTAAGTAGGGTGACAACACAGAGAAGTACAGGGGGAAAAGAGATGGGTCTTATAGAATAGTAGCATGGAGGGAAGAAAGCAGTGAACCTATACAGTATTAAAAATAATTAACTAAAGTTCTGTAGTTTTAGAAGAGCCGCTATCCAGCAAAATGTATTGATTTCCCATGTCTTGACTTCTTCACCAGAATTTCCATTGACTTGCCATATAAATACTGAGATCTCTCTTTGCATGAATTGCATATCAGCAACATTAACTTACACTTCCTACACTTGTTCTGAAGGTAAGTGTATACATTTTTACTGATCACAACTTTTGAAATTCTGGACAATTATTTTGATTGCAGTGTGGCTTTCTGGTCTTTTACTACATTCTGGATAGGGTTTGGTTTATGTTCTGGTTTTGGTTTGGTTTTGTTTGCTTATTTGTTGCTTTTTGTTGGGTTTTAGGGTGCTATTGCTACCAAAATTGGCCAGAGTTGAGAAAAAATAGTCCAGCTTGTAAGCATCAGACTTTAAAAATTTAATGTTTCTGTTGTTATGATAACTGTTTAAAAAACCATAGCCATTACTTTTTACTGATCTACTCCCCTGCAACAACCCAGCCACTCTTATCAGGAGTGGAACCTACTACACTACCCATGACTCCAGGATAGTTTGGTGACCTCATGAGTTCAAATAAGACTGAAGCTCTGGTCATGTTCAGGAGAGCTGACACAACTGCTCCTAACTCCTTTCCTTAAGAAAGGGGAAAATCTTTTGGCTGCTCTTCAGTAGATAAACTCAGGAATTCTCCATGGCAATGCTCCAAGATTAAAAACATTTCAGAATGCAAAATTGCTGGTGATTCAACACATCCAGTTCAGGTAAGAGCAGATTTTTCTGCAGTCCTCATTATTGTTTGGTTTGATCAGCTCAATAACTTCTTAATTCTTCCAGTCACAGAGCAGAAAAGTAGAGGTTCACTGATTTCTACTGGAGCTGGATCAGGTCCTCCATTAAGAAGAGTCTTTCCATTAACTGGCCATAGAGATGACATATATTGAAGCCATCAGTATTGGAAACTGTGGCTCTAAATGTTCAGAAAATAACAATTGAATGATTTTTGTTTCATGGCATTCTGCCATTTATGAAAGGGCAATAAAACTAATTTGTTAATGGTGGTGAAGTGTTTTAAAGAAAAAAAATACAATTGAGATATGATGTATTGAGCAATTAGTTTTTCTTACGAAAATTAATTAAGGAATAAAATGAACTATTATTTTAGTTATCATATACCCCAGAAAATAACAAAATAATTAGGTTTAATTTAGCAAGTAATTTTTTTTTGCAAAAATTGCAAACACAGCTTAATGTGCCATAAATTTATCAAGGAGCAATTTCATCTTTTCAATAAATATAGCTTTCCACAAGTAAGTTAAAAGAATTTAGCCCAAAGATTCAGAGTGTCAAACTCACATAGCTTTGCCCATATTTTATCAGGATGTGTAGGCCATGCTAGGAGACTGTGAAATAGACCTTGGGGTCTATTTATGGATATAAATAGTAGATGCCTTCCTCATAATTTCCTGTTTCACTTAAGCAAATTTTTCTTAGAGTTTTAGACCAAATTCCTGGGGGCCTAAATCTTCTCCTGCATTAAATTCAAGCTTGCAAGATAGGATTTAACCCAAGAAAATAACTGAGTTAAGGTTTGGAAAGACTGATTGTTGATATGTGCCCCAGTCTCTCCTGTGGATGTATCCCCTAAGGATCTGGTGATGTAACCTCACCAAGGTAACCCTCATCTGTGATTTCTGGTGATTTACCTAGAATTGAAAAGACACTTGTTATGCAGCCATGTCTGAGATAACATTGCTAGCACTCTAACAATCATTAGTGTCACTGAAAGAGATGGAAACTAGTATTATAAATACTGTATCAATGTGCAGAAAAGGTCAGTTTTCCACCTTTTCCCAGCTGTGGAGGATGTATCTTGCTTTAGGTATTCCCAGAGGGATTAATCACCTTTTGGAACTAGGGTTTGTGTAAGGAAGTGGGACTTGGAGGTCTTTCCAACTCTTCTTAAGGATCCTAAAGAGTTACACTAATTTCAGGGATTTAAACAAGCTTATGTGCTTTTCTAATTAATTTTTAAAGAGCAAGAGTAGCTATTGACAGTTTTCATGGCTTAGGATCACATGTTGTTTAATTTTTTTTCTTGCTTTAACTCCAGCTTTGGAAGTTGGAAGTTTCTGGGGGAAATGCACAGCTCTGACTCCAGAACTGACACCAGTGCTTATGGAACTGGTTACAGCTCTATTGCATCTGGCCCACAGATGCTAATAAAACCTGGTGCAGAAAAGAGCAATAGCAGGAGTTACATAAAACCTGAGACAAAAAAAACCTGTTGGAGGGATGGTAAAACAAGAGCGGAAGCTGCATAGAAAAAGTTTAACTGTCATGAGGAAACACACCAATGAAAAATTTGAAGTTTTTCAAATAATTGCCAGGTATTTGTGGAAGTTATAGTAAAACTGGAAACTTTTTTTTTTTACCTTTGCCCCACAGCATGATAGATTACAAGGAGGTACAACTACACTCAACACAAACAGGGAAATCATGATTCTCCTGGGGAACAGCCAGTCTATGGAGTTCACAGATGTGATAGGGTTAACTACTCTGGATATATGAAAGATCTTTATAAATTTATGACAGCTTACAATATTTACGGGTTTGCAAACTGGAACAGCAATAGCCACAGTATAGAAGCTCTGTGAGCTAGAAGACACCCTCTGGTGTTTTCATTGCACATCAAGTATCTTCCCTGTTTGCACACTGATGCATTGGAGCTCCTTCTGAAGGCTCTGGTGTGGGTTGTCGAATTAGGAGGGAAACAACTCTCAGAGGAACCCATGCCATGATCCAGCATAGCAAATCCTGTGCTGTTAAATCAAGGCTTTAAAGCGATTTCTTGGTATTCAGAGAGGCCTTTCCTTTTTAGGCAACAATGGAAAATAATCTGGATAGACCCTGACCCTTAACCCACAACAGTGAATGTCTCAAGCATGGTACAACAGATCAGAGTTGTTCTTGCTGCCCTCTGCCCTTTAGGATGTCTGAAAGGCAAACTTCTCACAGAATCAGACATAATGACTCCTGAATGCTTAGCATCCCTGGGGTTTCAGCTTTAGGGCATGGGGGGTGGACAGATGACCTCCTGAAGACCCTCCAGCCTTTTTCCTATAATTCTATGATTCAAACTGTCAACTAGAGGTATCTCAATGAATTTTGAGCTGAATACAGGATGAAAGTGACTTACATAGCAAAAATATTGCTTAAACATTATTCATTAGCATGTAACTTCTATTAGTGAGACAAGTTGCTTTCACTGATTGGTTTTGTCACTTGATATGCTAGAAACACCTTATGCTGAGCAGATGCTGATTCTGTGCATGGCAGGGTCACTTCATACCTAAGGCACTGAAAATCCAAAGTTGTTCAGAATTCTCTGAAGTCTAAACAAAGTCATTTATGATAAGCAGAACAGTCATTGATCTGATTAAACTGTTTCATACGCATTACTTGTTGCCATATTGCATGCAATCACCTTGCCTCAGGATTTGTCTAGCAGTTCTGGATTTTCCCAGGTTATGGGGAAACCAGATGGAGAACTATTTAATATGGGTGGAGGCCAGTTGATTGCCAAAAGCACTAAGATTAGTAAGCCTGTATGTAACATCTCTGCTGTCGTTTTGGGCTTTGGGGTTTTTTTATTTGTTTGTTTGTTTGTTGTCACAGTGCTCTAGAAGTCCTCCGTTTGGGGCATATGAGGAGCAACGTTTATAAGTGAGATGCCCTTTTGTGACAAAGGAAAGCTGCACAGAGACAACATGGATAAGCTCATAGCTAGGGCCTAATGATCCAAGACCTAAAGGAGTGCTGTGCTAGTCAGCCTTGCTTCCCTGCTGGCTTGCAGCTTATACTTGTGAGTATAAAGGTTTTTTCCTTCAGTCTCACAAAAATTAAAGGGCCTGACTTTTGCAGTACTTAATAGTGCAATTTGGCATGGCTCTTATAAAGGAGGGAGATTCTTCCCTTCCCTTCTTCCCTGCCTTGTTGTCAGATACACATCATAGCTGTGATTGCTTGCTCTGGAGTGTGTTGTGGCTGCTTCTGACAAGTCCTGTGTATATACAAGGAAACTCCTTTGTAGTGCTTCATGCTTTCTTTTCCAGGTGAGCTTAGAGACTGAACCATCAAAAAGCAGAGCACAGCTCATTTTCTTCTATTTTCACAAGCAAGTTAGAAGAGTATGTCTGTGTTTTTTATCTGCCTGCACAAGTATCCTTTCAGATAATGGCTCTACTGGTTTTTGTTCCCTATCTTAAAGAGGGCAGTTCTTGGAAAGCAGGTCTCTTCTAAGTCTTTAAATTCTGTCTAGTTCCTTGTGAGAGGCAATGCGAAGTACTAGGATTCTCTGATGGTCTCAAAGGAGTAATTTAGAGGACCTGCATGAAGCCCTGAGGGGAAGTTCTCCCTTGAGATGTAGAGACACAAATGGGATTTGAACTGTCCTAATAGGACACAAAATTTGTAGGGTTTGCTGTCCTGGGGTCTGTTGTTGTGAATTTTCACTCATCAATTTTTTTTATCAGAATGAAAATCACTATAGAATTAATGTAATGTAATTATGAAGTTGAATATCCCTCAGGTTTCTACATTAGATGTATGTATTAAGTTACCTAAATGGACCAGCGTCCAGTCAGGACAGCATTTTCTGGACTCCTGACTCACTGTTGGTCTGGGGATGAAGTGAGCTAAGTAATATTGTAATAATTCTTACAAATTATTTAACAAATATTAAATTATTCTCTTGAAAGGCTTCTTCCGCCACTGCTGATTTGTATCATGATACCTGAAGTGCTCTGCTTCCATTTAAAGCATTTTGTGGCTAAGCCTCTGCCTTCTACTGCCCTACCTGTCTTGATCTTTTTGCAGCTGCCACTTCAGAATTTGAAGATAAGGGGCTAGCTAACATAGCAGCATTTTTTTTCTCTTTCCATGGCCATTAATGTTTTTTTTTTCCTTTTTAGTGCTTTCTTTTTCCCCTAAAAGGGTACCTTTGTCTATAGCTTCCTGCTACAACTTCAAGGAAGAAGCATTTATCTATTACCTTACTGCTGCATTGTGAAAGTCATGAATTATGTTCGTCTACTCGGATAGACTTTCACCCTGCTTTCAGTAGGTCTCCATTAACCTGCATCTGCCAAATTAAACTGACAGGTTTAGAAAAGCTTGACACAACAGATTCTAAAATTAGGCCTGCTACAAAAATCAGAGAGATTGAGACCGTGGTTTCCTCCCTCTGTGCAGCTTTAGTTGAATCAGAGTGACATGATAATACAAAGAGGTAAAAGAGAGAAACAATGTTTCAGTCCTCCTTTATAATAGGGTTTTGTTATTCTTGCTTTAAATTTCAGTGACAAAAGTGGTTGAGAAATCAGTAATAAGAGTTTTCTGACATGGATGTTCCTTGTGTTCCTTTACTGGGGTCTTTATTCTTCTTTTTTTTGTCCCCCCTGACTATTCTGAAAACTTCCAAGGACAGTAGGTGGAGGGATTGTTAGAAAAGACGAGAACACTATTTTAAAAAGAAGTTGCTAAGCTTAATTGGTCAAAAATGGACATGAGCTAAAGCCCCCAAAAATGAAATCTCTGGAGACAGTGTGTGTTCACTGTGAAGTGCCGTCAGTGAAACTGGGAATAATACTTTAAAAGGATTTTGGTCAGAGTTCCCAAAAAATCAGCTGTTTTAGCAGAACTCTTGCCAGTGAATTCATTGACAGGTTTGAAAGCTTTCTCCATAGTGAGAACTTTGTGGCGAGCCCCGTGCTCTCCTGCTGTATGAGGACCTAGAGGTGGAAAAATTCCCTGGGTCTGGTGCAGTTTTATTGACTAAGAGTTACTGTCTTTAGAAAATAAAGGAAACAGAGGAGATGGCATAGCAAATGCAGGCTATCCCAAGATTACACACTATCTTCTTTGTATAAAACTTCCTCTCATACAACTCCTGAAGGACTTGTTAGGAACACTAGATTAACAAACATGTGATGCCAAATCTTGACCTTCCTTAGCATCTCTTACTTTTTGTCCCAGAGTTCTTTATGATGCTCTGCTACTGAGGAAGGCTCCAAAATCCTCAAGGAAATGCAGAATGTGAATAATTTTTCTGTTCTAAAAACTTGGCAAATGGTGAAACAGGAAGCACTATCTAGAAATTAATATTTAATGCACAACAGATGACTCGTTTTAATTTCTGAAAGTGAAAATCAAAAGCAAAGGAGAAAAATGGGAAAGTTGCTATGTCACAAGCCACAGTTGGAACAGAATTTCTAAACTAATTTTTTTCATCAGGTAGAAGGATTCATGCTGTTCAGCAGCTGTTTAAGATTGCAGAAGGCTGGGCCTATTTGTTTTCTCGTTTCAAGGAAAGAACTACTGAGATTAATAAATCCAGGACCTGGTTAAATCTTCCCTCTTCAGCTGCTGTTTTACAGTTTCTAGAGAGCCTGGAACCTGGGAATCTTGGTACACCTACTTAGAAAGTTGCTTGGCAGATTGTGTTTATGTGAAGGTAAAATCTGACCCTTCACAGAGCGTGAACTTAAAACTGCACTTTGGAACAGGGGAAATACCTTTTTATTCTGTAATACCACTGCCTTAATGGAACAGCAGTGTTGCACTGTTCTTCACTTGGGGTGATCTTTAATGCAGTAAATGTCAATATCTTAGCATGTTTATGTTTTGTATTAGCTGATAGTCAATATTTAGTTAGCTTTATAGGAGTTAACATTTTAGAGCAATGACAAGACCCCATATTGCCATGTGGTTTCCCTGAAGCTGAACATTGATACAAATGTCTGCAAATTAAGATAAAACATGCAATTATAAGAGCTCTGTTAGAGTGATTTTAGTTAAATTTCATCCTAAACAAAATATAAAGGTGAGCTATACGCTGATTTCTTTCTAAGACTCCAAAAAAATAACAAATAAGCAAATGAATTTTATGTTGATACATATGTAATACAGCCTCACTGGATTTATTTCTCTGGAGTCACCAAAGATTTTTAGTTGGTTATTCCTAAATACCAATAAAATTGTTCAGAGTTCTGCTTCCCACCAAAGAACTCTTAGAAATTTTAATTCTAAAGTCTAAACAAATAAATCTTCACTCAGCAGACTGGGGTTTTTGGTTGGATCTTTTGGAGTTTTTTCCCCCAAAAATGAGAAAAGATTGTGTTGGAGATTTTGTTTTGGACAGAGATGAGTGCCAAAACCCTATAAACAAATGATAATTGAATTATAATTTAATAAACATTTTAAGGGCAAAGAATTCTGTGCTACCTTTCCAAGTGGCCTGTCAAACACCATACTATATTGTAGCATGTGCAGGTCTCAGTACGTGTATGGATGTTCTTGTGAGCATGCATACATGTAACTTGGTCTGAATAGATGGACATGATTTATTTATATCTCAAACAGGGTTGCACAGCACCAAAAGTATGTTTTTCACCCAGACTATACTAATAATCTCTAAGATAGTTGAGATTCTGACCTGTTGAATGCAGAATTCAGAGAGGGATACGTCTTCTTTTTTTTTTTTTTGTATGTGTCTTTCTTTATTGTTATTGTGTATAGTCCCTATCATGGGTTTAATTTTTTTTTTTTACACAATCATATTCCTCTGTGTAAGTGTTATAAAAACCATACACAACATGTTTATTTTACTGCTCAGTTAATTTAAAACTGTGTGCTAGTCCAATTTCAACAACGGTAGGAGATCAGGGTGAAACAAACAGAAAAAAATTGCTTCCTCCAATGTTGACTTTCAAATTGGTTGAAGGACCCCAGAGATTAAACAATGGATGTTTGGCATCTCTCTGTGAGGATCATTTTTTACTTTTAATAGAGAATTTCTGACTGAGACAAAAAGGGCAAGCAAGTTAGTGCCTAGCAAAGTATTTCTCATGTGGATAAGGCAAGAGGAAAATAAAAAATCCCAAGCATCATACAGCACCTAAATCCCCTTACACAAGCCAAGCATTTTGAAGCTACTAGTAATTCATTCATCTATGGACCTACATCTGTTAGCTTAATAGGTGACACAAGGCTAGATTTTAAATGAGTCTAACCCAATAACCAGACTTATGTAATAGGCTTTTCAGGAAGACAGAGAAGGAAGACTTAATGTTAAGAAACCCTAGCTCAAAGTATCAGTTCCAGTAGCTCCAATGGCTAACAGTAAACCTTTCTGGCTATCTTTCAGTATAACTTTCCTTTGTGTTTGCTCTACTCTGGCTATCACATTTTCAGTAAGGCTCCTTTTGACCTCCTGTTAACCTATGTAAATGCACAGGTGTGTGCATAATACATTAACAAAGAAATACTATTGTTTCAAAGAATTTATTTCTCATGGTTGTTGCTGCAAAAAGAAATTCACGTCACATGCAATATTTTTTCTTAGTTACTCATTAAATGTTACTGATATTATGTGTTGTACTCTATCACTTAAGATACATTAAAAACCACTGTAAGAAATAAGTTTCTCTAATTTGGTTGTTTCTAATAAAGGTTGTATCTTGTTTTCTTTTGCAGGCCTGATCAGGCAGAACATGTTTTTCTCTTCTGTACACTGGTTTAACTCCATTGACTTCAGAAGAATTACTCTTAGTTTATTCTGGTGAGAGATGAAGAGGCAGCTGATTTTCTACCTTAGATGAGTTGCCGGCACAGAAGCAGAAATATTATATGTGTTGGGGAAAAAATATGGTGTATACTAGCAAAATGTCCCACACAACTCTGTAAGTTTAGCTTAAGAAATGTTTTCTCCTAGCAAATACCAAAATAAACTAGAGTAACATTTTATTTAATGGTGTGGAAAAATTCCACATTATACCATAGGAGAAATGTATTTAATTTTCTTTTTTAAGCCAGTCAGCAAGTAAGGCAAGAGTGCATATCGCTAAGTTTGCTAGCACTGCCTAGAAGAGCATATTGCAAGATCCCCTGAAATGCACAATTGGATGCAATGCTAAGATGGAGCGCTTTGTGCCGCTGAAGAGCACTTTGATGAACTGACTGGCTTCAGATGCTGTGAATCTCCAATCTTGTTATTGGCAGACATTAAAACAACAGTGTAAACCTTTTGCCTCTTATTCTTTCCTTATTATACCAGATGTGGTGGCACAGAATAAACATGGCAAGGCATCTTTGTGCTGGAGATGGTTTCAGCAATAAATACAGCCCTGGCGTACGGAGACATAACTCGTCTCTTCAGCCAGTGCTACACTGGATTACTCTCAGTATGGGTTTGATCCTCAGTGTCTTTCTAGTAATGAGTGCTCTGGCAAGAGTATTAAACACTGCAAGCAGAGCATTAGTGGCTCCAGGATTATCCAAGTGGTCAACAGACATGAAGAAAAAGCAGGAGGCAGAAGGCAAATATTGTGTGTGCTTTACAGGTTTGCAAATGTCCACTGGTTAAATCAGCAGCAATGCAGGACTGCAAAATTAGGACTTATTTCCTGCTCCCTTGTAACTGTACATAAATACATGTTTAATACATTTTAAAGAATTTATTGAGATACATTCACTGCAAGGGGAACTAGGTGGTTAGGTATCAAGGGCTGTGAGAGGACTAGATGTGATTCCGTCTTTGAGAGGCATTCACAATGTTGCAAAATATTCCATACATAAAGGTTGCAAAGCAATATGTATCCTACCTTGAAAATAGATTGTCAATATCTTAGCATGAATAAGGAAGCTCACATTGGCAGTACCAGAGGTCTGGGGATGTTTATGTATGTTCTTGTTAAAACTGCTGTCTTTAATTCCTGTCTGAGCTCCAAGGCTTTAGCCTTTCTGTTCAATATGATTTCATTTCATGACAGGGCAAGGAGGGCTACACTCTGAGAGAAAAGACTAAATTTTAATAAGCTCCAAATAGAAAAAAAATATATATTGAGACAGAAAGAAAAAAAAAAGAGCCAACAGCAGACATAAAATAAGACAGAAAGAAGTAAAAGGAAATTGACAGCCAGAGATAGCTGAGAATAGTAACAGGCATATCAGGTTTTCAGAGACTCTCTCCTTCTCTCCATGTCTGTCTCTCCGTCTCTTTCTCCCTTCTCTCCATATTTAGCAACAGGACTACTTGGAGACAGCTCTCCCTTGCTCCTGGTGCATCCCTCTGGCCTGGAAGCAGCAGGACTTGCACCAAACTGGGGCCAGAGGGAGGCACAGAGGAGATAGCTGAAAAGGTGCTTGCCATGGCAAGCAGCTGAGGTTTGTCTGTGGGTCCATGAGAGCCTGTACCCAGGAAATGAAAGTCTGGGTAATCCACAGGTCAGTGCTGTCAGCTGGGGAGCAGCATTTCTAGAGCCAGGCCTTACCTCTCATCACTGCATCAAGCAAAGCACAGCCCCAGAGAGATCTCTTAGGATTTTTGCTCCTTTTTCTGTCCTCCTCTGTTCCAGTTGCTCTATCTTTATCTTTTTCTGTTCTTTTCCTATATATGTTCTAGAGCATGAGTCTGATCTTATCACCACACTTCTGGAGCAGTAGACATGTCCTAGGATGCTGGGTAAACAACAGTCTTCTGAGAAGTCCTTATGTGGAATGTGGAGGATGTTTTAACTGTCAGGGGTGTTTTTGGTTTTAGTCTTGATTTTTGTTTTTGTTTTTTGTTTTGTGTTTTGTGTGTGTGTTCATTGTACATACTTTTCTAAGCTTTAAGCTTAGATGACTATGAAAAAAGCCTGGAGACTGCTGTTAAAAATCTGAAAAGTCTGTGTTTCCTGTTGAAGTTCAAGGAAATCATACACTGAAGACAGAAGATAATAAAAATTTTCACACAAAGAGAACTGAGACCAAAATTATTGTTACACTATAATACCTGAAAAGAAAATTACTTCCAGCCAATTAAAGTTTGGTTCTGAGGCTGGATGAAGCTATGCAAGCTAAAAATGACCAATAAAGTATTTTCAGTTTAACTGCTCTGGGAAATTATTCCAGGAATGTCTGTGGACACAGTTTTGTAGGTTTATTTGTATAAATGGTTTATAGAAATAAATGTCATATTCACTGGTAAAATAAGAGACCCATGAAGTTCCTATTGTGAATGATACAAGCTTATTAGAGATAAAAGGACTGATGAATTATAGCTATAGGTTCCATATTTACTACTGCAAGCTCTAATTTTTTTATCCTATGAACAAATAAACTATGGAGGGATGGATTGATTTCTGATAAAACAAGAACTAATAAAAGCCCTGGTGCAGAATGGATAATATTTGGGTTGTTTATAGCATGCAATTAGTTTTTCTTCCTAATCTCCTGACCTTTGCTGCTGCTACTAACTCAAGACTATCCTCTCATAAGAAGTGACACTGCAAAGCAAAGCATGTACTTTTTCCAGGCAAAGGGAATACAGGATAAAACAAGATGAAAATAGGTTTTACCCTGATCTATAGGTCTTCTGTCAAGGTACAGAAACATAATTCACTTGCTAGTCTCTCCTTCAAGACACAGGAGACTTAAATGAAAACTCTGGGAATAGCATTTGAGCTTCATCTAAACGTGTCCATTTGCTGCAGTGGAAATCAAACAACAGACAATGTGTGAAGAAAATTATATACTTAACCATGTGGTAGTCATTGATTCAGAGTGTTTGTTGGAATTTTCCTCTGGAAGACATCTATCTCAGCCTCTCCCCTGAAGCAAATTTATCACCAGCTATAGATCAGGTAAGGTATTTCTCTCCCTAGTCAAGTTGCATAATCTCTCACTACTCCTGTGCCGCACTTACCATCTTTTCTAGGAAGTTATCCCAAACATTTAATCTGATCAACCCAGCTGCAGTAAGGGTTCATTGTTCCTTCTGAGGTTATTTTCTTCTAAAGGGAGGGGTTCGGCTCAAGAAATCATAAATTCCCTTCCAGCAGCCGTAGACTTCTATCAGATGATGTTTGCATTATGCTGAAGAAGCCAATCTTTCTATTTGAAAGGCATGTGCTCTAGGATCCTACCTATCTTGATAGCTCCTGGTTGATACTGTTTCCCTTACCCTTCTTGATCTGGAAAACAAAACTAGCTTCATTATTTTAGGTCCAACTCACAAGTGTCAGGAAAGTGTGTATAGTCCCTCCTCTTGACCTGTTAAGAATGAGGTTTAACTTTCCTGCTTAATAATCTCCTCCCCTTATTTAATGTCATTTGCAAATCACTTTCTTAGCATTTAAGTTACTGATTAAATCATTGAAGCTTATGGGACTCAAGCCCATTTCTTCCTAGATGCCATTGAGATACCAAGCTACTCTTTATTACTAATTAGGTTGTCTTTCTCATTCAACAACACTTTTCCCTGTTTTCTCCTACAGATATACTTATAAATGTAGCATTAATCTCTAAGTCTAGGCCTAGATTTAGTTCCATCTGACCTTTGGCCTTTTCCCTAAATATTTTAGAAAAAAATCTTGTATTTTACCCAGTCATTATAGGTGGCTGAAGGCATATGATATGTTTTTCATAAAATGTTTTCACTTTTATTTCTCCAGGGTTCATCAATCTGAATCCAAAGACCACCAAAAGATTTCATCCCAGTGCTGTCCCATCAAGAAGCTTCTTTATACAGAATGCAATCCTCCCTACTCTTCTTGTCTCTCTAAAGAAGCCTGTGCTCATGGTGCACATGCTGTGTCTCTCAGTTTCTCTGACTGTGCTCACATATTAACCTGAAACCAGATATGACACTGAAATCCCTCCTGACTCTTGCTCTTCCTATTGTTGCTGCTTCCAACTGTTGCTACACACACCTATGTAGAAGCACCACAGTGTGGTATCAGAATGCATTTGCCTCTGAGCACAGACTTAATTCACTGGTCAGCAGATTCTGTCACAGAAATACACTAGTTGTGAGAAAACTAATCAAGAAGATGATCTTTTTTGTGGAGACCATGAGAGGCATTCCCTGGGTTAGGGAGAGACAAGACGCTTCCCTCAAAAGATACCCTGTTCTGCTAGACTGCGTTGGCTCCTTCCCCTTGTTCCTGTGTCCCTCAGCCACTCCCTCCCTGTTCCTCCATTGGCTCTCACCTTTGTACTGCCCCCATGCCACTGTTCAGCCCCTATCTCATGATATACAAAACCTGGGCTCTTCCCATGAGTTCAACTTTTGGACCCTGAACATCTGACCGTGCAGCTGAATTAAACATCTGTGGATACTTTGCAAAGGCCCTTTTTGCTTCCTTACCCTGGACTTTATTAGCAGCTAGTTTAGCTGCTACAGATCATATAATCAGAAACCTAGTAGAGAAACATAGTAAAGAGAATCAATCATTTTTTAGCAGACAATGTTGATCTTTCAGAAATAGTCATTGGCTCTGGATCATGACCAGTCTTGATCCCACAGAGAAGGCAAATTTTATGATGTAGACACCACTAGTGGTACAGGTGGCTGAGGCATGGGACACTTTTTCTAACCTATTTTCCTTCCCTCTTAAGTCTCTTTTTACCAAAACTTCAGAGCAGGTTGCTTACTTCTTAGATAATCACAGAGTTATCATCAAGTCACAGCATGAACCAGCTCTACTTTGTCTCTATCTCTGGGCATCTTTCTGTGACCCCACTCTGACAATGAATTCTGCAAATAGAATATTCTGAGCAAAACAGTTGCTTCCTCTTTTGCTCTGTGTCCCCATATTCGTTATATTCAGCTTCCTCACTGCTGTTTCTACTATTTCCAAAGTCTGATTTTCTTTGGTACCCTTGGATGGGTTTTATCTGAGCCATGTGTTTTGCTGCACTTGAACTACAGGACATACTCCATGGGATTCACTGTAGTTACAGCCCCATCACTCCTATTTGCATACTTGCTTGCCAAAGCCATTACTCTCCTAAAAGTATAAGAATCCCTCTTTTCTTTCCTTAACACTTTTCACTATCTATCCTGCTGACAGTGGTTCATTCCAGCACATTACTGTAAAAACAGGATTCTTCATAATAGCTTCTCTGTGTTACCCTCCAGTTTATTCACATCTTCTTGGAGGAAGAAGTTTGCTCCAGCCTACACTGTCTCAGACAGACTCTCTAATAACTGTTCCATAATTATTATCTTATTCATTTCATCCCAGTAAACCAAGCACATTGTAAAGAGCAACTTCACAAGCATTTGTCCTTCTCAGACAAATTGTTCAGAATATCTGCTTTTTAGCTACCTAATCTCTAAATGTCACTGCTTTCAGAGTCTGGTGGTTTTCCGTGAAAGTTTGCATCACTGAACTGTTGTTGGCATGTATTCCAGGGTGAGCACCCATTGCAAAATTGGTGAAGACATGTACGTTTATGCAAGTGAACAAATCCTTGAAGTAGTTTCTTAAAGAACTGTTGCCATCACTGCTGTAACTTGCAGATTGGTTTAGCTACTATCGACAGGCTATTGATATTCCTCTCTTAACTGCATGAAGCTGTAAACACAGAAGCTTTCTCACCTTATTTTCATCAGCATTACTTAGATAATGGAGGTTTTTTTTTTTTGGGAACTCTGAAAAAACTACACAAACCTCATCTCCCTCTGGCACCAATTCCTCTGCATTAGGTTGAGATGAAAGCTTCATCTTCTGTCACTTTCCATGGTGCATCACAGTGCACCAACATGGGAAAAGTGCCTTACAAATTTACACTCTGTTTGTAAGTAATTTTTCCTATTGTCTGCATTTTTTCTCTGACACAGACAAGACACTGTCCTAAATGGTTTGGTCTGATCCAGTGGGGTAATTTCATCTTATATTCTTTCCATCAAAACTCAAAGTAGAACCTAAAAGGGTAATGCAAGGGTCCTGTCTGCTGTAAGCACTCTGTCTTACTGTAGGCAGCTGCTTGCAACCTACTGAGTTGTGCTCTGTTTCCTAGGTAATCAGGTTGCTCTCTGTAGACTCTATGACTTTGTGAGGGGGAAAAAAAGTGTGAATGAGAAGCCAAATTTACTCTTGTCTGTGTTAAATATGACAAAGGCCACAGTAGGAGAAAAGCTGCAGAGCAGAAGAGAGTCTCTGCTGTGACAGAAAATGGCAAACATTGCTCTTCCATCCATAGATATGGACAGAACAGGGGTGGTAAAAGGGTGCTGTCAGCATGATCAGTAGCTATAGTGACAACCCAGACTCCTGTGGACTGCTAGCAAAACCCACAAACTTTCTCCATTCAGGTCAGATGCTCTGGGAGAGAAGGCCCGTTAGGCTTGAAATATGCATTCTTGTATTTTTCTGCCCTGGTATTTAAATAGTCAGCATCCCTTCTTATTTTGTGGAAGTAATGCTTTGGGACAAACTGGTCAGAGGGCTACATTTGAGGTATAGTATATTGTATTCAGATAAATTATTTTCCTTAATATTCAGACATATTGTGTTGGGAAAACAATTTGTAAAACATAAAAATGCAAGCCCAACAGTTTCTTCCCTCACTAACTTGAGAGGTGTCTATCAATGCTGAGATTTTCTTATTTACTGTTACACTGATCTATTATTTTATTAAATGTTTATGTTCTGACAATCCTTCTCTTTATTCTCTCTTGGGCATATGGCAAAATCTGCCTGGCTTTTGCACTGTGTTCAGGACTGTCCTTTTATAGCAGAAATACCAAGCAGGTTTTGTGCAATGGAGTAGATACTGTTTTATGGTTGTTTAAGGTAATGTGGACTGAAAATGGCCCAATTATAAAAACATTTCGTTTATCTGCTACAAGGTAGTCTCTTATACCTTGTGTTGCATTGTCAGCAATGTTATTGTTTTCTGCACTGAACTGATTGTGCCTACCCATTCTAGCAAATGTTTAAATAACTTACATAAAACCTGCTATATTTTGTATTCTAACACCCCTCCATACAACTACAAAATTACTCCTTACTCATTACTCCTTACTCATTACTCCTTACTGTGTTTTCTCTTAAAGTACTTATGAAATGCTGACTGGACTTTTAAAAAGATTAGATCGGCCTTACAATGACCCATGTTTATCTACTGAACTGAGCAGGAACAGCTACTCCATGTAGATAGAGATGTTGTGAAAAGCTGAGCATGCCTGTAACAGGTGACTTGGAAAGCCTGCTTTCCGAGGCTGAAAGGTTGTCAGTGCTCTCCATGCACTTGCTTTTGTCTTGCCTACCTGGAGCAAGACCTCTGTGTCTGCAACAGAACAGCTGATGTTCCATGGCTAAAGACTTACTTGGATTTGATTTGAGCTGGTGACTATTGCCCATGAGCATTTCCCTCTCTATTCAAGTACAAGCTACAAGCCAAAACTCACCAGAGGTCAGTTTCAGAAAAGAAACAATATACACTTTCCCAAACGTGGATGATTCTGAGGATTCATAGAATCACTTCTTCTTTCACTGCCTGACAGAAGAATATTAGTAGAAGAATATTAGTTTGCTGTGGAGGAAATGTTTCCTACCTTTGTATTCCTCTGTAGATACATAAAAGGATCTCAGTTCTAGTTGCCTCCATCTTTAAACACAAAATCCTCAGGAAAGAAAGTACTTTCTTTTCCCCCTCCTTCTAATTTTTTAACATAAGAGCAGTAAGATGACAGCTGATGTACACACAGGTGGCAAAAAACTGGCTCAGTGTACTGAGACTCTTGACATGGTAGTAGTATAGGTTTAGAATGTGCAGTGGTATACCTATTCACTGTGGCTATGAAGAATTGAGTAAAAGTAACTAATTTTTCTGCCTGGTAGGCTGGTATCTTTTTTTGCTGCTGTCTGTTATTGACTAGATTATATTGACTGTGATGCTTCAAACACTGTAATTCATCAGACAGATGCTGACTAGCTACTTGTTCATTTTTTATTTATGAGCAGGGAAAGATTTCCAAAGGTGTTCAGATCATTTAGAATACAGTAATCAATTAATATATATATTTTTTAGGTTACAAAATAATAAACCTAAGTGAAATTATATTTTGTTGTACTAGGTAGTAAAAAAATGAACCCTCAAGGGGCAAACAAACTGTTGTTACTGAAAGAATTACCCATTCAAGATGGACTCAGCTGCCTAACACCTCATTAACTATTTAGCAGTTCCTTAGAAGGAAAAATCTACTATACAGTGAATTCCTATCAATATTTAATATAGCAGTGCCTGGAGCACTGGACTGAGTTCCTCAGTTGAGCAGATGGCATAAGCAAAGTGTATAGTGCCACATCTCTTAATGAAGGAAATCTCAGATAAAGTCCATGGCTTCTTTCCTTTGTTCTGTTTTACTTTACATTCTTGGAATTATTAATGACCTGTTGCTGAGCATTTCTGCAGAGTTCATGACAGTTTTTTCCTTTCACACACACAACAAGAGCACTTACTGATCACCAAGAAGTTTCATCTGAAAGCCAAAATTACACCATATTGACTTAATGCTACCATCTTCTGGTTTGGAAAGTACCTTTTCCAGCCCGAATACTTGTTGTAATTTTAAAAAAAAATTTTAATGAGATAAAACTCCCTGAGTTCTTTTTGTCTTGACCTAGTTTTGGTACCTGATTGCACATTATAAAAATAATTGGCCTGTCTTCATTAGTATAAATTTTCTTTCAGTTTTAGAATAATCCATCATGGTCAGAAAACTCCACCAAAATCTTGCTCTTTTGCTATTTCTGTACTGTCTACCTCCCTATCCTGTTTCTAATTATAGATATTCTGCCATCACAGTTAAATTTACAGCTGCCAGATTACAGCTAAATTGGTTTTCATCACTCTTTTAGCCAAGCCACTGTTCTCTTCCATTTTTCTCTGTCCAGGCCTTGTTCCGACCTAGTGTGACACTGCTGCAGGGACAAAGGAACCTATTAGTGCTTTATACTTAGAGTGTCATATCTGTCTAACCTTTCCTGAAACAGAAGTGTAGGGATTTGTTTATCACTGTTCTGTGGTAGAGGATTGTCATGTCATTTGTGAGGTGGGAACTTCACAATGTGAGATTCTGCTATCTGAAGAACACTAATTGATCTTAATCTCAGCACCAACAGCTATTCCCAAGAAAAAAAAGTGGGTTTTTTTTATAACCCCAAAGCAGCAGAGGCTGCCATGGGTTGGACACAGGTGGAAAAGGAACAGTAAAATGTGAAATTTCTAAAGGACTAAAAAATAACTCAGATTAGTACTATTTTTAATGTTATCCAAGCTATGTATTGTTATATATTTACTCCATCACCCTGCTCCTTGCAACCTAGTGACTCTGCTTTCAAATCTCTGCAAAAATCCTGTGTTCTGAGATGAAGATAGCCAAAATATTTTTCTTCCCAACAGACTTGTACACAGTAACATATTCATTCCCACTTGGGCATGAAGTAATCTCCATTACCTAGCTGCCATAGCTGCCAATGAGGCAACAGATTTACAGGGTGTCTTGGTTTGAAAAGACAGGTGTCTGCTGAGGAAGGCAGGCGCCTCCTCTAAAAAAAAAATGGAAAAGGAAAACTCCTTCCCTCTGAATTAACACAATTTTGAAACAAAAAGGCTTTCAGGTAAAGATATAGGAATAGGAATAACAGTTCTTTACTAGGAAAACTGGAAAATACAAATGTAATTAGTACAAACAAAACTACTGATAAAGTCAGAATTTGATCTGACACCCTGTGGGTCAGGGTGTTGGTAACAGTCTGATTGAATGGTGGCTGCAGTCCTCCTGCAGTGACAGATGTGGTTCTGCTGAAGCAGTGATCCTGTAGAAGGGTGGAGTTTTCCTGTGAAGGTCCAGTGGTGATGTAGATGGACCTGGTCTTCCTCTGGGAATCCAGTGGAGAAGAGGCTCCTCCTATGGGAATCTAGTGGAGAAGAGGCTCTCCTGGTGTCCCAAAATCTCTGATTATATGCAGGTAGGAATGCTTGGCTCCTCCCCCTGGGCGAAGCATCTCACAATGGAATAATGTAATTTTATCAGTCATGCAGTGAGGCTCAATGGCCCATTAACAGAAGATATCTCCCCAGAGGGAGAGATTGGTTGAGGAAGAGATAAGAAAACTGCTCAATTAACAGAAGATAACTGCCCCACCTTTAACAGATGGTAAATAGAATATCTTGTTTTACAATCCAGGACGCAGGGGAAAAAAAGAAAAAGAAATAAAAAATTAAAAAAAAGGTTATTTGCTTGTTCTCAAACCTATTTGTCATACATAATAGAGCCTTAGCAGCCAATGATGATGTGATATGATTGATGATTTGATTTGATTTTCCTTACAACTCAAAACATCTTTGCCTTTAATTCTTTTTCTCTGGCTGCTCATATAACTCCACAATAAACACACATTGTCTCCTTGTTTCATTTTAGAGCCATTTGGGAACACTGTGGCAACATGCCATAAAGATCGGACTTGCTCCACTTCATTCCACTTACTCAACTGTTCCACTAGATTTTTTAGTCTCCTGAGGATTTGTTAGAAAGTTTTATCTTTTGTAGCACCCAGTCCTTTAGCCAGATGTACATGGAAGCTCTTAAAACTCAAAGCAATATGTCAGAGGAGTTGCCAAGAACCTTTTTACAATACTGCTGACCTGTTAATCTAGAATTGTCACTCACAATGTAGAACCATTGTATTTCTGGTAGGATATTCCCCAAGAGCACATGCTTTGACAAAAATAGCTAAAATTAACAAAACACATACAAAACTTTTAGGCTACCATTAAAAATAATGGTATCTTACAAAAATTAACAGAAGTAATTATGGTGTTTACCAATTCCTGTAATATATTTTATGATGAGGGACCTGTCTCAGAAAGCCAGTAATGCCTAATTTGCTTTTTATATGTATTTTCCCTGGGGACAAGAGATTGCATATGCAACAGGAATTACAAAAAGTCCGTGTCCAAGAACACAGATTTTTATCATTTATTCAATTAAATGTAGACCACATAAATACATATATTGACATACCTTATGGTAAAAAGTTTATAACTTTGCTGTGATAGCAACTGCTTCAAACTGTGTTTCTGTACCACTGGTTCACTCAGGCTCTGTGTGTATGTGGCCTATTCAAGCCTCTAAGCCAAATGTAATAACAGTATTCTGTCAGAGTTTAGTCGAATAATTCATTTACCCTATTTATGCTTTTGTAAAGCTATTAGAATAATTCAGAGTCAAATATACTTCCCAGAGGAATTCTGTGGTCTTAGATCAGTATTTACTTTGAGATCTTTGCTTGAAAGGAATTAAAATAAATCTTAGCTGTGTTTTAAGCATATCAGTCTTGGTTTGTTCATCTCGTATGTCTAAGGTAATGAAATGAAAGAAGGCCAGAAAATGGCCTTAATCTGTATAAGGAATGTGTTTATTTCAAAAGATTTTTGGATTAAAACACTTCTCAAGTTTGACTGATGCTAGTTAGTGACCCTGGCAATGTTCCTATTACATTAAGAATGTAAGAACAGCTGCACCAGGTCGGACAAAAGGTTTGATGTGTCCACTGTCCTGTCATGATAGTGTTGTCAGAGACACTTAGGGAAAAAAGGTGTCAGGAAAGGATAAGCATAAAAAGCATCCTGGACGGCAAATGCATTCTGACTTCACTGCTAGAACTACTTAGACTAATGTATAGATCTCAACTGAATTTTTATTATGCTATCTGCTTCTACAGAATGGTGTGATATGTGTATAACAGCCAGTGCCATGCCTGCTGCTTTCCTTCCTGATGACCTCACTGGTGCATTAGCTAAAGTGCATTTATCTTAACATAATTGCTTTCCTCTGTCTGTAGAAATATCTGCAAAATCACTAAGGGTCAGGTCACATGAACAGTAACTGATCAATGAACCCCCACAATGGAGGAAGACCCAGAGGAGGTGGCCAAAAATGTGTTTCTGAGGCTCAGGGAAGAGCACAAAGCGTGACCACAGTTGTAAAGAAAGCACAAGTTACCCCAACATAAAGGTGGCATGAGCCTGGCTTTTGGTTTAACCAATGGGTTTGAAAGTTGAGTAGATCAACGAGTTGTGTAAATGTCCTTCCATAAGTTAATCAAAAAGGCGTGGGTGTCATCCTAAGACAGCTAGAGCTTCGTGGGAGAAGTGTACAAGTGACTCAGCCCAACACAGGGATATGAAAACTGAGGAACCAACAAAACAAACCTCAGAGCAGCAGGTATGAGCTGGCTTCAACCAACCATCCCAGTGATGGTAAGCATAAAGACACCTGGAATGGGAATCAGATTTTTGTTATTCAGTTGTGTACTGCAATTGCTTTATTATCCTTGTGTTGCATTTTCTGCACAATACTGCTGTATTGTACTGCTGGGATACTGCTGTATCCCTTGTAATGTCAAATATCAAGACAAGTAAACTTGGTATTAAAACATGAAAACTGTCCACATGTGGAGTTTCTGAATGAACCTGGTCTGAGAGTACCGGACACTAACATCCACCTCATACAACAAGAGCAAAACTAGTTTTGATAATTTTCATTTGAAATGAAAGTTAATTTAATTTCAAGTTAAGTTAATTTCAAACACCTGCATTGCAAGCTTATAAATCTCATTAAAGAAGAGCAGTTGTTTATAGATACAGCTAGCAAGGATAGCATAAGATTAAAGTGTGAGCAAATGTAGTTTAAATGTCATGTTATGTTTAGATCTGCAACCTTATGGCATAGCTTCTGAAGATAAAGTGAAGATTCATCTCTTGGCAGTTGAGGCTTCACTGGAAAAATCACTAAGGCTGACAACACAGAAAGACTGTCCATCTCTGTTTTCTACATAATGTAATTTATATAGGCTGTATATGCTTATGATATTGCTTCTTTCTAATTGTAATAAGACTCTTTGGTTTTCTTGTCACTGATGTTATTGTCATTATCTTAAAAATGGGACAAAGTAAAGAATATAATTTATTTTATTAAATGGGAAATACACATATTTTTAGGTGGGAAAAAAAATTAGGGCTAGAGTGTTCTAACTAAGGCAGAATTTAAAAAAACATTAATAAAGTGCAGTTTACCCATTGTTGAGGTGAGAATAAAGACTGAGGTCCCAGAGGGAGAAAGCAAGGAGACAGTGTTTGTAAATATTATCCTAGACAGTTTGAAAGAGAAAATGAGACTGTGGGGAGATGTCATTGCAGTCTACAACATCCCTGTTAGGGGAAGAGAAGAGGTAGACCCTGATCTCTTCTCTGGAGTGACAGGACCCAAGGGAATGGCCTGAAGTCGTGTCAGGGGAGGTTTAGGTTGGATATGAGGTAAAGGTTCTTGCCCCAGAGGGTGGCTGGGCACTGAACAGGCTCCCCAGGGCAGTGGTCACAGCACCGGGCTGACCGAGTGCAAGAAGTGTTTGGACAATGTGCTGGTATATGGAGTGACTTGGGCTGTCCTGTAAAAGGACCAAGAGTTGGACTCCATGATCCTGATGAGTCCCTTTCAACTCAGTATGTTTGATGATTCTGTGCAAGAACCACAGCAAAAAAATATGGGGACACAAAAAAAAGTTCCTATGAGAGAAATTCTTGATAGATGTTGTTACTGCCTGGGGATCACAGGACTTCTAAAGCATGTGAAACTACAAATAGACACAATAGGCACATAGAAAGGCTGCTGACTCATAACTATAGACTCCCAAAAACTTTATATGTATCTCTGTGACAGGGGAACACAGCTTTTTACATGTTATTCCTGTGAACACAGAGTCTGATATTCCTATATATGATGCTCGAGTGGATTAAAATGTAGCAAAGTGTTTGTCATGGTAATTTTATTTAATGTACAAGCAAGGGAATAGGGAAAACACTGGCCATTTTGGCATACCAACAGGTTAAATACTCCATTAAATGTCACTGGTTTTCACTTTAGGGTGAATAATCAAGTGTTTACAAGCCTCCTTATTTATTTGATTCACATTTACTCATAGCTACAGCTAAAAACACCCAGAAGTGTAGGTAAAGAAATACTTATCTGTGAGAAATGAGAGCATCTGGTGGCTTGCTGAGTCCATTTGTGTCCAGTTTTATTAGCTACGACAGAAAAATGATGAAAATTTTGAAATTATTCTGTGAAGAGCTATAGAAATTAATGGAACACCGAAAAGCATGTTATTACTGAGTTCCCAGAGTCAATCAGTCGCTAGTTTATCAAAGATTTTTCAGTCAGAGGAAAACATAAGCATCAACTAAAGGAGAAAATACAGTATCACAGAGCACTTATACATAGCAAACAAATGCTAGAAGAATAAAAAGGGATAAAAGCCTTAGCTTGGCAAATTCGATCCAGTTGTGTAACAACTAGTTTTACAGTATCACCAGGTTATAGCTGTCAAGGATATCAGATTGTCCATCCCTCACATTTTCTTTAATTTCAAGACTGGATTTGAGGAGAGGGATGCTTCAGCAACCATAGAGTCGAATGAAGTGAATTTACAGGGACTATAACATTTAAGCTCAGATGAAGTATAATAACAATAACTCTAGCATTTAAAATTCTGATACAAAATATTTTTTTAATTAAGTGCCTTTCATCCAAGGGATTTTAAGTGCTTAACAAACACTGATTAATTGATCCCCTCAACACTTGCAAAAACTAGGTAATTATTACTAGATCTGCTTTTCAGATATATAAGCTGTGATTCTGTAAGGTTAAGTGATTTGTCAAAGGTTGTGGAACAAGCAAATATCAGATATGGGCTGCTGGTAAATCTAGGTTGTGAGAACTCATAACTATGACAACTGTATTATATTCTGGATAGAACAGTTGATCTTTTAACTTGATAGAAAATTCGATCTTTTAACTTGTTAGCAGTCAGGTGGTGTTAACTAAGTATTTGCAACAGCAAAGAAAGAGATCTGAACAGAGGAGGTAAGGGATTGGAGTGTTGATCAGTGAAGCTGGAAGGTTATTGAAAAAACCAAGGAGAAGACACAGTTTATTTAACAAAACCAAAACCAACTAATGATATTAATAAAATTGGGGGTGCAGTGCTTTTTCCTTGTTTAAAGTGATGGTGGAAGGTGTTTATAAATATGTTAAAAGGCACTGTTTATTGAAACTACTTGCCACAGACAGCATGCTCTGACTTTCTGCTCCCTATCTGATTAAATACAGCTTGGTGCTGCCTGGTATCAGCAGGCCATAAATCCTGGCCTGGATTATGTTATGTTAAACTTGGCAAAATTCTGATTTCACTGTAAGCAGTAGTAAAATTCTTCCAGACTTCAGTCTTAATCCTGGTGCAGTTCCTAATGAAGAGTACTTTGGGTGCTGCTGGAAAAGGCATTATTCCACAGTTTTAGTTTTTCTTAATGGAGTAGCTCCTACAGAAACTATGATGCTGTTAGGCAAGTCTTGCTGACTATTCAAGAACAGCTGAGGAAAGCACAAAAAAGGAACCACAGCTCTCAGAACTACAATATTATGGAGTTGTATCTGTGGACAGCTACCCGAGCTAGTAGTGATCTTCAATCCACAGCCAACCATAACTTCAGGGACTTACAGAAAAGCCTCATCAACAGATGGGAAGCACATGCTTCTAGAGAACGCAAATGCCTCAGGCCTCCCAGTAAAAAAGAAGACAAAATTCTTCTCTACCTCTCTTTGTAAAACACACTGACATGCTGAGTATCTAAACATGTCTCAAATTTTTCCTTTGTTTACAACCAACTGTATTTTCCATCTATTCTTCCGCAAGCTTCTTGACTGAGCAAGATATGTCTTGATACCTGCAGAATGCAACAAATGAGAGAATTTTCTTGTATATTTTGGAGTGAAATTTTCAAGCTTCTGAAACACTTTTATTTTTTCTGTTAGCTGTAAATAAAAGAAAATTATGCTAGGAGATCTGGCACAGTATTCTGAGATTTAATGCCGCTGTGTTGCATATTGCAGATATTGTGTTTGGTGTTTTTATGTTTCCTACTCACTGTGAGTGAAATCCAGATCTCACTGAAATCCATGATGAATTTTGCCTCCATCTTCTTAAGCAGACCAAATGAAAAACTTGAAATGTAAAAGGTCATGTACACATGTCTGGCAATCAAGTTACTGGCAATCAGAAAAGTTACTGGCAATCAAGACTGAATACTTTCAAACAATTGTTATACATATATAGTACAAACAATAATATATTGTGTATGTGGAAACTTTGTGCAATTCTGAGACCTTTACTGCTTCTGTGTCTTTTGAAGTTAAACTGCCACTTCTTTTAAAATGCATGCAAATTACAGCCAGCGCTTATAAATCAACAAAAAGTAACAAAAGAAAAGAGCAGCTAGAGCATATCAGAGTAATATGAGTGCAGCTATAACTGAAAAATGTAACCTGACTTGCTTCTTAAATGCAGTTTCCTNTTAAACTGAGTATAAGGAAAAAAGATAAATATAGTAGATGAGGAAAGGGGAAAGGACAGTAGATGCATTTTGGGAAAACAATACAACAAAGCATCTGGTTTTTTTCAGTTCTCTAAAGGGCTGACATGCAGGGGACTGTTCTTTTCCAACCTTTTTTCTTTTCAAATGCTTCCACATAACTTTAATATATTCCATCTATGCTTAGAGAAAATAATGAACTGAGGAATAGATGATACTTTGAAGGGATTAACTGACTGCTGCAGAACAAACTAGATCAACTGCAAACTACCCCCAAAACTTAGTGAACTTATTATTTATAGCTCCTTTCCAACAAAAAAAAACGA